>CM051273.1:13949610-14069610 GCA_027921565.1 Artemia sinica
CATTAATTCCCTAATGAGCCTTAGAGGAAGATAAAAGACCACTGGTGTACAATCCTGCAAAGTACCAACAGAGACCGTGACAAAGAGGGGAGAGTAGAACAAAGTGGAGTAGGTTCAACTCCCTGTTTTACCTGAGTTTTATTTATCCTTTATTGTATACCTTTTTGTATACCAAATAGGACTTTTTAACCAAATTGTATACCTTTATAGGACTGAATTTGGGATCCATTAAATTCATTAATAGAGCGTAGTATCATGAAGAATACGATAGATATAGTGCAATCCTATATGGGTAAGATTCGACCCCTTCTTAAAAGAATGATTCGGGAGGGGATGGGAGGGAATGTATTAAGGCATCCATCGTACAAAAAATTACTTATTTAAATAAAAAGGCAGACGAGGTGCATTCGCGCTATACGCACACTAAAATGCTACCACTTCATCCGATCTTGCATAATTTTGAGGGTGTATTTATGGATTAGGCGGATAGCATTTTGACAAAATTGGATAATTATAGTGAGAGAGGTAGTCGGTCTGTGGTATTATTAATTGAGATTTTAAATGTTGATGTGGGTAAATTTTAAAAAAAATGTATTGAGAGGTGGGAAGGGGAAGATAAATTTTAAAAAATATAATGAAGATTTAATAAGCTGTCAAGGTGCACAATAATTTCGTTTTGATGCAGGGGCTTTAGTGCTTCAAATATTCATTCCTCGTGGCATTTCAGAAACCCCTTAGAGATGATGCTAGTAATACACGTTTGGAAGATTTTGCAGTTAATGGGAGCCAAAAATTCCCTAAAGTAGATTTTAATTGTTTAAATGGTCAATATCCATTAATACGTAATGGGATAAGTATTTCTTAGCGGGCCAAGGAACATTTAAGGCTTGGTGTTACTGTTTTACAATATGATACAGAATTTGAGGAGGGTGAGCCAAAAGATAAAAAGGGAGTAATATATCCCATTAAGGCTACATCCATTGAATCGGCAAAACACTCAGTATGGCTTCTTTATAACCCTGTTAGCGAATCCAATTCAATTGAACATTTTGTTTCCAATATCAGATATTAGTCGATTTTTATGTGAGGGGAAAAATATTGGGAGGGGGACATACTACTATGTTCCTACGTTTCTTATTGTTTTCTATATTGAATTACAGTCAAAATATCATATGAGGCACTGCAAGCGTCATGGATACAAATCTATGGAAACGGTTAGTGGTGAGAAGGCCATCTTGCGATTTAAGAACTTTCAGAATTAACTCCTACAGAGTGACAAGGTGGTCCTAGATTGCGAAGTCAAATTAATAGATGTCTACAATCCGTCAAATTTAAATCATGTTAAAAACATGAGGCCATTGGAGTCTCTTATGCCAACGCACAAAGAGATTCGTGTAAAACCATGCAATTGGTAGAGGTTTTTGAGACATTGGGTGGGGAGGATTGTATGGACACAGCCATGACAGAACTTATTGAAACAGCAAATAAATCAATTTCACGCCTGCGCAATACTTCCTTACCAATGACTCTATTACCAGAGGATTAGTAGGCCATGAAAAATAAACTAAAATGTTGGGTTTCTGCGGGAAATTTGTTGAGGGTAATGGGAAAGGGAGAGGGATATCAGTCCGCAACCATGACCACTTTAGCAACCCAATATTATCTGGGGGTGAGCAACTTTCGTGGACTGGCGAATCAATTATTTATCTTATACGTTATTGAACAATATTTTCTACGTGTTTATATGCGCGATTCAAGCTATGATTTGAAATTCGTATTACCAGGGTTGGCATGTTTGCAACGAGGTGAAGTTCAAGTTGTGCATGGGTAGATGGTTTTTTTTATGTAATACCATACCCAAATGCGGGCTTGAATAAAATCTGTTTTTAGATTCCTATAGTTTCTTTCTCAAATCTCTAAGTCAATTAATTCAAGTACAGTAAAGCGACGATTTTAATAGTTTCCCCCTCCTAAAACAGCACTTTCCAGACGAAGAAATGTATGATTTATTAACCTGTAAGGGCATATATCCGTCTGAGTACTACAACTCCACCTCGAAGCCTCATGAGGATAAATTACCGTCCACCGTCCGGATAAATTACCGTTACCGTCCGGGGAAATGACTGGAAGTATGTTTTTTTTAATTGATAGTGAACTACTGGTGGAACTTCATGACTTGGTAAAGAATTTTGTTTTTCCGTGCATAAACAGACCAGTGACTAAAGACTCTTTGACTCCATATAGTATTTCATTGGCAGAAGTAGGGGTGTGCCCTAGACACCTTTAAAACAAAACTTATTGCCGACCTTCATCCAAAAGAGAATATCGTTGTATATCACGTTCTTTTGAGATGAAAGCTAGCCAACGGTTTCAAGGTCCCAAAGATACATAGAGCCCTCTAATTCAACCCAAAACCATATTTGAAAACGTTTCGACACTTTTGCCAGTAAATTTTCAGAGGGGAAAACGAAGGTGGAAAAAAATCTTTAAACTCATTTTAAATTCAGCCTTCGGTAAAATGTGCAAGGGCGTGCGCAATAGAAGTCGTTGTGACATTGTGACCGACCCAAAAAAGTTTTCTCGAGTCGTTACCAACCCAAACTTCACATCATTCAACATCATAGACTCCAATATGGTCTTCTTACATAGGAAAAAAGAAACATTATTTTAAATGAAAATATTGCTGCTGGTAGTGCAATTATAGAAATCTAAGAAGCTCATGTTGTCATTCCTCACAAGTTCATGTATATTATGGGGATACCGATTTATGTTTTCCAAAAGTTAAAAGGGAAAATTTATTAGAAGATTTAGAAAAAGGTATGCACATTAGCTTTTGAATGGACTTTACCGATTGGGTTGAGTCCATTTACTCGGAGCTAGTAAAGCGTCAGGCCCCAAATAAATTATCAGTCTTAAAACCAGAGACGGAGAACGACTTGATTTCAATTTTTGTGCTTGCAGGTCCGAAGGTGTAGCGTGTACAAAAACACAATGAAGCTATCTAAAAAATCTGCAAAAGGTGCCTAGACTGTGTGTGAAAGGGATTTTCGACCTGAGTATTCTTGAAAACCGTGTGGAAATTATTCTCATTCCAAGAGCGAAAGTCATGGCGATTCGCTCTTTAAAATTTTCAAACTACACAGTTAGAGTGAAAAAAATGCCATGTCATCCGTATCGGATAAATTCTATGTGTGTACAGACGGTGTGAAAGTGCTACACCATGGACATTATCTAACTTTAGACAGAGATGTATGGCTAGAATGCAGACGTCATCTTGTTCTGGAAAAAATTCAATAGTAGATGGCGGGAGGGATCTTTTTATAGGTGGGAGAAGGATTCTTTTTCCCCCATCTCAGCAGTATGTTATGTTCTTTAGCAATGTAGAGATGTATGTCAGTGTTTTTCGTAAATATAATTGTTTCAAAATTGTTATTTTTTATTTTGCCCAGCACCCGCGGCCAGCCAGAAACTAAATTCATACAAGAACTTAACATTTTTAATATAATTGAACCAAACTTTTGGTTGATTATTGAGGATTTAGCCGATTCCATTGAAGAATGGTCTTAGGAGATGTTACAATTGTTCGCTGTCTGATCTTATGAGAAACAGATTTCCAAAACCCAAGTTCTACACAATCTCTATCATCAGAGTAATTGTATGAGGACACTTGCTTTGAATTGTACCTGCTTTATCATCTACAGGGTTGTTCGTGATTCATGTTCCCTTATAACTTTAAAAAGACAAACATATCCGGGTGAACCAAAACGTTAACTCTCGGCATACAATCAGGCTGCAAATAAACCTTATAGTTATATTCTACTGGACCTCAATCAGATCCCACTCGAGGAATAACATGTAGTCACTGATATTTTTGACAATGAAATTACCGTATATCTGCCATTAAACAGTAAAACAGGTCGTTAATTGCCATCATGACACTGAAGAAACTACATGAGCACCGGTATTTATTCACCTTCCAAGGTAATTCAATACCGCGGCTTAGGAAGGCCATACTCAAACATACTGTTGAAAGAGAATTCATTAGTCTCATATCAGAGCTTTTTTAAATTTAACTGAAGGCGATTTTCAACTTTCAGAAAAAGTTAAGCAACAGACAAAGCAACATCGTTACCTTGTAAGTGCCCTAGCAGCAGCAGCCGAAAACAAAGGAAACGATTTTAAAAGAAAACAACTTCTTAAAGCGGCTGGTAGCTTCTTTAGAGTTTTACTGCCCAGCATTGCAAAACTTGTAAATATTTTTCTCTAGATGACCAAACCCTAAAAATTGACTCCAATAGAAATCTTCCTTTCGCCATAGGAGCACTTCTAGGACGATCTCAATAAAGTGATTAACAATGAGACAATTGCCGATGATGAAAAATTAATTTTGCTTCAAAATGCACTTCAAACAGTCGAGAAACATAAAGCCTACCGTGAGAGACCACCCATTGTAAATGGAGTTGATTAGAAAAAGGAAGTGACTCAAAATTTTACGTGACCATCATCATCACCAGCACTGACACCAAAACAAGAAGAAAATTTGTCTAAAGTATTGACAAGTGTTGCAGACCTAATGCCTAATACCTATGGTGACCAGTGTACACGATTCTTGACTTATATCACTGAAAGTGAACATGTTCAAATTGATTTTAGTGGTGGTAATCATGGGTGCCGGATGGGTGGGGGGCAGGGAGGCCATGGTCCCCTGTAAATTTGGGACTATAAAGTAATTATAAGGAAACCAAAGGAAAGAGAGCAGAATAGGGAAAAACCATGAAAAAAGATGTTTGTTGTTCCTGCGTTGGCTGCCTGCCAATAGATTTTGACGCATAATCAGGAAAATGTAAGTTCTAATTTGTGAGTGAGTAACCCTTAACCAGTTTCCCAAAAACATTTTTTCTATATGATTTTGTTGGAGTAAAAAATCAAATTCTTCATAGTAATGAATGGTAAGTAAATAACGATCCTTGTCAATGACGAAAGCATAAGAACCTAACTATTAGTAACATTCAGTCGAAGAATCAGCTTTTTATGGTGATCATAAATATGTGTTTGTTTATTAGTAATTAGTGCAGTAGCTAGAACTCAAGAAAGTTCGTATAATTATAGAAAACACAAGGAGAAAAACCTAATAAGGGGCAATTTCGGTAAGAATATGCCGTCAACTTTTGCTTGCATTGCAAGAGTACCCATGAGCTGATATATGAAGCCACTACAATAAGAAATGATTCCCCTGAACGGAATGCTGGGAATTTTGTATTTTCCTCCTGAACGGATACGTCTTTTGTATTTTATTATCAATTTTTTTCAGAACTAAATGCAGAATGCAACAGAACTAAATGCTAAATGCAACAGAACTAAATGCTGGGTGTTTATATCTTTGTTTTGTATGTAGGCTATTGTTTTGTGTATTTTCTGTAATTACTTACTTTTTTCATTTTTATGTACTTTTACTTTAATTGACATACTTTTTCTATTGCCTTTAGAAAATTGTTTGTCTCTAAGCTTCATTAAATAAAAAAAAATGTTTTCCATTGAAACCAAGGACCAGCATTAAAACTTAAGACGAATAGAAATTATTACGTATTTGACGGGGGTTGCCCTCCTCCGCAACACCTCACTCCTCACACTACAGTTTTTTGACACTATAAAAAAGTTACTTGTTGTTCTAATTGAACGATCTTTTAGTTTCAGGAGTCATCTTTAAATAATTAGGACAAAATTTAAACTTTGGGGTAAAGAGCAAGATTTCGAGGAGGGTGCGACCCCCCTCACATATGTAATGGCTTCTATTCGTTCTAAGTATTAAAGTTGCTCCTTACTTTCAGTTGAAAAAAATAGTTTTTTTCTGATCAATTCTTAAATAATGCCAGGATACCTGGCTCCACCTCCACAGAAAAATCCCCCTCTCCATAGAAATATCCTCTAGACAATTCAATATTGGCGAAAATTTGTCCTTGACAATTACCCTTATCATCTCCATGCGTAAAATTGAATCGGTAAAGTGAAAGCAAGACATATAAAGAAATTTGGTATATGAATTCTTGCAAATTCACCCAGTGTAAAATTTTCTCTGAAAATATCACCCTTGGAAACTATCCTCTCCTTTGAAAATTCTCCCAGCAGAAAATTCTTCCTCCCCTTACTACCCGAAAAATGTATGCATACTTCCCAATAAGAAATAAAACAATTGGCGAATTTTATAACCTTTCCCCAGGGACAGTAGGGGGTCATTTTATCTTCAAAGACACAGTTATTAGCCTTTCAACTATGTTGAACAAAAAAGCTGTCTAAAAATTTTTATCGGACGATATTGGAAAAAAGTGGCATGGGAAGGGGCCTAGTTGCCCTCCAATTTTTTTACTGACTTGAAAAAGAGCACTAGAACTTTTCATTTCCATTAGAATGAGTCCTCTCCCGACGTTATAGGCCCACTGGGTCTATACGATCACCCTGGCTAAGAAACACGAACTGTTTGATTACCCATCAAAATCCAAACAGAGATCATTGAAATATTGATCGTTTATTCTGCGTTACCAAAACCTTTGTATACATAAAACTTTACAGATTCACGAAATATAATTAAACAAATAGAAAAGGTTTATCAACTAAAGTAAGGAGCAAGTTTAAAACTTAAAACAGACATAAATTACTCTGTATATAAGGGGAAATGCCCCCTTCATGACACTTTGCTCATTAAAAAAAAATTTTTAGTGCTTTGATAAATTATTTTTTAATTGCAAGTTTTCCTTAAAAGCTTGGAAAAAAGCCAAACTTCTCAGCAGCAGTAAGGATCTAAGGAGGAGACAGCTCCCTTCATACAAAGAATAATTTGTCTCAATAGATTTCAAATCTTTTCCTTGCTTTCAGTTGAAAAGCTCTTTTTTTAATTTCTGAATGTTTTAAAAATCATGCCCAGGCCTAAACAAGATTTAGTTTGAGGTACCGGTCCAATTGCTTTTAAATAAATTTTAATCTCTGGTCAATTGTTTTTCAAATATGTAAATCAATAATTATACGTTGAGTAATAGAGTCCTACGTTTAAATTTGTAATTTCAATTTTGGATAAAATTTGAATATATTTATATAATCGGGAATGAATAGTAATTTTGATGAAAAGTCCTTGTTAATATTACTAATAAAGAATTTTGGTTGGATGACAAGGAGCATTTATGTTTGTATGGATGGAAATTCTCTGAGACTTTTGATCTTCTACATAACTGAAGGCATTAAAACCTCTACAATAGGATTTTCTTATCGATACATACATTACATACATTTTTTAAATACATTGAAGTACTTCGTTTAAATAGGAAAAGAAAAATATTACCATTTAAAATTGCTGAAAACTAAGGTCTTAGCAGTATTTGCCACCCCAAGGTGATTTCATGGTGGGGCGTATGATGACCTGCCTTGCCTTTTCCACCTTTGTACTGGTAGATATGGGAATGTAACATATTAGCTGTATAGAGGAACATTCTAATTAATTCCTACTCCCTATTTAATTTATTCCTACTTCCTAATTAATTCTTTCAACGTTTATCTGAACCCTCATGAAGAGTAAGCAGTTTGTCCATTAAAATGTACTTTTACAGGAATCTACCCAACCCCCACTTAAACCATGCCCCCCCCCCCTCATTATAGCTGATACGCAATTACAGATCACCAAACGTAGCCTAATTTAATTACAAATAAAGGGAATAAACTTGGTTGAATCCAGCACTACTACCGTGTGGCATTATTTCTTTTGCAACTTGGAAGCCTAAAATAAAGTTATTGATACTTTTAAATCAATTAGCTTCTTAGGATTTTAAATTGATTTAAAAATCGTCCTTTTCGGGGTAAAGTCGTAGTTTGGTTCCCTAAACCGCCTAAACTGTCACCCAACCACCACGGATATTTTTGCGTCTGCCCCCACCCCCTGGAAAATTTTCTGCTAGTGCCCTTGGTGGGAATCAAGTTATAATCGATGGAAAGACCTACATACTAATTGATTTGTTATCAAATTTTATAGCAAATCGTAAAAGACTTGTATCATCTGACAATCATTTGCATATATTTTTAAACTCGTCAAACTTCCCCAAAAGCCTTATTGGGAATAAACACGTTCTAAAACGATAAAAGGAATTTAGTCAAATATCAAAAGATGTTTCCAAATCATTTTCAGAGAATACTAGCACGCCAAGAAGTAATGATAATTTGACGAGAGCGGGGGACTCAAGCGAAGGTGTCTTAATATCATTGCATCACCCTCATCGCCTGTTAATACGCAAAAGGGAAGTGGACACTTCACTAGGTGTTTACGTTCAGAATGATTAAAGCTTTGAAATATGTCTATGAGAATATTGGTGAAGTGGGAAGTTTAAGTTCACTCACCACACTTGCTCAAGTCACTAGGCTTGAACAGAAAAAAGTAGCAGAGTGTTTACAGAATCATTCAAGTTACACCCTATATCATAATCATAGAGTTCGTGGTGGTCACTATCGATAAACGAAAGCCTTTTTCCCATTGCAAATATTTCAAGTAGATCTTTTGACCCTAGATGAGATTCAACGGCGTCACAATGAGCCACACAAGTACATTCTACTTGCAATCAGTGTTTTTAGTGGCTATGCATATGCTATTCCACTGCGATCAAAGAGAAGTGATTAAGTTTTTAAAGATCTTGAAATCATCCTTGAACAGGATTGTTATAAGGAGTTTCAAACGGATTGGGGCTGTGAACTTCTTAATCCACATGTAAAGCAGGATCTGTTGAAATATAATACAATGCTCTATCATCGTCATAGTCGAATAAAGACAGCATTGGCTGAACGATTGATTAAAACTATTCTACTTTTAATTCCAAAATATTGTACATTACAAAATACTGCTGCTTTTATTCATGATTTTGATAAAATCATTTTGATGTATAATCAACATCCTCATTGATTCCTGTCCAACTCAACCTTTCTGAAAGTTCATTGAGGAGATGGCAATACACTTGACACTTTTCTTAAACAGTATTCCAATGAGAATAGTAGGAGGGAGGTGAAAATGAAGATATTCAATGTTGGTGACACTGTTCGAATCGATCGAACTACTAGTATTTTTGAAAGGGTTAACTATTTATTGTCCACTGAACTTTTTAAAGTCTCTAGAATCTTAGACACTAAGCCTATATCGTATCGTATATGTGACATGACAGATGATGAGATTCTTGGAATTTTTTTTATTATGAATTACAAAATTTAAAAATACTGGAATGTATCAGATTGAAAAGATATTAAAGACTCGTATTTATAGGGGCAAGAGACAGTTGCTTGTTCGTTGCCTAGGATACAACTTTGATTTTAATTCATGGATATCTGTTCAAGACGTACACAATTTCCAATAATTTATATGTGACATTTATGTCCAATGTCTCTGATCCCCCCTACAATGATTTGAATAAAACAAATGATTTTGGGACAAAACTCTCCCCCGCAATTCAATTCCACCTTGGAAAAGTATGAAGTTGCTCTTTTCGACTGTATTCTCAAAAACACAGATGATATCTTAAGAAAATATTGTACATATGAGATAAAAGTTAGACTATTTGATTGGTCACTCCTTGTCGACTACGAATGGATAGAAGTACTTAAATGTCAAACTGAAACTATGTCAAACTATGTCAAACTGAAATACAAACAGCTTGGTAGTATGACTAATTTCTATCACACAATCAATAGAAAAATCGCTGCTCGTAAGAATGGGCATTCCAATTTAATTATTCAATGGAACACGGTAAGATTTACATTAGCTCACCCATTGACAATGAAATGATTCTTGGCAATGATAATCTGACAGGTTTTTTGGGCTATAAGCAAAATATGGTCAATGGTGAAAATATCCGGAACTGTCAGTTGGATGGATCGTGTTATTTTTGCAGACTATCCACTCGGTTTCATTTGTATATTTCCTTAAGTATCCTTTGTTCAAACATCGAGATTTGGCAATAGCAATGTCCCCTTCCTACGTGTTCTTTAACGAAAAATCACCCATGAACACATTCATCACTATAATATAAAGCATCTTCAGTATTTTCCTGTAAAAACTTCGTATTTAGAACTCTGTCAGTTAACATTAAGAAGTGAATTAGGTGATCCTTTTGCAACAAGAAAAGGTTTGGCTAAGATTACAAGTCATTTTCGACCCATTCAACAACAACGAAATGGCCAATAGAAAAAATATATTTGTTTGTCATGATATTGATTGCTATGTTACTACTCTCAGACCACGACAATTGCATCACGGAATGGATCATTACAAAAGTCATTTGTCAATGTCCGGCTATGATCTTTGCAATTAGTTCGCTAAGCTGTATCGTTCTGCACTACCCCTGGCTAAGAAATATATTGCTCCAGTTGCCACAGATTTTGCATTCTCTTCTCTACACGACACTAAAAGGCCTCTACACTACACTACACGGGGGGGGGGGGCTGGTAAAGATTTTAAAGAAAGTGTCTCACAAAATCTCAGGTCCAGTGCAAGATCCCTTGGTGAGCGATTGAAATCAAGACAAATTGGAAAAGATTTAAAAAGTTCGAGAAACACCTAATCACTCATCAGTCTCTAACCAGTTCAGAAACAAAAGGCATCACTCTTGTCAAAGAAGAAAAAGAAACCACGACAAACAAACTGTTAGATCGAAAAGAGATTTTGTTTCCTAGACTGAAATGGCGTATCTACCCCACAAAGAATCTCATCCCACAGTCACATCATCTCTAATTCTTTTCAATTTAGAAAGTGTAGATTTCAGTGTAGAAGATGGGTACTTTGAACAATTCTACCCACAAAAACACCTCTTTGAAAACATACATTTTCAAATTTATACCAATGAAGACTACTTCATAGATTTATCATCCAAATTTATTGATTTAAAAGCTGTAGTGCGGAAAAAGTCGGACAATCAAACTCCCACCACTACTGATGGATTATCATATGAAAATTACGCAGTACACAATTTTTTTTAGACAAATATGTGTCTATATAAATGGAACATTGGTGAGTCCTAGCAACAATTTATCAAACTATGCAAGCTACATAAAATTTATATTGATGACTTCAAAGTCCTATAAGAAATTAAGAGGTCTGAAGATGGGCTATGATTATAGATCGAATGTTGATACTGATGGTGAACCCACTTGGGTGGTGAGCAAGGAGTATCATTTAGTTGATAAACTAAATCATAAAATGTTTAATATACCTTAATGGATACCTCCCAATGTTAAAACTGACATAAACCTACAGCTAGTTCCATCCAATTTCATCTTGAAGAAAACTTGATGCATCATCTGATGCAAATGTCAACCTCACCTCGGCTATACTTCATGTACGAAAACAACAGGTTATGAGTTCTATTGTTTTCGCAATGGAAAGATTAAGAGTCTCTGGAAATAACATCAAAGTGCTCGTTCCTCACACAATTACCAATGAGCGACATATTGTCACTGGTTTAAGTACCGACACCGAATCTTCGTTTATCAAAGGTGAAAATCCTTCATAAATTGCTTTGGCATTCATAAAAAGTGCCATTACCATAGAATCATGGACAAGTTCACCATATAAAATTGTCTGGTATTCAAGATATAAGTATTGTTCGAAAGGGCACTGTAACTTTAGAGTGCACCTTTGCCAAAACTTGGACAGAGAGGGTAACATTGATCCCACTAAATCGATTTGAAAGCTATTGGGAAATTATGACCGACGGTAGTGTTCTATTAGACTTGGTACCATGAACACCAATCAAATAATCAATGTGTTTAATTTGGATCCATACAGTTCCAAATACAAATGCTATTGCACACCCTCGGATTTCCTTGAACATATTCATAGTGCTAACAATTCCATTATCATTGCTAATAGAAGTCCATCAACTCTGCAGATGGAGCATTGGCTATGCATCTTTCAAACAGTGAAGAATATAAACTTTTTGATCCTCTTGGTCTACCATATGCATTCTCCACACTTCACATCAACATCTTGCTTGAAAGAAGTAGGAAATCAATTATTAAAAATTGGAAGCGAGTACAAGATTTATCAACCAAAAGCTGTGGTTTTAATGCGTAACTATATTTTATTTTTTTATGTTTTGACTATACTTACAATGAATTTCTCAACATTTATGTAAACAATCCTCGATTGAATGATTTCATAGTAGAAAATACTCTGTCCTACCTGTATAATATTGACTTCAGCGCCCTAAGAATAAAATGTTTGAATAATATTTGTAAATTTGTTTATTAATAATATATATATATATATATATATATATATATATATATATATATATATATATATATATATATATATATATATATATATATATATATATATATTATATATATATATATATATATATATATATATATATATATATATATATATATATATATATATATATATATATGTATATATATATATATATATATATATATATATATAATATATATATATATATATATATATATATATATATATATATATATATATATATATATATACTATAAAAAAGTCTTTTGTCTTCATCATTTATATTTCTTCTTCTTCGTCATTTGGGTGGTTGGTGTTTTCAACAATGATTAGTGGTGGCAGATAATTGGGATTCAACTTGTACTGATCCTGCTGTACAAAGTCAGGGTCACATTTTCCACAATATAATGTAACTTCATTTTTATTATATCTTTTTGTGAAGTCAATGATACTATTATGATTCATATTGTAAAATTCACATCTTTCAATTTTGCTTATTTGAATTAATGTCAAACACAATATTCTCATATGAAGAATCACTTTCTGTAACACCGAAATAAAAATCAGTAGGTTTAAATTCATAACAAACATTGTCCTCACAACGAAGACGTAGAAACCAAACTCTCTTGATGTTTTTAAAATTGAAGCGTGTTCCAAATTCTCCTTCCCAAAACGATTTAAATCCACGACGATATCAGTCCCTTAGAAAGACTGAAATAACTTTTAGGGTGTTTTCCAATCATGCCAGGGTAAGTATTTGCCCATTGATCACACTTATCATAGTGACATTTTGAGCATAGGTATTCTTTAGGGTGAGAGTTACAATCATCTTCAAGACAGGAATTACGATCCTTAATTTGTACAGCATACCCCCTGTACAATTTACATGGATTGCATAATCTACACTTTTCGTTATAGTCATCAATTGTAGTGCAGTTCTCACATGATGACCAGCTGCCCCATGTACATAAACATAGTGGACATGTGTAGAACATTTTTTCAATGTTTTGACTCTAAAACCACCAAATAGAAACTGATTTGCGAACAATAGGAATGTTCTTTTTACTTCTATAGAGAGGAGAGAGACGAGTAATCCAGTGACGTTAAAGTCGATTATATCTGTTTTGGAAAGGATTTTTTTAAATTGTCGAATGTTCTCACGAAACACAGAGACTAAAAAAAATCATAATCGAAACTTAAATGTTTTTAGACAGTGTTCAAAAGCAAATCCACAATATTATTTTGTCTTGTTCTAATTAGTGCGTCAGTTAAATAAGTAAATGCGTTTCGCCCACAACGTAAAAGGCTTATACAATAATCCAAAGTTGGAGAATCATTTTCCATGATAATGTCAAGCAGGTTCTTAGAGAATATTTTCATTTGCATGGTTATTATCTGAAATTTATCATTTTGATTCAAACACTTCTCCATTGTTACAAGATTATCTGTTTCTCAAATCCATGCATTTTTGCTCTTGACACTCCCATTGCCGATTATAGACTAAACTAACAATAGCAAGTTTCTACTTTGTGCTAATTCTCAATGCCTATTGGTTCCCTAGAGAGATGACTAAACGATCAACTAAAATATCTAACCAAAAAAACAAACCATTATAAAACATTTCTTATTGTCAGAAATTTAATAATAGAATAATATACAGTTTCACTCTTCTTTCATGAGGTGAGTCAATCTACTGTTGTCAATCCGCTGTTCTCTTGTCTTCATATCGTCACTGTCAATTCCTTCAAGGTGTAATAGTGTAAAACCACTAATTTTTTTAAATATTATAACTTTTTTCCAACTTTAAGCAATGTAAACTAATCAAATGTCTATGTGGAACTGTGATACTAAGTAACTCACCATAAAACTTTTGTGTCAATGATCGCTTGTTGGGTACTCTCCACCAGGCCGCTTGTATCCAAAGACCCTTTTCACCGAAATAAAACAGCTGGCAAGCATTTCCAAGAATTTGTTTATCAGCCGAAAATCACGATAACGCAATATGTGTCTGCTCAGAATAATGGGCTACTATGTGCTCGGACGTATTATAGGGTTATGGACGATTTAAAAAAAGTGCCGGTACCTGGGATCGAAGGGGGTGGGCTGTCGTCGGATTTGTATAGGGGATACTACTTCTCCAACAGTTTTTTTTTCTTCTCTTTGACATGAACTGTTTCAAAAACTACTTGTATGTTATATTGAATTCTGTTATTCCTTGAAGAGGTAATTTTAGGCCACTTCAAGGTTTAATTCAAGGTTTAATTTTAAAATATCTGTACAAAATAGACATAAATACAGGGTAAACGCCGGAGACACAAGGTCGAATGACAAAAACCCGGTACATTAATCGGAATAAACCTGTTTAACAACAAAATAATAAATAAGAGTTATTCCATGACTCACCAATAGACGGACACCCACCCCACAAACCCACCGACACCGGGCAAAGATCAACCGAAAATACCAATAAAAAAAAAAAAAAAATACCAACGGGCGAATAAGGGTAACCGATAACCGGCATCTCACAGGGCAAAACACCCAACAAAACAATAATATCAAATGTACCCAGATTTTCAATATATTATTAATTCTTAAAATTATTTATAAGGATAGAATGAAGTTGCTTTTTTATATTTGGAAGAGATTTGCTGCAATCAATAAATGGTAGATGAAGACACCATGAACCCGTGATTGAAAATAAGGGCGAGAGCCGTGATCTCTCTGTGCTTAATTTTAGGTGCTGAATGTTCCATTTATGTCGGGTTTCATAAGAATGGGCATGTTTCACAGGGAAAAAATTATTCGAACGAAAGTACGTAGGTAGTTCCGACCGGTCATATTTTACCTTAAATAAAAAAGAATTGAGGGTGAATATCTGTGAAACAGGCAAAATATTAGTTAGAAAATATAGAGTTTCAGTTTTACTCTTATTAGGATACGAAGACGGTGATGGTAAATATTTCTTTAAAATTAGAAGAGCCCGGTTTTGAAGAATTTGTATCGGTTTCACATGACATCTGAATGTTGCCAAATATATCAGAGGACAATACGTAGGATGGGAATGAACCAACGCAAAATAAATTAGACGTAGGATTTCATATGGAAAAAAATGCTGAAACCTTCGCATTATACCAACCCCCTGAGCAACTTTAACCCGTAATCTATTACAATGTTCTTTATAAGACAGATTTTCATCAATAATAATACCCAGATACCAGAACGAAGTTACCCTTTGAATTTGAATATTTGTAGCATGATCAAATATAGTTGAAATTCCTTGAGCATTCTGCCCAATTCTACTATAAATGATAAATTTGGTTTTTGATGCATTAAGTGACAAACGATTAGCTTTTAGCCATACAAGAAGTTGTGAAAATACGATTTGCAGCTTCTCATTGAGATCCTCTTCCGAATATCCAGTAAGTGATGATCCGGTATCATCAGCGGAAAGAAAATTCAGACCAAGGTTTTCTGTCGCTGATGGAAGGTCATTTATATATATTAAAAAAAGCAGTGGTCCCAGGATTGAGCCTTGCGGGACACCAATATTTGACAACAGACATGGATCCGAAACTGTGCCGTTGATCAAAGTCACTTGGGAGCGACGACTTAGGTAAGATGCGATAAAATCGTGCGCTGGTCCTCGTATTCCACCGTGGTTTAATTTATACAACAATATTTCATGGCTTAACGAATCAAAGGCCTTCTCAAGGTCCAAAAATATACTCGCCGGGATCCATTTTTTGTCCAGACACTCGTGAATAAATTGTACCATAGTTAATATAGCATCCTGCGTACTATGCTCTTTTCTAAATCCATATTGAGTTTTTGAAAAATAATCTTTTGAACAGAGAAAATTATACATTCGATTATAAAAACAACGCTCCATTACTTTAGAAAAACCCGAAAGAATAGAAATGGGTCTATAATTTGAGCAATTAGTCCGGTCACCACTTTTATATAGTGGTAACACTTTCGCTTTTTTAAAAGAATCCGGAAAAGTTCCAGATCTAAATGACAGATTTATTAAATGACACATAACTTTATTAATACTAGGAAAAATGGCTTTAACAATATTGGTCGACGACTCATCAATCCCCGGGGAATTTCCATTATTTAAAAGCTTAACAACCTTAGCAAGCTCTTCTTGCGTTACCGGAGTTAAAAACATAGAATTCTCAGAAGGACTTCCTAGGTACTTAGGATAATTATATTGCCCATGGGACATATTATGTTGGAGCTTATTAGCTATTGACTGCCCGATTGACACGAAATGAAAATTTATGTAATTTGCCATTTCTAGTTCCCTTTCAATTGTATTACCAAGGGCATCCCGTATTTTTGATGGTGAAGAAGACGTCCGCGATCGATTTAAACATGAGTTGATTAGTTCCCAAGTTTTCTTTGGGGACTTACTTACCTCATTAAAAGAATCGAAATAAAATTTCATTTTAGCATTGCGTATTATTTTTGAAAGTAGGTTTTTATAATTTTTGAAGGTTCTTCTATTTTCTTCACTTTCGAAAGATATTAAAGTTTTATACAGATTGTTTTTATGTTTTATTGATGTCAAAAGGGCTGGCGATATCCATGGTTGGATGGGTTGATCATATTTCCGTTTTCTTTTATTTACTCTTGGGCACGACTCATCAAGTGCAGCATAAAATCCCTCTAAAAAATAATCCGTCGCAGAGTTTATTTCATCAGCATCAAATACAGGAGACCAATCAGTTAAATTCAGTTTATCCTTTAAACATACTAGATTTTTTTTTATTAATAATCTGGGTTGCTGTTTCTGGTGATTTTATTTTATGAATCTGGTATCTCACATCAGAAATTAAAAAAAAATGATCAGAAAAATCCGTCAGAACAACCTGTGAAGACGTGGCTGGTGTTGTTAAAAATATGTTGTCAATGAGAGTTGCACTAGTCGATGCAACACGCGTTGGAATTGTACACGAAGGAATTAGGGAATTCGATGACATTAATGTAATAAATTCTGTTGTATGGGTATTTTCATTAAATTCTAGTAGATTTATATTAAAATCCCCCATAACCACAACATCCTTATCATCCAAAGATGCTAGTAAAGACTCCAGAGATTGCAAAAAAAGCGGTACTGGGGCCGACGGGGGCTTATACACAACACAAACTTGAATTTTTTTAGTCCCAAGCCGACATTCAACCGCCAGTATTTCACACACTTTTTCAACATTATATTTTTCCAGTTCTGGCAGTCGCTCAAACTGCGCTCCATCATTCAAAAATAACCCAAGACCACCTTTTTCATGGACTAGTCGATTCTTATCAACGAATTTATATCCCGGGATTTTCACATAATAATGTGTCTTATCATTAATAAATGTTTCACAAATCCCCAAAATGTCAATTTGATTTGCTGGCAATAAATTTGTTAGTTCATCAATAGAACTCATGAGTCCTTGTACATTCACAAACCCCATTCGCAATGAATTATCTTCAAGTCTGTTTATTTCATCAGGAGAAACGTACGATGACGGTTTTATTTTAGAAAAAGTTTTATTTTCTCTTTGACCGAATACATGAAAAGTTTCAGAAAGTAAAGATAGGTTAAGGGGTTTCCCCTCCAAAGCCACCAGTCTATCAGTCCCCCCGCACCCGCAAACTTTAAAGTCAACTAAGTAATAATCGAAAGATCCCACCCCGCGCCAGTAAGCCCGCGTGATAAGGAGCCCGTACCACTGCCGAGTCATGAAAACCAACTATGCTTATCATCCTTCGAGAAGACCCAAGTTGAGAAGGTATAAGTAGAACAGAAATAACTGGGGAAGAAATAATCAAAATAAACTTGAACCGAGCTAGCCTAAATAACACATCAACATAAAAAATCAACATATCTAAAACACAAAAACGAAACAATTATCAATCTAGAGCGGGATTGATCTAACATCATACACTAGTCGCCTTTAATATTTCTTATGCTTTTGCCCACTGCGAATCAGAATCCGATTTATACTCTAGCCGGAGTTTAGCCCCTTTTTGTTTCACTCGTGTGAGTTGAGCGGATCCATTCTCACGCATTTCCTTACCCTTAGTCAGTAACTCGTTTCTAATAGAGTTTAATTTGGGTGGCAAGTCCGTGCAAATCCGGACCCCAGTTCCTTTCAGCTTTGATATTGAACTGAAGATTGATAGAATATTTTTTTCTGTCGACACTGTTACAAAAACTGGAGGGGTGTACGGCTTACGGCTAGACACATTTGACTTCTGAGGCACTCGGTAGCACTGTGATAATCGGATTTTATCCGTGATTTCCATTTTTGATGTCAGTAACGTAGACACATTTGTGAGAACTGACTGTTGGTTTTTCTCTTTCGGTAATCCGAAGATGATTAAGTTGAGTTTTCGGTCTTTTACTTCGATTTCCAGCAGTTTCGTTTCGATTGAATCAAACTTTGACTTTTGCTCCTCAAGCTGGCTTTCTAGACTAGCAATCTTCGCATCACGAGACTTCGATTCATTTTTCAAAGTCTGAACCTCATCCGAAATCGAGGACAGTGTAACTGCAAACTCTTTTTGTTGGTTAATTATGAGATCTAGTTTCTTTCCCAGTGCCTTCATTCCATCGTCAAAAGTTTTCTGGCTGACTGACGACATATTTGTTTAGCTATAAAATCCGCTCTCAGGTGAGATTTATGTTTTCATTTAGAATTTCATTAAATACAGACTTACTGGCAAGTATCCAAGCAGTATCCAAATGACAGAGTCTAAGACCGGTATAACTAGTCAATTAAGTTCACTCGTTGAATGATAGATCGCTATGTCTCTAATTTAAAAGATTCTGACGTCACAGCTATAACAATTCACTAATACACAGTAGTGGTCAAACTTGTTATTTACGCAAGCTAAGCTGTTGAGATTTTAAGCATGTGTTACTTGGAGATAGAAGAAGATATTTGGGATGAACCATAATAAAAAGTTGTCTAATATCTTTGGTTTACTTTGGTAAAAATCTAATCTTTGGTCATGGGACTCGTAAGTTTGATACTAGTATATAGCCCTAACTTCTAACTATCAGTAAAACTTTGAAAAATTTCGTCAAGACTCTAGAGGTATATTTAAGCAGATTCAATAGACAGGTTACTAATCTTTTTTAGAATCGGATCTGCCAATTTGAATATATTTTTTTTAAATCTATGAGCTCGGGGTCTAAGGTTTCCCAATTTTACTTGAACCGGTCGTGTTAACAGGATTTCAAAGATTTTAGGATAGATGCCATTAAAAAAAAAAAAAACCTGAATGAAATTCTGAATAAAAAAAATGTAGTAGAAGCTTAGATAATAAAACTAACAAGATCACTGACTCAAGAAGATTTCTATCTGAAAATAAGTCCCATCTACTATTATGAATGCCTTGGGATATTTTCTAGTGTAACTACTACTTTGAATTCCTGGGAACATGTTCTACTGTAACACAGGCAGGTGCAGACCCGTCCAAGGTTGCGAGGATGCAGTCAGAACCTCAGTATACTCTATTCCTCCAATCTTTAGAAATGTTTCTTAGACTCATATGTTTTCTATATAATTGGCGCATTTATTGCAATGTGGTAAATGTTACTTTGAGAATCACCCCCTTCCTCCCGAAAAATTCATGTGTCCCCTCCAGGGTGGATATCCTTAAAGCCTTGCTGACTTAAATATATATTAAATCACTGTCAGAAAAGCTTGTCCTAAGTTATTCAATAGGATTAAAAGGTGGCAGCACATTTTTCCTTTTTATAATCAAACTTATTATTAAACCTGTTTTGCTTTTTCCTAGTTCTGTTAAGAAACGCTGGAATGTCACAGGTATGGTGTCATGACGTTAACCCATGGAAGGAGAGTGTCTTCCGACACTCTCCTTGTTCTTGTTCTACGACAACTATATCACCAACTGGTGATTGATACACAAACTGATGTTGGTGTATCACCAACTGATGTTAATAAAATAATACACCAACTGATGATTGGGATGAGAAACTTGACAAGCAAAATTTGTTTTTAGTTTTATTAAAGTGCTAGTTCATTCTTTAAAGTTTAGGTCATTGCTTAAGAATGTGAGAGAGAAACTTTATTGTCTTTTATCAGAAATAACTAACCTGGAATTTTTCCTCAGCCCAGAATCGTGTCTCGTAGTCGCAATGTTCTCCAGCTACAAAGATACTTCTCAAACTAAAATAAATCCACCATTTTATTACATAAAAAATAATCTTTAGGAACTAGATACCAAATTATTGAGGCTTTCAGACACATTCCTGATTTTGTCTCTCCAGACCACAAAGAACTTAATTAAAATTTAAAACCAACTTTAAAACCTCTTATTAAAATAAAAATTAGAAATCCAAATTAAAAATTTCAATTAGAATTTAAAGGATCAGAAAAAACTGAGTTTTTACGCAATATATATACAAATCATAAACATAAATTATTATCTACAAAGGGTCTATAAGAAAAAAGTCGATTTGAGAAAGAAAAAGAAGTCAACAAGAAGATAATGAATACTTTAGAAGAAAGAATAAACATAGACAAGGTAAACTAAAAAAACGGAGAGAATAAGGAATTTAAATGAAAAATATACAAAACTATAGGTCTATTGAAAAGATATCCTAGTTTCAGGGAAAAGAGTACAGTTTAAATTACTTCAAAGATGAATTCAAGATTAAAAGCTAGGCAAATTACTTTGGCTATTTTCTTCTACTGGCAAGATTGAAAATACCGCACATTGTTCAAGGTCAAGACCAAAGTTTCGGAGTTCAAGGTGCTGGGGTGGCCACGGGCACACTTTGGTTCTCTAATCATATAGAGTTAAAACCCTTCTGTTATTCTGGTTCAAACTAGGTGTAGCATACCTAACTCTCTGCGAACGGTTGAAGGATGGGGGAGCGGGACCATCTAAAGGGCTAACTCACAACTTAAGGGGAGTTTAAAAAAAAAATATGTAAGAATTTAAACTCTATGCGTAACGTAAGTAATTGTGGATAAAAAATGAAACATGGAAAGAAAAAATATCACAATGAACAATGAAGTCAAAATAAAACGAACCAAAGCTGCCGCAAATAAGGGAGGTGTTTCCACCGGTACATTAAATCTAGGTAAAATGTTGATGAAAAGCTTTATATCAAACCAAATTTTAGTCTTCTCCCTTGACAGACTTTTGATGAATGTTGACCGACGTTGACAGACTTCTTGTGACAGACGTTGACAGGCGTCTTTCTTTTGTTGATAACCGTTGATGAAAGGCTTTATATCAAATCAAATTTTAGGCTTCTTTTTTTGTTACAAAAGACACACGTATGATATAAAAAATTATTTGCATTAAGTAGCAACTGTACATTTTGTGGTAAGCCTAAATATACATTATATACTCATTTCACTATTCCCTGTCACGAACCCATAATTTTTGCTCCAGCAGGACAAAGATTGAGGTTTAAAATTACCAAAAACCCTTAGGCTATATGCAGGATTACCACCAAGCTAAAAATATTATTCTCAAATATAATACTAAATAACCAAAAGAAAAATTTTCCATTTTGCAATTTTGCAATTTTCCTGCAATTTTCCGGCGTTCTTTTAGAAACCCCTGGGAAAGGCCTAATTTCTGATCATTTAGTACTTTAGAAAAAGCCTAATGAGGTAAAAGATATTCTACATAGAGACCAAAAGACCACGTGCTTGTTGATAATGGTGCCACCGTTACGGTGAAACCATTAACGAAGATTACGTGCTTGTTTATAATGTTGTCACCGTTACGGTGAAAAAGTTCCAAAACTATGTCTTTGGAGGCGCCATGACCCCTCCCCCCCAGCCCCTGTGGATAAGTCTTTAAGTTGTAAAATTTGTCAATTGTTTACGTATAACGTATAGTATTTGTTACTGGGAAGTATACAGACATTTTTTGTGGAGGGGGAGGGTCGTGCTTGGATGGGTCTCCATTGGGATATTTTACCGTGTGGAGGGGAATGTCCGGGGTGAGCTTCCCAGGGAAAATTTTACACTGGGGGAATTTGGCAGAATTTCTATACGAGATTCTTTTCAATTGTCTAGCTTTCTTTTTACCTCATCAATTTGTATGTGAAGATGTTCTGGCGGAATTGTCCGGGGAGAATTTTTCAGCGTGTTTGGATTTCCGGGAAATAGTTTTCATGTAAGGGAGGATTTTCGGAGTGATCGGAAAAACGATTAGAACTTAATTATGCTAATTAGAAATTTTAAGGGTGAATGTTCTGCAGGAAGTTTTACGAAGGGGGAGATTTTCAGCGAGGATGGATTTGTCCGGAAGGAATGTCACAGAAGAGGGATGCATTTTACGTGGAAGGAACTTTCCACGGAGGAATTTTTCGCAAAGGGAGGAAATTTCTCACGAAGGATGAGCCAGATTTAACGATACTATTTGAAAAAGGTCAGAAATTAAACAAAGAAAAACAAGTTTTTCACCTGAAAGTATGAGCAACATAAAAACTCAAAAGAACAGAAATTGTTCCGTATATAAGGGGCTTGCCCCCCTTTTTAGTACCTCGCTCTTTACGGTAGGGTTTGACTGTTCGTCCCAATTCTTTAAGAACAACTCCTGAAGCACCGGGACCGTTGAATTAGAATAGGCAGCTTTTTTAAGAGTGCTGAAAATCTTAGCGTGAAGAGCAAGGTATTAAGGAGGGGGCAACCCCTTCATATACGGAATGATTTCTGTTTGTTTTGAGTTTTAATGTGGTTCCTTACTTTCAGTTGAAAAAACTAACTTTTATATTTAACCAATAACATAGAACGATATCCAGTCATCCAATGATTAGCCTTCGGTATATGGAACCGCCTTTTTAAATGTTTATCCAGTTTGCCATGATCTTCACTTACCCTGACTAAATGTTATCACTGACCAAACGTTATCATGGCTCAGCCAACCGGGTCATCATTTTATTCAGTGATACAGTTATGACAGTGATACAGTCAATTTTTTGATACAGTCGACTTTTTATCAACTCATCTTCTGTCTATTAGGGAGCAACTTCAGCATTTTTATCCAGAAAGAAGGAAGATGTATGCACAGCACTACAGTCAATTTTTGGCTATGGAGGAGGGGCAACGCTCTAGTCCGTTCCCACAAACGCGCTTAATCAATTCTTAAATCATGTCCCTATGTGTCTGACATTACTGCCCTATTCTCTTTTTTATATTGTTGATGTTAGATGGTACCCTTTTAGTAGCCGAGAGAGCTAAGGACCATATGAGCATATGTTTATTTTGCGCTAAGGATTTTTTGGGACAGGGAACAATATTTTTTGGGATTTTTTGGGACAAAACATAGAAAATAAATATTTTATGAGCAGTACTAAAGAGAATATCCAGCAAATGTCGGCCAACGAGCTTCCTAAAATCACAATCGAAGGACGGGTTCGCTGCATGCGCCCCCAAGGCTCACCTCGTAAGAGACGAAGCGACAACTACCCGGCCCATAACCTCGCCCAGCTACTTCGCATAGAGCAAGATAGATCGAACCGTCGCCACATTTATCATTTGTTCAGAAGAAAAGACGCTCCAATACAGCCACAAAGGCCGGACGGGATTTAAATCAAGACTAAAGAGCAAAATGTTGAGATTTGATATCACTTCGCATCACTTTATTAAACACTATTAGCCAAAACTTCACTTTTCTATTTTTAGCAATTATTTTTTGTTCTTTTATACTTAAAAATCAATAATCAACCTTAGCTCTGATACTGCACTACCCCGTTTCACAATGAGTTGCTACCAACAATTATTGGCTAATGAATTCTAGAGGTTTCACAGAATCACCAGTTGTTTTTGGCTGGCTTTACTACTGTTATTATATTAAGCATTAACAAAAAAATGGAATTTTTCCTGTCAGTATTATCATATATTTTTGTGGACTCTTCCATTTTAATTGTCTTGTATCTTTATTTTACCTTTTTAACTCATTTGGAAATTGAGTTTGTAAAATCGCTGAATCTACCGACTGAGAACAAAATTTTGGCAAATTCCAGTTTCCAGTTTAATTTCCGGTTTTCCAGTTTCGTCTTGTGGATTTTTCCCTCTTCTTTAATTTACCTCCTAATCGTATTAATTTCATTCTATTAACTTACTAAATTTACATAATGGACCTGTAAGATCTTTTTTGCCAATTTTTTTTTTCACCAAAAATGTTTCGGGGGTCGTCCTCCTTCACACGTGCTGCCTGTGTTTCTACGACCTGGATCAAGACCAATTATACCCGACAGTTCAAGCGATCCTGACTTGACCCGGAAAAATTTTACACGGAAGTACTGGTCCAAAGACTTCTTCTGTTTTAACTCGGATCTTTTCGTCTCTTGCGAAACCGTTGATCCTGCTACAGACCAGGGTATTAATCCTGCTAGCCATGTGCCGTTCTTGGCGAAGTCCAGTTTACTTTCCTGGCTTAAATGTCTAATCAGCAGGGAGTGGAGAGAGTAAAACTCCTTAAGACTAACCAGGGGCGATGACACTAGCTTAATAACAGTCAGTGACTACTGGATGTTTATTTTTCCCAGACCTACTCCAACGGCATACGGAGGCTTGGTAGCCTGGAGCTTACTGTCAAATATGTTTAAATTCTCCTGTTTTTGAGTTTGATACCTCTAAATGTAATTCCTCCTTGTTACAGACCATAATATGTTTTTTCATGTCTTGGATCGTAAATTGTATTTACGTTTACTTTTACAGACGATTTTTGTATTCAATAGAATCTTCTATTTCTTGTAAGGCCAAATCCAAGGCATCATACGTTGCCTGTAGTAAAGAGTCGTATGCCTTCAAGGCATTATAATATGACAACCTTAAAGAAGGATCAACAGTTTTCAAAATAATAGGAGACAAAACATTAACATTCCTGTTTAAACTAAATTTGAGATCTTGAAATCATAAAATTAATAGTTTATTTTTAATTTGAGAATGGGGCAGGGTCGGATCCGGGATTTTTTTAGGAGGGGATGCACAATAGGTTGATCCAAAAAAATTTTAGGGGGGGGGCAAAACTGGTTGATCCGATAAACTTGCGTTATGAGCAAGTTTAATTCCCGCAAGCTTGAGTAAATTAAGTAAATTACACTACTTTAGACTACGCTAGGGGGCACGCGCCCCCCTCGCCCCTCCTGGATCCGCCACTAGATTGGGGAGGGACTGTTTAGTACCTTGAAGGACGTCAAAAAGATAAATATTAAGTTGCCTGGCAACAATTATGACTAGTTCAATCCTTAAAACTAAACTTTGCATGAGCAGGCCTCATGAGAAACCCGAGTTGCTCCTCTTGATAGGAACTATGAGGCTGTTACTCAGTGGTTACTCAAAGGTTACTCAAAGTGTAATGTTGTTGTCTTGAAATCGGCTGCTTTAGCTCAATCTTGTCTTGCTGCTGCAGAATCAGAAGAACTCGGTCTTGATGAAGATTAAATAAAAAAACACAAGTTTTTTAAACTGAAAGTAAGGAGCGAAATTAAAACTTAGAACGAACAGAAATTGTTCCGTATATGAAAGGGACTGTCCCCTCCCCAACACCACGCTCTGTACGCCAAAGTTTATTATTGTTTTAAAAAATAAAGTTGTGAGACTGGGTCAAACTTTAGCGTAAAGAGACAAGTGTTGAGGAGGCGACAGCCCCTTTCATATACGAAATACTTTCTGTTCGTTTTAAGTTTTAATGTAGCTCCTTACTTTCAGTTAAAAAACTTGTTTTTTATTTAATTTCTGAACGTTTTTGAATTAATACAGCTTTGATTTTGGCTCACCATACATGAATAATTAAAACCAAATTTGCATACTAATTTCTCATTTTTGGCTAAATGGCTTTCTCGAAACTTTGTTCTGACGTGACTTAAGAATTGACTTACGTCGCGTACTTCTATATTCGTATATTTTTATTACGTATATTAGGGGGTTCGCCCCCTAGTCAATACCTCGCTCTTGATGATAAAGTTCAAACTTTGTTCCAATTCTTTAAGAATGACCCCTGAATCACAAAGGCTGTTAATTAGAATAAATAGCTCTGATGAAAGTACAAAAAAAACTTTAACGTGTCTACTTTGAAGTTTCAAGGAGTCCACTGTTTTGAAATGGATTTATTCGCACAATTCTTGCTGTTGTGCCTATGTTGTGCCTATGCTGTTGTGCCTTGCTGTGTTCAAGCCCTTGCTGTTGCGCCTATATAGAGCATGTTCCCACAAAAGGGGTATGGTTTTCAGAATTTCTGAAGATCTGATTAAACAGCTATCTTTAAATTTATATTGGACACCTTAAGAGGCTGCAAAGGTAATTTTTTTTTTACATTACCTTTACAAATGAACCCCTCTCTGCACCTTTATAGGGTTGTCGGTGCCATCAAACCCGAAATTTAGAATATAAAAAGAGAAAATGTATTTTGATGTTCGTTCCATATTGTTTGTCAACTACTGAAACCTGCAGATCATCAAAGAACTAAAGGAGTATTTCCACTGGGAAATAAAGGACAGACGGTTGTAATTGAAAATTATAGCCCTTTAAAAAAAGGGAAGGGTCAAAGGGAAAATTCCCTTTCAAAAAGAGGAAGGGTCAAACGCGTGATATTCACCTTCCATCAATAGTTGAAAAAGTAAACAATCGGGAATAGAATTTTTTTCCCTGTACACAAAAATGATATAATAATCACTCTTTTGTGACACAGAGGGGGGAAATCCAAAGAACTCTTATAGAATTGGCTATTCAGAGCATTTTTTTTTTTAAACTGAGTAAGTCCACTTTTCGTTCAGACCTTTTTCTTTTACGTTAAATACTCCTTCTTGTTTCATTTTATAATAGAATTGGCTATTCAGAGCATTTTTTTTAAATTGAGTAGGTCCCCTTTTCGTTCAGACCTTTTTCTTTTACGTTAAATACTCCTTTTTGTTTCATTTTATTATAGAATTGGCTATTCAGAGCATTTTTTTTTAACTAAATAAGTACCCTTTTCGTTCAGACCTTTTTCTTTTACGTTAAATACTCCTTTTTGTTTCATTTTATTATAGAATTGGCTATTCAGAGCATTTTTTTTTTAAACTAAATAAGTCCCCTTTTCGTTCAGACCTTTTTCTTTTACGTTAAATACTCCATTTTGTTTCATTTTATTATATAATTAACTATTCCGAGCATTATTTTTTAAACTGAGCAAGTCCCCTTTTCGTTCAGACCTTTTTCTTTTACGTTAAATACTCCTTTTTGTTTCATTTTATAATAGAATTGGCTATTCAGAGCATTTTTTTTTAAACTAAATAAGTCCCCTTTTCGTTCAGACCTTTTTCTTTTACGTTAAATACTCCATTTTGTTTCATTTTATTATATAATTAACTATTCCGAGCATTATTTTTTAAACTGAGCAAGTCCCCTTTTCGTTCAGACCTTTTCTTTACGTTAAATCCTTTTTGTTCATTTATAATAGAATGGCTTTCAGAGCATTTTTTTTAAACTAAATAGTCCCCTTTTCGTTCAGACCTTTTTCTTTTACGTTAAATACTCCTTTTTGTTTCATTTTATTATAGAATTGGCTATTCAGAGCATTTTTTTTTAAACTAAATAAGTCCCCTTTTCGTTCAGACCTTTTTCTTTTACGTTAAATACTCCTTTTTGTTTCATTTTATTATAGAATTGGCTATTCAGAGCATTTTTTTTTAAACTAAACAAGTCCCCTTTTCGTTCAGACCTTTTTCTTTTACGTTAAATACTCCTTTTTGTTTCATTTTATAATAGAATTGGCTATTCAGAGCATTTTTTTTAAAACTAAATAAGTCCCCTTTTCGTTCAGACCTTTTTCTTTTACGTTAAATACTCCTTTTTGTTTCATTTTATTATAGAATTGGCTATTCAGAGCATTTTTTTTAAACTAAATAAGTCCCCTTTTCGTTCAGACCTTTTTCTTTTACGTTAAATACTCCTTTTTGTTTCATTTTATAATAGAATTGGCTATTCAGAGCATTTTTTTTTAAAACCAAATAAGTCCCCTTTTCGTTCAGACCTTTTTCTTTTACGTTAAATACTCCTTTTTGTTTCATTTTATTATAGAATTGGCTATTCAGAGCATTTTTTTTAAAACTAAATAAGTCCCCTTTTCGTTCAGACCTTTTTCTTTTACGTTAAATACTCCTTTTTGTTTCATTTTATAATAGAATTGGCTATTCAGAGCATTTTTTTAAAACTAAATAAGTCCCCTTTTCGTTCAGACCTTTTTCTTTTACGTTAAATACTCCTTTTTGTTTCATTTTATAATAGAATTGGCTATTCAGAGCATTTTTTTTTAAACTAAATAAGTCCCCTTTTCGTTCAGACCTTTTTCTTTTACGTTAAATACTCCTTTTTGTTTCATTTTATTATAGAATTGGCTATTCAGAGCATTTTTTTTTAAACTAAATAAGTCCCCTTTTCGTTCAGACCTTTTTCTTTTACGTTAAATACTCCTTTTTGTTTCATTTTATAATAGAATTGGCTATTCAGAGCATTTTTTTTTTAAACTAAATAAGTCCCCTTTTCGTTCAGACCTTTTTCTTTTACGTTAAATACTCCTTTTTGTTTCATTTTATAATAGAATTGGCTATTCAGAGCATTTTTTTTTAAACTAAATAAGTCCTCTTTTCGTTCAGACCTTTTTCTTTTACGTTAAATACTCCTTTTTGTTTCATTTTATTATAGAATTGGCTATTCAGAGCATTTTTTTTAAAACTAAATAAGTCCCCTTTTCGTTCAGACCTTTTTCTTTTACGTTAAATACTCCTTTTTGTTTCATTTTATTATAGAATTGGCTATTCAGAGCATTTTTTTTTAAACTAAATAAGTCCTCTTTTCGTTCAGACCTTTTTCTTTTACGTTAAATGCTCCTTTTTGTTTCATTTTATTATAGAATTGGCTATTCAGAGCATTTTTTTTTAAAACCAAATAAGTCCCCTTTTCGTTCAGACCTTTTTCTTTTACGTTAAATACTCCATTTTGTTTCATTTTATTATAGAATTGGCTATTCAGAGCATTTTTTTTTAAACTGAGTAAGTCTCCTTTTCGTTCAGACCTTTTTCTTTTACGTTAAATACTCTTTTTTGTTTCATTTTATTGTAGAATTGGCTATTCAGAGCATTTTTTTTTAAACTAAGTAAGTCCCCTTTCCGTTCAAACCTTTTTCTTTTACGTTAAATGCTCCATTTTTGCTTCATTTTGTTATAGAATTCACTATTCAGAGCATTTTTTTTTTAAAACTGAATAAGTCACCTTTTCGTTCAGACCTTTTTCTTTACGTTAAATAGACCTTTTTGTTTCATTTTATTATAGAATTGGCTATTCAGAGCATTTTTTTTTTAAACTGAGTAAGTCCCCTTTTCGTTCAGACCTTTTTCTTTTACGTTAAATACTCCTTTTTGTTTCATTTTATAATAGAATTGGCTATTCAGAGCATTTTTTTATAAACTAAATAAGTCCCCTTTTCGTTCAGACCTTTTTCTTTTACGTTAAATACTCCTTTTTGTTTCATTTTATAATAGAATTGGCTATTCAGAGCATTTTTTTTTAAACTAAATAAGTCCCCTTTTCGTTCAGACCTTTTTCTTTTACGTTAAATACTCCTTTTTGTTTCATTTTATTATAGAATTGGCTATTCAGAGCATTTTTTTTTAAACTAAATAAGTCCCCTTTTCGTTCAGACCTTTTTCTTTTACGTTAAATACTCCTTTTTGTTTCATTTTATAATAGAATTGGCTATTCAGAGCATTTTTTTTTTAAACTAAATAAGTCCCCTTTTCGTTCAGACCTTTTTCTTTTACGTTAAATACTCCTTTTTGTTTCATTTTATAATAGAATTGGCTATTCAGAGCATTTTTTTTTAAACTAAATAAGTCCTCTTTTCGTTCAGACTTTTTTCTTTTACGTTAAATACTCCTTTTTGTTTCATTTTATTATAGAATTGGCTATTCAGAGCATTTTTTTTAAAACTAAATAAGTCCCCTTTTCGTTCAGACCTTTTTCTTTTACGTTAAATACTCCATTTTGTTTCATTTTATTATAGAATTGGCTATTCAGAGCATTTTTTTTTTAAACTAAATAAGTCCTCTTTTCGTTCAGACCTTTTTCTTTTACGTTAAATGCTCCTTTTTGTTTCATTTTATTATAGAATTGGCTATTCAGAGCATTTTTTTTTAAAACCAAATAAGTCCCCTTTTCGTTCAGACCTTTTTCTTTTACGTTAAATACTCCATTTTGTTTCATTTTATTATAGAATTGGCTATTCAGAGCATTTTTTTTTAAACTGAGTAAGTCTCCTTTTCGTTCAGACCTTTTTCTTTTACGTTAAATACTCTTTTTTGTTTCATTTTATTGTAGAATTGGCTATTCAGAGCATTTTTTTTTAAACTAAGTAAGTCCCCTTTCCGTTCAAACCTTTTTCTTTTACGTTAAATGCTCCATTTTTGCTTCATTTTGTTATAGAATTCACTATTCAGAGCATTTTTTTTTTTAAACTGAATAAGTCACCTTTTCGTTCAGACCTTTTTCTTTTACGTTAAATACTCCTTTTTGTTTCATTTTATTATAGAATTCGCTATTCAGAGCATTTTTTTTTTAAACTGAGTAAGTCTCCTTTTCGTTCAGACCTTTTTCTTTTACGTTAAATATTCCTTTATGTTTCATTTTATTATAGAATTCGCTATTCAGAACATTTTTTTTTAAACTGAGTAAGTCCTCTTTTCGTTCAGACCTTTTGCTTTTACGTTAAATAGACCTTTTTGTTTCATTTTATTATAGAATTGGCTATTCAGAGCATTTTTTTTTTAAACTGAATAAGTCACCTTTTCGTTCAGACCTTTTTCTTTTACGTTAAATACTCCTTTTTGTTTCATTTTATTATAGAATTATTTGAAAAAAACTACGTTTTCTAAAGAGTTAAAGAGGCTGAGTTACAAGGTCGAACCTTAAAACGTACAGGGATTAGGAGGCACAGTTGGGGGCTGCCGCCCCCCAAACCCCCCGCTTTCGCAGCCTTTAAATAAAAAAAAACAAAGTTTTTTAAACTGAAAGTAAGGAGCGACATTAAATTTTAAAACGAACAGAAATTATTCCGTATATGAAAGAGGCTGTGCCCTCCTCAACGCCTCGCTCTTTACGCTAAAGTTTGACTTTCTCACAACTCTTTTTTTAAACAATAAAAACTTTAGCGTAAAGAGCGAGGCGTTGAGGAGGGCACAGCCTCTTTAACATACGGAATAATTTCTGTTCGTTTTAAAATTTAATGTCGCTCCTTACTTTCAGTTTAAAAAACTTTGTTTTTTTTATTTAAAGGCTGCGAAAGCGGGGGGTTTGGGGGGCGGCAGCCCCCCAACTGTGCCTCCTAATCCCTGTACGTTTTAAGGTTCGACCTTGTAACTCAGCCTCTTTAACTCTTTAGAAAACGTAGTTTTTTTCAAATAATTTCTGCACGTTTTTGTACAGTTTATTACTTATTATTGCTTGACTAACTGTTAGATGATTGTGTATTATTCTTTTCTTTCTCGACAGGGTGTTTTAAGGGTCGACCTTGTAACTCAGTCTCTTTAACTCTTTAGAAAACATAATTTTTTTCAAATAATTTAAAAAAGAAACTGAGTTTTTTTTTAAAAATTTAAATTCAGTATATACAAAATTTGATCTAACGGTGAATCGAACTCGGGTTTTCCGCCTGACAGCGAGGAGTCTCACCGCTACACTAAAGAAACATAATTAAATTTATTTTTTAGTAACGTGATGAATCTTTTTGACGCAAGCAAAACTAGATATTTGGTTTTTGGAAAACAGGGAAGGAGTGATCAGATTGAGCTGAAATTTCGAGGATAAGCTCCCAGGCCCCAGGAAAGCTTATCCTTTAAATTTCAGCCCGATCAGACAACGTTAAAGGGGGGTTGTGGTGGGAAAATTAACATGGGCTAATATAGGAAAACAAGGTTTTTCGTAAATGTAAATTCGGGGGATAATTTTTTCGGTCTGAAAATATCAAAAGGCCCTAACAGGTCGAATTCTGCTTCGAATGAGTCCTCATTCAACCGGATCCGTTGCCAACTGTGGCCTGTAGGCGTGGCTAAGAAAAAAAAAGAAATGATGAATTTTAAGTGGCTATATTTGGTTTTTTGAAAACAGGGAAGGAGTGATCGGATTGAGCTGAAATTTCGATGATAAGCTCCCGGGTCCTAGGAAAGCTTAACTTCTAAATTTCAGCCCAATCGGACAGCGTTAAAGGGGGGCTGTGGTGGGAGGGTCCAAATTTCCGGCCCAGTTTACCCCATGAAGATAAAGTCGGAGGAGGATGAAATTTTGCAAGTTTCTTAGTTTGAGCTTGGGCTACAAAATGCGATTACCGCCGTCTCTCTGCGACATCTAGGACCTGAAATCGCTTAACATTGTGGTGGGTCGCCTCTTTATAGAGGCACAAGTGTGCCTCCTTGATTCGCTATTCAGAGCATTTTTTTTTTTAAACTGAGTAAGTCTCCTTTTCGTTCAGACCTTTTTCTTTTACGTTAAATACTCCATTATGTTTCATTTTATTATAGAATTCGCTATTCAGAGCATTTTTTTTTAAACTGAGTAAGTCCCCTTTTCGTTCGGACCTTTTTCTTTTACGTTAAATACTCCTTTTTGTTTCATTTTATTATAGAATTGGCTATTCCGAGCATTATTTTTTAAACTGAGTAAGTCCCCTTTTCGTTCAGACCTTTTTCTTTTACGTTAAATACTCCTTTTTGTTTCATTTTATTATAGAATTCGCTATTCAGAGCATTTTTTTTTTTAAACTGAGTAAGTCTCCTTTTCGTTCAGACCTTTTTCTTTTACGTTAAATACTCCTTTATGTTTCATTTTATTACAGAATTCGCTATTCAGAGCATTTTTTTTTAAACTGAGTAAGTCCTCTTTTCGTTCAGACCTTTTGCTTTTACGTTAAATAGACCTTTTTGTTTCATTTTATTATAGAATTCGCTATTCAGAGCATTTTTTTTTTAAACTGAGTAAGTCCTCTTTTCGTTCAGACCTTTTGCTTTTACGTTAAATAGACCTTTTTGTTTCATTTTATTATAGAATTCGCTATTCAGAGCATTTTTTTTAAACTGAGTAAGTCCCCTTGTCGTTCAGACCTTTTTCTTTTACGTTAAATACTCCTTTTTGTTTCATTTTATTATAGAATTCGCTATTCAGAGCATTTTTTTTTAAACTGAGTAAGTCCTCTTTTCGTTCAGACCTTTTGCTTTTACGTTAAATAGACCTTTTTGTTTCATTTTATTATAGAATTCGCTATTCAGAGCATTTTTTTTTTAAACTGAGTAAGTCCTCTTTTCGTTCAGACCTTTTGCTTTTACGTTAAATAGACCTTTTTGTTTCATTTTATTATAGAATTCGCTATTCAGAGCATTTTTTTTTTAAAACTGAATAAGTCACCTTTTCGTTCAACCTTTTTCTTTTACGTTAAATACTCCTTTTTGTTTCATTTTATTATAGAATTCGCTATTCAGAGCATTTTTTTTTTTTTTTAAACTGAGTAAGTCTCCTTTTCGTTCAGACCTTTTTCTTTTACGTTAAATACTCCTTTATGTTTCATTTTATTATAGAATTCGCTATTCAGAGCATTTTTTTTTAAACTGAGTAAGTCCTCTTTTCGTTCAGACCTTTTGCTTTTACGTTAAATAGACCTTTTTGTTTCATTTTATTATAGAATTCGCTATTCAGAGCATTTTTTTTTAAACTGAGTAAGTCCTCTTTTCGTTCAAACCTTTTGCTTTTACGTTAAATAGACCTTTTTGTTTCATTTTATTATAGAATTCGCTATTCAGAGCATTTTTTTTTAAACTGAGTAAGTCCTCTTTTCGTTCAGACCTTTTGCTTTTAAGTTAAATAGACCTTTTTGTTTCATTTTATTATAGAATTCGCTATTCAGAGCATTTTTTTTTTTAAACTGAGTAAGTCTCCTTTTCGTTCAGACCTTTTTCTTTTACGTTAAATACTCCTTTTTGTTTCATTTTATTATAGAATTGTCTATTCAGAGCATTTTTTTTAAACTAAGTAAGTCCCCTTTCCGTTCAAAGCTTTTTCTTTTACGTTAAATGCTCCATTTTTGCTTCATTTTGTTATAGAATTCACTATTCAGAGCATTTTTTTTTTAAACTGAATAAGTCACCTTTTCGTTCAGACCTTTTGCTTTTACGTTAAATAGACGTTTTTGTTTCATTTTATTATAGAATTGTCTATTCAGAGCATTTTTTTTAAACTAAGTAAGTCCCCTTTCCGTTCAAAGCTTTTTCTTTTACGTTAAATGCTCCATTTTTGCTTCATTTTGTTATAGAATTCACTATTCAGAGCATTTTTTTTTAAACTGAGTAAGTCCTCTTTTCGTTCAGACCTTTTGCTTTTAAGTTAAATAGACCTTTTTGTTTCATTTTATTATAGAATTCGCTATTCAGAGCATTTTTTTTTTTTAAACTGAGTAAGTCTCCTTTTCGTTCAGACCTTTTTCTTTTACGTTAAATACTCCTTTATGTTTCATTTTATTATAGAATTCGCTATTCAGAGCATTATTTTTTAAACTGAGCAAGTCCCCTTTTCGTTCAGACCTTTTTCTTTTACGTTAAATACTCCTTTTTGTTTCATTTTATTATAGAATTGTCTATTCAGAGCATTTTTTTTAAAACTAAGTAAGTCCCCTTTCCGTTCAAACCTTTCTCTTTTACGTTAAATGCTCCATTTTTGCTTCATTTTGTTATAGAATTCACTATTCAGAGCATTTTTTTTTAAACTGAATAAGTCACCTTTTCGTTCAGACCTTTTTCTTTTACGTTAAATACTCCTTTTTGTTTCATTTTATTATAGAATTCGCTATTCAGAGCATTTTTTTTTTAAACTGAGTAAGTCTCCTTTTCGTTCAGACCTTTTTCTTTTACGTTAAATACTCCTTTTTGTTTCATTTTATTATTGAATTCGCTATTCAGAGCATTTTTTTTTAAACTGAGTAAGTCTCCTTTTCGTTCAGACCTTTTTCTTTTACGTTAAATACTCCTTTATGTTTCATTTTATTATAGAATTCGCTATTCAGAGCATTTTTTTTTAAACTGAGTAAGTCCTCTTTTCGTTCAGACCTTTTGCTTTTACGTTAAATAGACCTTTTTGTTTCATTTTATTATAGAATTCGCTATTCAGAGCATTTTTTTTTAAACTGAGTAAGTCCTCTTTTCGTTCAAACCTTTTGCTTTTACGTTAAATAGACCTTTTTGTTTCATTTTATTATAGAATTCGCTATTCAGAGCATTTTTTTTTAAACTGAGTAAGTCCTCTTTTCGTTCAGACCTTTTGCTTTTAAGTTAAATAGACCTTTTTGTTTCATTTTATTATAGAATTCGCTATTCAGAGCATTTTTTTTTTAAACTGAGTAAGTCTCCTTTTCGTTCAGACCTTTTTCTTTTACGTTAAATACTCCTTTTTGTTTCATTTTATTATAGAATTGTCTATTCAGAGCATTTTTTTTAAACTAAGTAAGTCCCCTTTCCGTTCAAAGCTTTTTCTTTTACGTTAAATGCTCCATTTTTGCTTCATTTTGTTATAGAATTCACTATTCAGAGCATTTTTTTTTTAAACTGAATAAGTCACCTTTTCGTTCAGACCTTTTCTTTTACGTTAAATACTCCTTTTTGTTTCATTTTATTATAGAATTGTCTATTCAGAGCATTTTTTTAAACTAAGTAAGTCCCCTTTCCGTTCAAAGCTTTTTCTTTTACGTTAAATGCTCCATTTTTGCTTCATTTTGTTATAGAATTCACTATTCAGAGCATTTTTTTTTAAACTGAGTAAGTCCTCTTTTCGTTCAGACCTTTTGCTTTTAAGTTAAATAGACCTTTTTGTTTCATTTTATTATAGAATTCACTATTCAGAGCATTTTTTTTTTAAACTGAGTAAGTCTCCTTTTCGTTCAGACCTTTTTCTTTTACGTTAAATACTCCTTTATGTTTCATTTTATTATAGAATTCGCTATTCAGAGCATTATTTTTTAAACTGAGCAAGTCCCCTTTTCGTTCAGACCTTTTTCTTTTACGTTAAATACTCCTTTTTGTTTCATTTTATTATAGAATTGTCTATTCAGAGCATTTTTTTTAAAACTAAGTAAGTCCCCTTTCCGTTCAAACCTTTCTCTTTTACGTTAAATGCTCCATTTTTGCTTCATTTTGTTATAGAATTCACTATTCAGAGCATTTTTTTTTTAAACTGAATAAGTCACCTTTTCGTTCAGACCTTTTTCTTTTACGTTAAATACTCCTTTTTGTTTCATTTTATTATAGAATTCGCTATTCAGAGCATTTTTTTTTAAACTGAGTAAGTCTCCTTTTCGTTCAGACCTTTTTCTTTTACGTTAAATACTCCTTTTTGTTTCATTTTATTATAGAATTCGCTATTCAGAGCATTTTTTTTTAAACTGAGTAAGTCTCCTTTTCGTTCAGACCTTTTTCTTTTACGTTAAATACTCCTTTATGTTTCATTTTATTATAGAATTCGCTATTCAGAGCATTTTTTTTAAACTGAGTAAGTCCTCTTTTCGTTCAGACCTTTTTCTTTTACGTTAAATACTCCTTTTTGTTTCATTTTATTATAGAATTCGCTATTCAGAGCATTTTTTTTTAAACTGAGTAAGTCTCCTTTTCGTTCAGACCTTTTTCTTTTACGTTAAATACTCCTTTATGTTTGATTTTATTATAGAATTGGCTATTCAGAGCATTTTTTTTAAACTGAGTAAGTCCTTTTTTCGTTCATACCTTTTTCTTTTACGTTAAATACTCCTTTTTGTTGCATTTTATCATAGAATTGGTTATTCAGAGCGTTTTTTTTTAAACTGAGTAAGTCCCCTTTTCGTTCAGGCTTTTTTCTTTTACGTTAAATACTCCTTTTTGTTTCATTTTATTACAGAATTCACTATTCAGAGCATTTTTTTTTAAACTGAGTAAGTCCCCTTATCATTCAGACCTTTTTCTTTTAGGTTAAATAGTCGTGTCTGTTTCATTTTATTATAGAATTCACAATTCAGAGCATGTTTTTGAACTGAGTAAGTCCCCTTTTCGTTCAGACCTTTTTCTTTTACGTTAAATACTCCTTTATTTTTCATTTTATTATAGAATTCGCTATTCAGAGCATTTTTTTTTAAACTGAGTAAGTCCCCTTTTCGTTCAGACCTTTTTCTTTTACGTTAAATACTCCTTTATGTTTCATTTTATTATAGAATTCGCTATTCAGAGCATTTTTTTAAACTGAGTAAGTCCCCTTTTCGTTCAGACCTTTTTCTTTTATGTTAAAGGCTCCTTTTTGTTTCATTTTATTATAGATTTCGCTATTCAGAGCATTTTTTTTTAAACTGAGTAAGTCCTCTTTTCGTTCAGACCTTTTGCTTTTACGTTAAATACTCCTTTTTGTTGCATTTTATCATAGAATTGGTTATTCAGAGCGTTTTTTTTTAAACTGAGTAAGTCCCCTTTTCGTTCAGACTTTTTTCTTTTACGTTAAATACTCCTTTTTGTTTCATTTTATTATAGAATTCACTATTCAGAGCATTTTTTTTTAAACTGAGTAAGTCCCCTTATCATTCAGACCTTTTTCTTTTAGGTTAAATAGTCCTGTCTGTTTCATTTTATTATAGAATTCACTATTCAGAGCATGTTTTTGAACTGAGTAAGTCCCCTTGTCGTTCAGACCTTTTTCTTTTACGTTAAATACTCCTTTTTGTTTCATTTTATTATAGAATTGTCTATTCAGAGCATTTTTTTTTAAACTAAGTAAGTCCCCTTTCCGTTCAAACCTTTTTCTTTTACGTTAAATGCTCCATTTTTGCTTCATTTCGTTATAGAATTGGCTATTCCGAGCATTATTTTTTAAACTGAGCAAGTCCCCTTGTCGTTCAGACCTTTTTCTTTTACGTTAAATACTCCTTTTTTTTTCATTTTATTATAGAATTGTCTATTCAGAGCATTTTTTTTTAAACTAAGTAAGTCCCCTTTCCGTTCAAACCTTTTTCTTTTACGTTAAATGCTCCATTTTTGCTTCATTTTGTTATAGAATTGGCTATTCCGAGCATTATTTTTTAAACTGAGCAAGTCCCCTTGTCGTTCAGACCTTTTTCTTTTACGTTAAATACTCCTTTTTGTTTCATGTTATTATAGAATTGTCTATTCAGAGCATTTTTTTTTAAACTAAGTAAGTCCCCTTTCCGTTCAAACCTTTTTCTTTTACGTTAAATGCTCCATTTTTGCTTCATTTTGTTATAGAATTGGCTATTCCGAGCATTATTTTTTAAACTGAGCAAGTCCCCTTGTCGTTCAGACCTTTTTCTTTTACGTTAAATACTCCTTTTTGTTTCATTTTATTATAGAATTGTCTATTCAGAGCATTTTTTTTTAAACTAAGTAAGTCCCCTTTCCGTTCAAACCTTTTTATTTTACGTTAAATGCTCCATTTTTGCTTCATTTTGTTATAGAATTGGCTATTCCGAGCATTATTTTTTAAACTGAGCAAGTCCCCTTGTCGTTCAGACCTTTTTCTTTTACGTTAAATACTCCTTTTTGTTTCATTTTATTATAGAATTGTCTATTCAGAGCATTTTTTTTTAAACTAAGTAAGTCCCCTTTCCGTTCAAACCTTTTTCTTTTACGTTAAATGCTCCATTTTTGCTTCATTTTGTTATAGAATTGGCTATTCCGAGCATTATTTTTTAAACTGAGCAAGTCCCCTTGTCGTTCAGACCTTTTTCTTTTACGTTAAATACTCCTTTTTGTTTCATTTTATCATAAAATTGGCTATTCAGAGCGTTTTTTTTTATACTGAGTAAGTCCCTTTTCCGTTCAAACCTTTTTCTTTTACGTTAAATGCTCCATTTTTGCTTCATTTTGTTATAGAATTTTTTTTTAAAACTGAATAAGTCACCTTTTCGTTCAGACCGTTCATATACGGAAAATTCCACATTTTTGTGGAATTTTCCACAAAATTCCACATTACAGTTCGTTACCACGAACTGTTTGATAGAATTCACTATTCAGAGCATTTTTTTTAAAACTGAGTAAGTCCTCTTTTCGTTCAGACCTTTTGCTTTTACGTTAAATAGACCTTTATGTTTCATTTTATTATAGAATTCGCTATTCAGAGCATTTTTTTTTTAAAACTGAATAAGTCACCTTTTCGTTCAACCTTTTTCTTTTACGTTAAATACTCCTTTTTGTTTCATTTTATTATAGAATTCGCTATTCAGAGCATTTTTTTTTTAAACTGAGTAAGTCTCCTTTTCGTTCAGACCTTTTTCTTTTACGTTAAATACTCCTTTATGTTTCATTTTATTATAGAATTCGCTATTCAGAGCATTTTTTTTTAAACTGAGTAAGTCCCCTTTCCGTTCAAAGCTTTTTCTTTTACGTTAAATGCTCCATTTTTGCTTCATTTTGTTATAGAATTCACTATTCAGAGCATTTTTTTTTTAAACTGAATAAGTCACCTTTTCGTTCAGACCTTTTGCTTTTACGTTAAATAGACGTTTTTGTTTCATTTTATTATAGAATTGTCTATTCAGAGCATTTTTTTTAAACTAAGTAAGTCCCCTTTCCGTTCAAAGCTTTTTCTTTTACGTTAAATGCTCCATTTTTGCTTCATTTTGTTATAGAATTCACTATTCAGAGCATTTTTTTTTAAACTGAGTAAGTCCTCTTTTCGTTCAGACCTTTTGCTTTTAAGTTAAATAGACCTTTTTGTTTCATTTTATTATAGAATTCGCTATTCAGAGCATTTTTTTTTTTTAAACTGAGTAAGTCTCCTTTTCGTTCAGACCTTTTTCTTTTACGTTAAATACTCCTTTATGTTTCATTTTATTATAGAATTCGCTATTCAGAGCATTATTTTTTAAACTGAGCAAGTCCCCTTTTCGTTCAGACCTTTTTCTTTTACGTTAAATACTCCTTTTTGTTTCATTTTATTATAGAATTGTCTATTCAGAGCATTTTTTTTAAAACTAAGTAAGTCCCCTTTCCGTTCAAACCTTTCTCTTTTACGTTAAATGCTCCATTTTTGCTTCATTTTGTTATAGAATTCACTATTCAGAGCATTTTTTTTTTAAACTGAATAAGTCACCTTTTCGTTCAGACCTTTTTCTTTTACGTTAAATACTCCTTTTTGTTTCATTTTATTATAGAATTCGCTATTCAGAGCATTTTTTTTTTAAACTGAGTAAGTCTCCTTTTCGTTCAGACCTTTTTCTTTTACGTTAAATACTCCTTTTTGTTTCATTTTATTATTGAATTCGCTATTCAGAGCATTTTTTTTTAAACTGAGTAAGTCTCCTTTTCGTTCAGACCTTTTTCTTTTACGTTAAATACTCCTTTATGTTTCATTTTATTATAGAATTCGCTATTCAGAGCATTTTTTTTTAAACTGAGTAAGTCCTCTTTTCGTTCAGACCTTTTGCTTTTACGTTAAATAGACCTTTTTGTTTCATTTTATTATAGAATTCGCTATTCAGAGCATTTTTTTTTTAAACTGAGTAAGTCCTCTTTTCGTTCAAACCTTTTGCTTTTACGTTAAATAGACCTTTTTGTTTCATTTTATTATAGAATTCGCTATTCAGAGCATTTTTTTTTAAACTGAGTAAGTCCTCTTTTCGTTCAGACCTTTTGCTTTTAAGTTAAATAGACCTTTTTGTTTCATTTTATTATAGAATTCGCTATTCAGAGCATTTTTTTTTTAAACTGAGTAAGTCTCCTTTTCGTTGAGACCTTTTTCTTTTACGTTAAATACTCCTTTTTGTTTCATTTTATTATAGAATTGTCTATTCAGAGCATTTTTTTTAAACTAAGTAAGTCCCCTTTCCGTTCAAAGCTTTTTCTTTTACGTTAAATGCTCCATTTTTGCTTCATTTTGTTATAGAATTCACTATTCAGAGCATTTTTTTTTAAACTGAGTAAGTCACCTTTTCGTTCAGACCTTTTTCTTTTACGTTAAATACTCCTTTTTGTTTCATTTTATTATAGAATTGACTATTCAGAGCATTTTTTTTAAACTAAGTAAGTCCCCTTTCCGTTCAAAGCTTTTTCTTTTACGTTAAATGCTCCATTTTTGCTTCATTTTGTTATAGAATTCACTATTCAGAGCATTTTTTTTTAAACTGAGTAAGTCCTCTTTTCGTTCAGACCTTTTGCTTTTAAGTTAAATAGACCTTTTTGTTTCATTTTATTATAGAATTCGCTATTCAGAGCATTTTTTTTTTAAACTGAGTAAGTCTCCTTTTCGTTCAGACCTTTTTCTTTTACGTTAAATACTCCTTTATGTTTCATTTTATTATAGAATTCGCTATTCAGAGCATTATTTTTTAAACTGAGCAAGTCCCCTTTTCGTTCAGACCTTTTTCTTTTACGTTAAATACTCCTTTTTGTTTCATTTTATTATAGAATTGTCTATTCAGAGCATTTTTTTTAAAACTAAGTAAGTCCCCTTTCCGTTCAAACCTTTCTCTTTTACGTTAAATGCTCCATTTTTGCTTCATTTTGTTATAGAATTCACTATTCAGAGCATTTTTTTTTTAAACTGAATAAGTCACCTTTTCGTTCAGACCTTTTTCTTTTACGTTAAATACTCCTTTTTGTTTCATTTTATTATAGAATTCGCTATTCAGAGCATTTTTTTTTAAACTGAGTAAGTCTCCTTTTCGTTCAGACCTTTTTCTTTTACGTTAAATACTCCTTTTTGTTTCATTTTATTATAGAATTCGCTATTCAGAGCATTTTTTTTTAAACTGAGTAAGTCTCCTTTTCGTTCAGACCTTTTTCTTTTACGTTAAATACTCCTTTATGTTTCATTTTATTATAGAATTCGCTATTCAGAGCATTTTTTTTTAAACTGAGTAAGTCCTCTTTTCGTTCAGACCTTTTTCTTTTACGTTAAATACTCCTTTTTGTTTCATTTTATTATAGAATTCGCTATTCAGAGCATTTTTTTTTTAAACTGAGTGAGTCTCCTTTTCGTTCAGACCTTTTTCTTTTATGTTAAATACTCCTTTATGTTTGATTTTATTATAGAATTGGCTATTCAGAGCATTTTTTTTAAACTGAGTAAGTCCTTTTTTCGTTCATACCTTTTTCTTTTACGTTAAATACTCCTTTTTGTTGCATTTTATCATAGAATTGGTTATTCAGAGCGTTTTTTTTTTAAACTGAGTAAGTCCCCTTTTCGTTCAGGCTTTTTTCTTTTACGTTAAATACTCCTTTTTGTTTCATTTTATTACAGAATTCACTATTCAGAGCATTTTTTTTTAAACTGAGTAAATCCCCTTATCATTCAGACCTTTTTCTTTTAGGTTAAATAGTCCTGTCTGTTTCATTTTATTATAGAATTCACAATTCAGAGCATGTTTTTGAACTGAGTAAGTCCCCTTTTCGTTCAGACCTTTTTCTTTTACGTTAAATACTCCTTTATTTTTCATTTTATTATAGAATTCGCTATTCAGAGCATTTTTTTTTAAACTGAGTAAGTCCCCTTTTCGTTCAGACCTTTTTCTTTTACGTTAAATACTCCTTTATGTTTCATTTTATTATAGAATTCGCTATTCAGAGCATTTTTTTAAACTGAGTAAGTCCCCTTTTCGTTCAGACCTTTTTCTTTTATGTTAAAGGCTCCTTTTTGTTTCATTTTATTATAGATTTCGCTATTCAGAGCATTTTTTTTTAAACTGAGTAAGTCCTCTTTTCGTTCAGACCTTTTGCTTTTACGTTAAATACTCCTTTTTGTTGCATTTTATCATAGAATTGGTTATTCAGAGCGTTTTTTTTTAAACTGAGTAAGTCCCCTTTTCGTTCAGGCTTTTTTCTTTTACGTTAAATACTCCTTTTTGTTTCATTTTATTATAGAATTCACTATTCAGAGCATTTTTTTTTAAACTGAGTAAGTCCCCTTATCATTCAGACCTTTTTCTTTTAGGTTAAATAGTCCTGTCTGTTTCATTTTATTATAGAATTCACTATTCAGAGCATGTTTTTGAACTGAGTAAGTCCCCTTTCCGTTCAAACCTTTTTCTTTTACGTTAAATGCTCCATTTTTGCTTCATTTTGTTATAGAATTGGCTATTCCGAGCATTATTTTTTAAACTGAGCAAGTCCCCTTGTCGTTCAGACCTTTTTCTTTTACGTTAAATACTCCTTTTTGTTTCATTTTATTATAGAATTGTCTATTCAGAGCATTTTTTTTTAAACTAAGTAAGTCCCCTTTCCGTTCAAACCTTTTTCTTTTACGTTAAATGCTCCATTTTTGCTTCATTTTGTTATAGAATTGGCTATTCCGAGCATTATTTTTTTAACTGAGCAAGTCCCCTTGTCGTTCAGACCTTTTTCTTTTACGTTAAATACTCCTTTTTGTTTCATTTTATTATAGAATTGTCTATTCAGAGCATTTTTTTTTAAACTAAGTAAGTCCCCTTTCCGTTCAAACCTTTTTCTTTTACGTTAAATGCTCCATTTTTGCTTCATTTTGTTATAGAATTGGCTATTCCGAGCATTATTTTTTAAACTGAGCAAGTCCCCTTGTCGTTCAGACCTTTTTCTTTTACGTTAAATACTCCTTTTTGTTTCATTTTATTATAGAATTGTCTATTCAGAGCATTTTTTTTTAAACTAAGTAAGTCCCCTTTCCGTTCAAACCTTTTTCTTTTACGTTAAATGCTCCATTTTTGCTTCATTTTGTTATAGAATTGGCTATTCCGAGCATTATTTTTTAAACTGAGCAAGTCCCCTTGTCGTTCAGACCTTTTTCTTTTACGTTAAATACTCCTTTTCGTTTCATTTTATTATAGAATTGTCTATTCAGAGCATTTTTTTTTAAACTAAGTAAGTCCCCTTTCCGTTCAAACCTTTTTCTTTTACGTTAAATGCTCCATTTTTGCTTCATTTTGTTATAGAATTGGATATTCCGAGCATTATTTTTTAAACTGAGCAAGTCCCCTTGTCGTTCAGACCTTTTTCTTTTACGTTAAATACTCCTTTTTGTTTCATTTTATCATAAAATTGGCTATTCAGAGCGTTTTTTTTTATACTGAGTAAGTCCCTTTTCCGTTCAAACCTTTTTTTTTACGTTAAATGCTCCATTTTTGCTTCATTTTGTTATAGAATTTTTTTTTAAAACTGAATAAGTCACCTTTTCGTTCAGACCGTTCATATACGGAAAATTCCACATTTTTGTGGAATTTTCCACAAAATTCCACATTACAGTTCGTTACCACGAACTGTTTGATAGAATTCACTATTCAGAGCATTTTTTTTAAAACTGAATAAGTCACCTTTTCGTTCAGACCGTTCATATACGGAAAATTCCACATTTTTGTAGATAGGAGCTTGAAACCTCTACAGTAGGGTTCTCTGATACGCTGAATATGATGGTGTAATTTTCATTAAGGTTCTATATTTTTTACGTTAAATACTCCTTTATGTTTCATTTTATTATAGAATTCGCTATTCAGAGCATTTTTTTAAACTGAGTAAGTCTCCTTTTCGTTCAGACCTTTTTCTTTTACGTTAAATACTCCTTTATGTTTCATTTTATTATAGAATTCGCTATTCAGAGCATTTTTTTTTAAACTGAGTAAGTCCTCTTTTCGTTCAGACCTTTTGCTTTTACGTTAAATAGACCTTTATGTTTCATTTTATTATAGAATTCGCTATTCAGAGCATTATTTTTTAAACTGAGCAAGTCCCCTTTTCGTTCAGACCTTTTTCTTTTACGTTAAATACTCCTTTTTGTTTCATTTTATTATAGAATTGTCTATTCAGAGCATTTTTTTTTAAAACTAAGTAAGTCCCCTTTCCGTTCAGACCTTTCTCTTTTACGTTAAATGCTCCATTTTTGCTTCATTTTGTTATAGAATTCACTATTCAGAGCATTTTTTTTTTAAACTGAATAAGTCACCTTTTCGTTCAGACCTTTTTCTTTTACGTTAAATACTCCTTTTTGTTTCATTTTATTATAGAATTCGCTATTCAGAGCATTTTTTTTTTAAACTGAGTAAGTCTCCTTTTCGTTCAGACCTTTTTCTTTTACGTTAAATACTCCTTTATGTTTCATTTTATTATAGAATTCGCTATTCAGAGCATTTTTTTTTAAACTGAGTAAGTCCTCTTTTCGTTCAGACCTTTTTCTTTTACGTTAAATACTCCTTTTTGTTTCATTTTATTATAGAATTCGCTATTCAGAGCATTTTTTTTTTAAACTGAGTGAGTCTCCTTTTCGTTCAGACCTTTTTCTTTTACGTTAAATACTCCTTTATGTTTCATTTTATTATAGAATTCGCTATTCAGAGCATTTTTTTTAAACTGAGTAAGTCCTCTTTTCGTTCAGACCTTTTTCTTTTACGTTAAATACTCCTTTTTGTTTCATTTTATTATAGAATTCGCTATTCAGAGCATTTTTTTTTTAAACTGAGTGAGTCTCCTTTTCGTTCAGACCTTTTTCTTTTACGTTAAATACTCCTTTATGTTTCATTTTATTATAGAATTCGCTATTCAGAGCATTTTTTTTTAAACTGAGTAAGTCCTTTTTTCGTTCATACCTTTTTCTTTTACGTTAAATACTCCTTTTTGTTGCATTTTATCATAGAATTGGTTATTCAGAGCGTTTTTTTTTAAACTGAGTAAGTCCCCTTTTCGTTCAGGCTTTTTTCTTTTACGTTAAATACTCCTTTTTGTTTCATTTTATTACAGAATTCACTATTCAGAGCATTTTTTTTTAAACTGAGTAAGTCCCCTTATCATTCAGACCTTTTTCTTTTAGGTTAAATAGTCCTGTCTGTTTCATTTTATTATAGAATTCACAATTCAGAGCATGTTTTTGAACTGAGTAAGTCCCCTTTTCGTTCAGACCTTTTTCTTTTACGTTAAATACTCCTTTATTTTTCATTTTATTATAGAATTCGCTATTCAGAGCATTTTTTTTTAAACTGAGTAAGTCCCCTTTTCGTTCAGACCTTTTTCTTTTACGTTAAATACTCCTTTATGTTTCATTTTATTATAGAATTCGCTATTCAGAGCATTTTTTTAAACTGAGTAAGTCCCCTTTTCGTTCAGACCTTTTTCTTTTATGTTAAAGGCTCCTTTTTGTTTCATTTTATTATAGATTTCGCTATTCAGAGCATTTTTTTTTAAACTGAGTAAGTCCTCTTTTCGTTCAGACCTTTTGCTTTTACGTTAAATACTCCTTTTTGTTGCATTTTATCATAGAATTGGTTATTCAGAGCGTTTTTTTTTAAACTGAGTAAGTCCCCTTTTCGTTCAGGCTTTTTTCTTTTACGTTAAATACTCCTTTTTGTTTCATTTTATTATAGAATTCACTATTCAGAGCATTTTTTTTTAAACTGAGTAAGTCCCCTTATCATTCAGACCTTTTTCTTTTAGGTTAAATAGTCCTGTCTGTTTCATTTTATTATAGAATTCACTATTCAGAGCATGTTTTTGAACTGAGTAAGTCCCCTTTCCGTTCAAACCTTTTTCTTTTACGTTAAATGCTCCATTTTTGCTTCATTTTGTTATAGAATTGGCTATTCCGAGCATTATTTTTTAAACTGAGCAAGTCCCCTTGTCGTTCAGACCTTTTTCTTTTACGTTAAATACTCCTTTTTGTTTCATTTTATTATAGAATTGTCTATTCAGAGCATTTTTTTTTAAACTAAGTAAGTCCCCTTTCCGTTCAAACCTTTTTCTTTTACGTTAAATGCTCCATTTTTGCTTCATTTTGTTATAGAATTGGCTATTCCGAGCATTATTTTTTTAACTGAGCAAGTCCCCTTGTCGTTCAGACCTTTTTCTTTTACGTTAAATACTCCTTTTTGTTTCATTTTATTATAGAATTGTCTATTCAGAGCATTTTTTTTTTAAACTAAGTAAGTCCCCTTTCCGTTCAAACCTTTTTCTTTTACGTTAAATGCTCCATTTTTGCTTCATTTTGTTATAGAATTGGCTATTCCGAGCATTATTTTTTAAACTGAGCAAGTCCCCTTGTCGTTCAGACCTTTTTCTTTTACGTTAAATACTCCTTTTTGTTTCATTTTATTATAGAATTGTCTATTCAGAGCATTTTTTTTTAAACTAAGTAAGTCCCCTTTCCGTTCAAACCTTTTTCTTTTACGTTAAATGCTCCATTTTTGCTTCATTTTGTTATAGAATTGGCTATTCCGAGCATTATTTTTTAAACTGAGCAAGTCCCCTTGTCGTTCAGACCTTTTTCTTTTACGTTAAATACTCCTTTTCGTTTCATTTTATTATAGAATTGTCTATTCAGAGCATTTTTTTTAAACTAAGTAAGTCCCCTTTCCGTTCAAACCTTTTTCTTTTACGTTAAATGCTCCATTTTTGCTTCATTTTGTTATAGAATTGGATATTCCGAGCATTATTTTTTAAACTGAGCAAGTCCCCTTGTCGTTCAGACCTTTTTCTTTTACGTTAAATACTCCTTTTTGTTTCATTTTATCATAAAATTGGCTATTCAGAGCGTTTTTTTTTATACTGAGTAAGTCCCTTTTCCGTTCAAACCTTTTTTTTTTACGTTAAATGCTCCATTTTTGCTTCATTTTGTTATAGAATTTTTTTTTAAAACTGAATAAGTCACCTTTTCGTTCAGACCGTTCATATACGGAAAATTCCACATTTTTGTGGAATTTTCCACAAAATTCCACATTACAGTTGGTTACCACGAACTGTTTGATAGAATTCACTATTCAGAGCATTTTTTTTAAAACTGAATAAGTCACCTTTTCGTTCAGACCGTTCATATACGGAAAATTCCACATTTTTGTAGATAGGAGCTTGAAACCTCTACAGTAGGGTTCTCTGATACGCTGAATATGATGGTGTAATTTTCATTAAGGTTCTATATTTTTTACGTTAAATACTCCTTTATGTTTCATTTTATTATAGAATTCGCTATTCAGAGCATTTTTTTAAACTGAGTAAGTCTCCTTTTCGTTCAGACCTTTTTCTTTTACGTTAAATACTCCTTTATGTTTCATTTTATTATAGAATTCGCTATTCAGAGCATTTTTTTTTAAACTGAGTAAGTCCTCTTTTCGTTCAGACCTTTTGCTTTTACGTTAAATAGACCTTTATGTTTCATTTTATTATAGAATTCGCTATTCAGAGCATTATTTTTTAAACTGAGCAAGTCCCCTTTTCGTTCAGACCTTTTTCTTTTACGTTAAATACTCCTTTTTGTTTCATTTTATTATAGAATTGTCTATTCAGAGCATTTTTTTTTAAAACTAAGTAAGTCCCCTTTCCGTTCAGACCTTTCTCTTTTACGTTAAATGCTCCATTTTTGCTTCATTTTGTTATAGAATTCACTATTCAGAGCATTTTTTTTTTTAAACTGAATAAGTCACCTTTTCGTTCAGACCTTTTTCTTTTACGTTAAATACTCCTTTTTGTTTCATTTTATTATAGAATTCGCTATTCAGAGCATTTTTTTTTTAAACTGAGTAAGTCTCCTTTTCGTTCAGACCTTTTTCTTTTACGTTAAATACTCCTTTATGTTTCATTTTATTATAGAATTCGCTATTCAGAGCATTTTTTTTTAAACTGAGTAAGTCCTCTTTTCGTTCAGACCTTTTTCTTTTACGTTAAATACTCCTTTTTGTTTCATTTTATTATAGAATTCGCTATTCAGAGCATTTTTTTTTTAAACTGAGTGAGTCTCCTTTTCGTTCAGACCTTTTTCTTTTACGTTAAATACTCCTTTATGTTTCATTTTATTATAGAATTGGCTATTCAGAGCATTTTTTTTAAACTGAGTAAGTCCTTTTTTCGTTCATACCTTTTGCTTTTACGTTAAATACTCCTTTTTGTAGCATTTTATCATAGAATTGGTTATTCAGAGCGTTTTTTTTTTAAACTGAGTAAGTCCCCTTTTCGTTCAGGCTTTTTTCTTTTACGTTAAATACTCCTTTTTGTTTCATTTTATTTAGAATTCACTATTCAGAGCATTTTTTTTTAAACTGAGTAAGTCCCCTTATCATTCAGACCCTTTTCTCTTAGGTTAAATAGTCCTGTCTGTTTCATTTTATTATAGAATTCACTATTCAGAGCATGTTTTTGAACTGAGTAAGTCCCCTTTTCGTTCAGACCTTTTTCTTTTACGTTAAATACTCCTTTATGTTTCATTTTATTATAGAATTCGCTATTCAGAGCATTTTTTTTTAAACTGAGTAAGTCCCCTTTTCGTTCAGACCTTTTTCTTTTACGTTAAATACTCCTTTATGTTTCATTTTATTATAGAATTCGCTATTCAGAGCATTTTTGTTAAACTGAGTAAGTCCCCTTTTCGTTCAGACCTTTTTCTTTTATGTTAAAGGCTCCTTTTTGTTTCATTTTATTATAGATTTCGCTATTCAGAGCATTTTTTTTTAAACTGAGTAAGTCCTCTTTTCGTTCAGACCTTTTGCTTTTACGTTAAATACTCCTTTTTGTTGCATTTTATCATAGAATTGGTTATTCAGAGCGTTTTTTTTTAAACTGAGTAAGTCCCCTTTTCGTTCAGGCTTTTTTCTTTTACGTTAAATACTCCTTTTTGTTTCATTTTATTATAAAATTCACTATTCAGAGCATTTTTTTTTAAACTGAGTAAGTCCCCGTATCATTCAGACCTTTTTCTTTTAGGTTAAATAGTCCTGTCTGTTTCATTTTATTATAGAATTCACTATTCAGAGCATGTTTTTGAACTGAGTAAGTCCCCTTTTCGTTCAGACCTTTTTCTTTTACGTTAAATACTCCTTTTTGTTTCATTTTATTATAGAAGTGGCTATTCAGAGCATTTTTTTTTTAAACTAAGTAAGTCCCCTTTCCGTTCAAACCTTTTTCTTTTACGTTAAATGCTCCATTTTTGCTTCATTTTGTTATAGAATTGGCTATTCCGAGCATTATTTTTTAAACTGAGCAAGTCCCCTTTTCGTTCAGACCTTTTTCTTTTACGTTAAATACTCCTTTTTGTTTCATTTTATTATAGAATTCACTATTCAGAGCATTTTTTTTTAAACTGAGTAAGTCCCCTTTTTGTTCAGACCTTTTTCTTTTAGGTTAAATACTCCTGTCTGTTTCTTTTTATTATAGAATTCACTAGTTAGAGCATTTTTTTTGGAACTGAGTAAGTCCCCTTTTCGTTCGGACTTTTTTCTTTTACGTTAAATACTCCTTTTTGTTTCATTTTATTATAGAATTCACTATTCAGAGCATTTTTTTTTAAACTGAGTAAGTCCTTTTTTCGTTCAGACCTTTTTCTTTTACGTTAAATACTCCTTCTTGTTTCATTTTATAATAGAATTCACTATTCAGAGCATTTTTTTTTAAACTGAGTAAGTCCTTTTTTCGTTCAGACCTTTTTCTTTTACGTTAAATACTCCTTTTTGTTTCATTTTATTATAGAATTGGCTATTCAGAGCATTTTTTTTTAAACTAAATAAGTCCCCTTTTCGTTCAGACCTTTTTCTTTTATGTTAAATACTCCTTTTTGTTTCGTTTTATTATAGAATTCACTATTCAGAGCATTTTTTTTAAACTGAGTAAGTCCCCTTTTTGTTCAGACCTTTTTCTTTTAGGTTAAATACTCCTGTCTGTTTCATTTTATTATAGAATTCACTAGTTAGAGCATTTTTTTTTGAACTGAGTAAGTCCCCTTTTCGTTCGGACTTTTTTCTTTTACGTTAAATACTCCTTTTTGTTTCATTTTATTATAGAATTTACTATTCAGAGCATTTTTTTTAAACTGAGTAAGTCCCCTTTTTGTTCAGACCTTTTTCTTTTAGGTTAAATACTCCTGTCTGTTTCTTTTTATTATAGAATTCACTAGTTAGAGCATTTTTTTTGGAACTGAGTAAGTCCCCTTTTCGTTCGGACTTTTTTCTTTTACGTTAAATACTCCTTTTTGTTTCATTTTATTATAGAATTCACTATTCAGAGCATTTTTTTTAAACTGAGTAAGTCCCCTTTTTGTTCAGACCTTTTTCTTTTAGGTTAAATACTCCTTTCTGTTTCTTTTTATTATAGAATTCACTAGTTAGAGCATTTTTTTTGGAACTGAGTAAGTCCCCTTTTCGTTCGGACTTTTTTCTTTTACGTTAAATACTCCTTTTTGTTTCATTTTATTATAGAATTGGCTATTCAGAGCTTTTTTTTTAAACTGAGTAAGTCCTTTTTTCGTTCAGACCTTTTTCTTTTACGTTAAATACTCCTTTTTGTTTCATTTTATTATAGAATTGGCTATTCAGAACATTTTTCTTAAACTGAGTAAGTCCCCTTTTCGTTCAGACCTTTTTCTTTTACGTTAAATACTCCTTTTTGTTTCATTTTATTATAGAATTGGCTATTCAGAGCATTTTTTTTTAAACTAAATAAGTCCCCTTTTCGTTCAGACCTTTTTTTTATGTTAAATACTCCTTTTTGTTTCGTTTTATTATAGAATTCACTATTCAGAGCATTTTTTTTAAACTGAGTAAGTCCCCTTTTTGTTCAGACCTTTTTCTTTTAGGTTAAATACTCCTGTCTGTTTCATTTTATTATAGAATTCACTATTCAGAGCATTTTTTTTAAACTGAGTAAGTCCCCTTTTTGTTCAGACCTTTTTCTTTTAGGTTAAATACTCCTGTCTGTTTCATTTTATTATAGAATTCACTAGTCGGAGCATTTTTTTTTGAACTGAGTAAGTCCCCTTTTCGTTCGGACTTTTTTCTTTTACGTTAAATACTCCTTTTTGTTTCATTTTATTATAGAATTGGCTATTCAGAGCATTTTTTTTAAACTGAGTAAGTCCTTTTTTCGTTCACAAACACCTGAGTCTTAAAGCCCGGTTAATTGGAATAGATAGCTCTTTTGATGAAACTACTAAAAAAAAACTTTAGCGAAAAGGGCGAGGTATTGACTAGGGGGCAAACCCCCTCATATACGTAATATTTTATGTTTGTTTTAAGTTTTAATGTTGCTCCTTACTTTCAGTTGAAAAAACTAGTTTTTTTTTTAAATTCCTGATCGTTTTTTAAATAATGCTGGGAAATCCGGCGCCCCCTTCATAGAAATAACCCTTCCCCAAAGGAAACATTCTCCATGGAAGGATCCTCCCCCGTATCCCCCTCCTCTGACACCTCCCCCCATCCTTCAAAAAAATCCCTCCTGAAACGTCTTTATACTTCCCATTAACCAATGCTATATGTAAACAATGGGCAAAGTTCATAACTTCCAGCCCTTCCCTCGGAAAATCTGGGGGATTAAGTCATCCTCAAAGACATGTTTATTAGATTTTCGACTATGCTGAACACAATGGCTATCTCAAAATTTTGATTGGGCTGCTTTGGGAAAAAATGAGCGTGGGAGGTGGAAACGTTACCCTCCAATTTTTTTGGTCACTTAAAAAGGGCACTAGGACTTTTAATTTCCGTTCAAATGAGCCCTCTTTTGATATTCTAGGAGTACTGCATCGATACGATCACCCCTGGGCAAATAAAAAAAAAATAATAATAATGAACACACATCCGTGATCTTTCTTCTGACAAAAAATACAAAATATCAGTAGGGTTTACCTTTAGTTCATTTAATCTATAGCAAAAATTATTTAGACAATTTGGTAAATCATTAATAAATCTCAATAATAATATAGGACCAAGAACTCATCCTTGCGGAACACCTATTTCAATACGTTTTTTTTCCTGAAGAAGAATCATTTAGTTGGACATACTGATAACGACTACTTAAAAAAACTTTTTAAAAAATTTAATGATTTTCCCCTCAAACCATACACCTCACACTTCTTAAGTAGAAGTTCATGATTCACAGTGTCAAAAGCTTTCGTCAGATCTAAAAATATAGCACCTATTTTAAAACCTTTATCTAATACCTCATTAATAATAGTTGTCAAATAAATCATCACCTGTTCCGTTGTCCTTTTTCTACGGAACCCAAATTGTGTCTCTACCAGTAACTTATGATCCTCCAAAAAACTCATCATTCTAATACTAAAACACTTCTCTAAAACACGAGAAATGATGGGTAAAACAGATATTGGTCTAGAGTTTCCTGGGTCATTTTGAACACCACCCTTAGGAATTGGGGTTACACGGGCAACTTTAAAACAATATGGGAATTTTCCTTAACGAATACACTCATTAATTAACCCACATAAGACTTCAGATATAACAGGATAAGTACATTTAAGTATTTTTAAAGTAATATGATCGCTTCCCGATGAATTACTACGCAACCCATAAATAATTTTTTTTAATTTCATCAACTGTTACAAGTCTAAGGTGAAGATATACATCAATCGCATCCCTCAATAAGGACTCGAACGTCGGATCGCCACTATCAGGTACAACTGACATAGCTAGTTTCAGACCAATATTCGAAAAAAAAACTCTGAAATTCATTATATATATATCATTTTCAAAATTCAAAATCTCTCCCATTGTACTAATTAATTCATCAGGTACACTTTTTATTTTTAATCCAATCACTTCTTTTATTAGTCCTCAGGTTTTCTTAGGGCATCTTTTGACCTCCTTAAACTTTTTCTCAAAATATTTCTTTTTTTCATTTCTTAAAATTGTGTTGAAGCTATTTTTATAAATTTTATATAATTGTTTATTTTCTTGTGTCGGGTGAATTATCTGAGTCCTAAACAATTTATCTTTTACATTTATTTGCTTCAAAATCACACTACTAATCCAAGGTTTTTTACTAGAGTGTTTTCTATTAAACGGTTTCAATGTGACTACTTGACTTATCAAGCTTGGCAACTTTTCATAAAATAAACAAATCTCTAATTTGCGTACTGAACATTGCCTAGAACCTCATACCAATCCATCTTTTCTATATCATTTTTAAGTTTTATCATCGCATTTTGACTGATCACTGGAATGCTTGATTTTTTGCCTTTAACTACCTTCGTTACAGTTCTAAAGCTAGCTGAAACTCCAAAGTGGTCAGATACATCGTTGATAAGGACCCTGGGAAGACTCAAGGGCATATTAGATAGGATGTTATCCAGAAGCTTAGCTGATGTTACCGTAATTCTTGTACGGATATTTATGCAAGGATGAAACCCATTAGACAGACTTCTATTAGTAAATTCAGTGCTAGCAGATGACTGATCAATAAGGTCAATATTAAAGTCCCCCATAATAAAACATAGCATAGAGTTATTTTCGACGTAACACCTTTAAATTAGGTGTTTAACATTTTCGACGTAACACCTTTAAATTAGGTGTTTAACACCTAATTTAAAGGTGTTATGTCGAAGATACGTCGTATATATGGGGAAATGAGACCAACCCAGTAAACATCTATAAGCTCAACATTTAATTTGCAATTAGAAGACACGGAAGGCTTTACCACTTTCATTGGAAATTTGTTTTACATTTGGGCAAGATTAAAGAAGAAAATTTACATCAAGAACTTTGAATGAACTTTGTCAATGAACTCTCTCTGAAAATAATCTAGTGAATAATCCGGAAGTTCATTATTTTGTGAATGACCCGAAAAGTTATTTATTTTGTTGTATATAAATATGCTAGTTTCAATTTTATTATTTTAGTATTTCTACTGAAGACGGTCGCTGTATATGCGACCGAAATATCTGGACTTTTGTACCTGTTTTTAACACTGTCTAAATAAATGGATTTATCCCCATTTGAAAGTTTATTTGTCAGCATAGAGTTAATCGGAAGTTTCATTAATTGTTCTTCAGATAGGTCCATAAAATCTTGGAGCAGGCTCTACGGAGGTCTATAAACTACAACAATACAAAAGTTCAAATTCTCTCTAGTGACATGTAGAACAAAACACTCGCAAACTTTCTCTCTATATATTGTAAGATCTTCTCTTATTGCAACCTTATAATCAGCCTGAATATAAGCTGCTAGGCCTCCATGTTGGTAATCCTCTCGATTCCTTACATATAAATTGTAACCAGGGATATCTAGTAATTGCGAGTTATTATCTTTTAACCACGTTTCAGTTAAAGCGATCACCTGAAAGACATTAGTATTGATTAATTCCGATAAAAAAATTATGTGCAGAATTCTATCCCTGACAATTAAAAGGAAAAAGGTTAAGACCAAAACGGTCCCTATCACAATACAAGGGTAGTGCTTCTTCCTTAAAAATATACCTTGATGGTTCATTTGTGAAAATCTCAGTAGCATTAATATCTAAATTTATATTTATCATTTCATTAAACTGACTGGAAAAATCAACCCTTCGACTTTCAAGTTGCATGACATTGCTGTTCCCAGGAGGTAAAACGACATTTCTAACCATTATCAATAAAAGTTAATGCATGTGATGGTAGAGGGTGGCGAAAAAAATCATTATCAACTAAACATATATCTAGATCTAGATAAATACAAAAAAAATAAGTTTTACTTTTTGCTGATGATACAACAGCCATTAGCACAGCTGAGACAGCGGAGCTGTTGCAGATTTCCATGAAGGGATCAGTTAATAGAATTATAGCATGGCTGAAGGCGAATAAACTAAGGATCAACATGGCTAAGTCTAACTTTATTATTTTCTCGCGATCACCAAACTTTTACCCATGGATCAAGGAATTAGATATGTCCAATGGCATTATAAAACGGACTGCGTCTTTTAAATACCTTGGGATTGTAATAGATAAAACTCTATCTTTTAAGCAACATGTAACTTTAACTAGCAAAATTCTTGCAAGAAATCTAGGTATAATGAAGAAACTCCAACATTGTTTTCCTAAATCTGTCCTTCGCCATCTTTATTTTTCTTTAATACTTCCGTATATACTTTATTGTTCGAGTATTTGGCTTTCTACTTTTTCTTCTATCCTTAAACCAATAAGAGTTCTAAAAAATCATGCAGTAAGAATTTTAGCCATCATATCTCCAGGTAAGTCTGTTCGAGAAAATTTACCCCACTTTAAAAATTTTGCCGGCTGCAGGCCTTCGTGAATTCTACGTATTGTGGTTTATTTTTGGATTGCAGCAGGACATTCAACCTCGTTTTTTTGGTGAACTATTGTCCATTAGGTCTACTGTTCATTCTCATGATACAAGTGGTAGTGCGGACTTCTATGTACCTTGAGGTATTTCTTCCCGTTCATGTTTTTCTGTGTTTTATAGAGGTATGCGGAAATGGAATAGTTTAAATAGTGATATTAAGATTATTGGATACCCCAATGTAGCTAGAAAAATCATTAAGGAACTGCTTTTTGCTGAATATGAGTTTTGAATGATTGATTGATTTATTTATTTATTGTATGTTTTGTTGATATGATGTTCTTGGAGGAAGTACAATATATGATATTATTTTGTATTTATTGTTTAGTGTGGTGGTATTAGTGGTGTCGGTGGCCAAGTGTTCTTTTTCTTTTGAGGGTTTTGTTTTCTCTACTTCCCCCACGGACAAGCTTCGAGTTTTAGGGGAAGTAGCAATAAGTTTTGCTGATATATTTTTTTTTTCAATAAATCCTTCTCTTCTCTCTATTGGAAGCTACAGAGATGACAGTGGTCAAATATGGTTCTGAATCATGGGCGCTCCAAAAAAAGGAGGAAAATTAGCTAGATGTTTTCCAGGGAAATTGCCTACGGATTATTTTGGGTACCAGACTGAATGAACATATTTCAATCAGTAGGCTGTACCAAAAGTGTGGTGAGAGAACGGATGAGATGGCTAGGGAACGTGCTGCGGATGAAGGATGAGAGATTGCCAGAGATTGTCTATTTTGGCCAATTGTCCAAGGCTAAACGAAAAACAGGTCGCCCTCGGTTGGGGTGGGAGGATGTCGCAAAGACAGATTTAAGGGAAATGAGAACTTCATGGGAAGTTGTAAAGAGGGAGCCTTTGAACATATTGCGATAGAGGAGGAGCGTGCGCAGCTGTGCTGGCCTCAGGTGACTTGGTGCCGCGGTGATTTGTCAGTAGTTGTAGAAGTAGTTTTGTATTTATGAGAGAAATAAAACTATGATGATAAAAATTATTATCGATAATTATCATTAAAACACGAGATCTGATTTAGGTCGTGAGATTTAAAAAATCGTAGAATATCACGCTAAATCTGCTGGTAATAGCAAAACGCTGGTTCCGCACTGGCTTTAAACAGATAATATTGGGTTTGGTGTATATGGATTTTAACCACATTACGTATATACCATATGACATTGTACTATATTAAGCATAACTTCCTATTTACGCGCAAGAACATACATTGTACGTTCATTAACCCATGATTGTGCGAAAACTATGATTTTGCTGACATACGCCTCTTGTTCCCTCGTGTTTTAGTGGAATCAGGGAGGATCAGGGAGGTTACCTTTTGTAATAGTTGTTTGTAGAGGTTGCATGTCAAAAACGTCATTTTTTCCAGTGTTTTTCCACTTATGCAGCATCCAGATATTCAAAGATTATTATACTGTGTAGATATACCCGCTATACCTGATATACCCGTTGCGCCTAAGGGTCTTATCTTACATTTAGCACTTCTGAGATAGTCGCCAAAGCCATCTGCTAGGCTGTCTTCAAAGGGTTGATCAGCAGAGCGATTCATGTTCAATCCCAATTAGACCTTCCTGATCTACAGACTCCCTTTGACAGCTACTTAGCAAAAGATTTTCACCAATGGTTAATTCGATATTAAGATTAAAGAAAATATTAATTGAAACATTAACCAACAAAATGCTTATAATGTCAGACAGGGACTGTATGTCAATCTTGTAACTGAATTTGTTAAAAATGTGCAAATAAATTAACAGCCGTCATAGCAATTCTACTTTTTTTGTTAAATACCCCTGTTGTCAAACAGAATCAGCGCTGAATTTTAACTGGCTTCAAATAAGTCACGAAAATTTTAATTAAATTGTCAGCTTTATTATAGCCAGCCACGAAAAATAGTATATAATTCACCCTATAAACATTATTAAAAACTTACCAAGAAATGTCATATTGTCGTCCAAACGTGAAATTTCTATCTTCTCCCTTAATTGCTCTTAGTGCTGTTGGAGCAGTAAACATTGAGTTAATTCTGTTTTCGCTCACAACCCTGGAATATATTGCTTATTATGTTACTGGGCTCCAAGGCCAACAACTACGGGATTTTTCTTAGCAATTACTTGTGTTAGACAAAGGATATCTCAGGAGAGACTAGAATGACTTCGCTTAATACAATTATGCTTAACTAAGCAAAAGAAGACAGAGGTACAATTATGGGAGTCATTTGTGAGAACTTTGTTATTTTTTGGGTCCGTTTCTAAGAGAAGATCACGTGAATGAATTAATTGTATGATATACTAGGTCAACGTGGCAAACTAGGTAACACAAATCTGTCGCTTTTTAACTATTTAATTCTTTTTACTGTGAAGTAATTTTAGGTAGATATAAGTAAAGGGGATTCTAATCCCCCACCCTGCCAGGAGGAGTAATAATAAAAAAAAATAACGAAGAACTAGAGGAATGTATAAGCAGGAACATTAGAGATTGGCCTACACTTGCAAAATGAAGTAATATTAGGGGGAGATGTAGCTGGATGGCACAATGGGGACGTTGCTCGAATAAGGAAGGAAAAAAAGAGAAAAAAACGGGAAAAAGTAGAAAAAATCATGCAAAGAAAAAGACAGAAAAAACTCAGTTTCTTATAATTGAGTTAGATTTATAATTCCCAATAAAAAGAGTCAACTTAAGTCAAAATTAAAACCCTAAAGTTCAAAAACATTACCACATTACCTCAAAATAAAATGTGTAATTTATAATAAATAAGTGAATAAAATTAACAGCCGTCAAATACTTGAAAAATAATCCAAAACAGCTAAGGCAGAATTTGAATAAAATACACTATAAAAATCATCTGACTTAAACATAAAACTAATGGGTTAAGAATACATATATAAATAGATAGAAGTACAACAAGGAGGGAAAAAATTCCTTGTTTAAAACTTGGTTTTACAAGGAATAAAGGTATTTCGCACTTCCCTCGGTAAAAAATTTAGCCTGGTCAAACAAAAAATGAAACTAAAAAAGAGACAAAAGAAACATTTCAAACTCTCCGTGGTAACAAACTGTAAATAAGGAGCGACTCGGACCAATCGGAAATGAAACTCTAAAAAAAGGAATTATGGTCACAATTAATACATCAAAATTAGTTTTTTATGCTGATTCCAATTAATAATACAATTCATTAAGTTTAATGTTACGGTCATAATGAGCCAGAGAAAATTTTTCTGATTTTCAAAAAGGGGGGAAACACCTCGAAAAGCTAATATCAATCACACCATCAGATTCAGTGTATCAGAGAACCCTATAATGTAGAGGTTTCAAGTATGTTTTTTTCGCCACAAGAAAGGTCCCAAATGCGTGTTTTTTCTCTTCAGGGGTGATAGTACCAAAACCAATGGGTCTAGGAGATTGGGAAAAGTCCTCATTCAAGAGAGGGCCCCACAATCCCTGTGGAAAGGGCTGTAAGTTGTGCAATTAGCCCATTGGTTACATATAGTATTTGTTATTGGGAAACACTTGGAAATTATTAAGGGGGAATTTTCCAAGGGATATTTTTCCTGGGGGGGGGGGGTGGAGTTTCTGGCATGATTTGAAAACCTAACTGAAACAAAACATGTTTTTCAACTGAAACTTATGAGCAATAAACTTTAAACTTAAAATAAACAGATATTATTCCGTATACGAGGGGACTGCCCCTACCTCATCTCCTGGTAGGGGCCCCTGTTGAATTTGAATGAGAAGTATTTTTAAAGAGCTTCAAGATTTTATTGAAAAGATCAATGGATAACAAAGGGGCATCCCTCCCTGTTTGCTTTACATTTTAATGATGCTCCTTAGCCTACTTTCAGTTAAAAAAAGTTTTTTTCTTTTATTTAATTTATTTAAGAAACACACTAAGAAATATTGATGTGCTCAATAAAGACGATTATGAAACTCCTTTGAAACTTCTCAGTTATGGCGTTGATCTGCAAGTAAAATGAATTATCCAAAGAAGCTAAGTAGGGGAGACGGAATTTATTAGAGTTGTAACAATATCTATTTTTGTGCTGTTTACATGAAATTAACTTGCATACTGATATGTGGCCTTTCTTCCTTTTGACCTTTAACAACTTTGGAAAGGTTGGAGTGACCTTTAATCGACATTAAGAGCCTCGAGACAACCTTCCTAAACATCTTCAATAGCGAATACTTTGCAATTTATTAAGCAAAAATATTGCGTGTGTACAGTCTACTATTATTATTATATATCCTGATTTGAAATGAGTGCGAGTCAGAATCAGCTCTGTTCTGGTTCCATAGTTAGCTCCATTTAACGAAAAGTCCAACTGAAAAAACCCCCCTCCCCCATATAAAGATCAAGATTCATGCAAACTAATACTAAAAGTCAGAATTTGAAACCTAAAATTTAGACACCGATGTTCAAGTCAATATTATACTGTGGATTTTAAATTTTAGATTAAATAGACAAAACAAGTTTGTTTTTTTTAACTGAAATTAAGGAGTGCCACTAAAACCTAAAACGAACAGAAATTATTCCGTATATGAAAAGCGCTGTCCCTCCTCAACGCCTCATTCTTTACGCTAAAGTTTGATTCTTTGTCACAACTCTAATTTTTAAAACTATAGAATCTTTAGCATAAAGAGCGAGGCTTTGAGGAGGGGACAGCTTCTTTCATACACGGAATAATTTCTGTTCGTTTGAAGTTTTAATGTCGCTCCTTACTTCCAGTTAAAAAACTTGTTTTGTTTATTTAATCTCTTAACGTTTTTCAACTAATGCAGGTTTGAATTTGGCTCACCGTACATGAAAAATTAAAACAAAATTTGCATATTAATTTTGGCATATTTATTTTGTATATCGAGGATTCCCCACTCCCCAATACCTTGTTCTTTACGCTAAAGCTGTCAGTACTTTTAAAAAGCTTCCCATTCAATTTAAATGCCCTCCGTGTTTCAGTAGACGCTCTTCAAAAACTGGGACAAACAGTCAAACTTAGCGTAAAGAGCAAGGTATTGAGGAGGAGGCAACTCTTCATATATGGAATAATTTATGTTCGTTTTTCCAATAATGCAGATAAATCTGGCTCACCCTCTTCGAAATATACCCGTCTCCCTCGTGGAAAACTCCTCCGTGGAAATTTCATCCAACGTAAAGTACCCCCTCCCGTCAAATTCCATCCAGACAGTTCCATCCTCGCTGAGAATCCCCCCTCCCTATAAAATTGCTTGCGGACGATTCAGCCTGAAAAATTCTCCTTGGCATTCTTTCATTTGAATATGACTTTAATCTCTAATCGGTTTCTCGATCACTCAAGAAATGCCCCCTTCCGTGGAAATTATTTCCCAGAAATCAAAACACGCGGAAAAAAGCCCTAGGATAATTCCTCCGGAACATCTCCACATGAAAAAAATGGCAAAGAGAATATGACAATTAAAAAGAATTTCGTTTAGCCATTCTGTCAAATCCCCCCAGTGTAACATTTCCCCTGGAATATTCCCCGCCCCCAGAAATATCCCTTCCTAGGGAATATTATCCCAATAGAAATCCGTCCCAAGCCCATCCTTCCCAAAAAAATTCCTGTGTACTTCCAAAAAAAAAATACTCTACGTAAACAATGGACGAATTTCAGAACTTACAGGCCTCTCCCCACGGACTCTGGGGAGCTACTTTACACCTAAAGACATAATTATTTGATCTTTCAACTATGCTGAACGAGATGGGTAACTCAAGACTTTGATCAGATAATTTTGGGGAAAATGGGCGTGGGAGGGGGTCCAGTTGCAATGCAATCTTTTTGGTCACTTAAAAAGGCCAATAGAACCTTAAATTTCTGTTCGAATATACCCTCTTTCGATCTTCTAGAATCATTATTTTGATGCAATCACCCCTGGAGAAAAAAAAAAAAAAATAAATAAATAAACACGCATCCGTGATCTGTCTTCTGGCAAAAATAGAAAAATTCCACATTTTAGCTGATAGGAGCTTGAAACTTCTACAGTAGGGTTCTCTGGTACGTTGAATCTCACGTCCTTCAATTTTAGGGGGGTTTCGCCCCTATTTCAAAAAGCAGGCATGTTTCTCAGGCTCGTAACTTTTGATGGGTAACACTAAACTTGATGAATATTATATACTTAGAATCAGCATAATAAGCTGATTTTCTTTATGTATCTATTGACATTAGAAGTTTGCTTGTAAGAGTTTCGGTTACTATTGAGCCGAATCGCTCCTTACTTATTGTTACCACGAACTGTTTGATGAGTTTGAGTAGGAGTTGGATTTCCTCATATTCCAAAATGAGAGCAAATTTTGACCCTTAAGGGCTTGGCACACGTAGCTGATTTCGGGAACCGATTTCAGCATCAGTGGACAAACGATAGCGGTACGAAAAATCTGTTGAGAGAAAAATTTATTGCGCGAGATTTTCAAAACAAAAAAACAAGGACACAAATAGTCAACTGGAGTTTATTAATAGTTGCATGATTGATCTTAGCTTAGTTCTCAGCTTAGTTTTTAGCTCAGTAGCGGGGTCTTTCAACTTAGACATCTCTGGCTCACTATTTATTTTTATCCTTTTTTTGTGATGATCATGATGTATATCGGCGCCGAAAACTGGAAAATTTTTAAATCTCAAATTGATGCCGATTTCTTTCAAAATCAGCGCTGATTTGGAAATTAGTTCCCGAAATCAGCTACGTGTGCCCAGCCCTTTAATGACCAAATACTGCTCCGACTAATGAAAATTCTGACTGATACTATACCACTAGATAAACATGAAGAGCAATTTAAACTGATATTAAAAAGCCGGAGTCTGATTTTGGTATCTCAAATAAAAATGGATATATTCAACTGCTTAGTTAAAAAAAAAACCTTTAAAAACTTAAAAAAAAAACTTAGTTCAAAAAATACTTTATATATATTGACTGCTTGACGTTTCTGATTTTCCATATGATTATGTTTGGTATGGTTTAAACTGTGTGTTCTGTATTTAGACATCCAAAGTTTAGAAGAAGGCAAAAAATAAATAATGTTGGTTTTATAGCTTATACATAATAAATTTGAATTCTAAAAACTCGAATTCTAGATGAAGGTGCAGTATGATCTATTTATGAGGGACATTTTCAAAGCTCTTAAAAAACAACTTTGACTTGTCTAAACTATCAGAGGCAACGCTGTAGCGTTGCCTATAGTAAAGGCCATGCGGCTACAATGTTTTATTATTTTTCTTTCCCCAGAGGCACTTCACATGGAAGGGGTCGTCATAGAAAATTCAAAGGGGGCTCATTCGATTGGAAATCGAGAATTCTAGTGCCCTTTTTAATAGTCGAAAATGATTGGAGAACAAATAGCCCCCCCCCCACGCCCATCGTTCCCACAAACACATCCAATCAAAATTTTGAGATAGTCATTTTGTTCAGCGTAGTTGACTTCCAGATAGAAAATATATTTTTGAGGAGGAGACTCCCCTACAACCCTCAGGGCAAGGGTTTTAAGTTATGCCCTGGGGGCATATAAGGTTTTTATGGAAGGCGTTGTCGTAGAAACTTCAAAACAGGCTCATTCGATTGGAAATTCAAAGGTCTAATGCCCTTTTTAATAGTCGAAAGTGATTGGAGGGCAACTAGCCCCCCCCCCCACGCCCATCATTTCCCCAAACACATCCAATCATAATTTTGAGATAGCCATTTTGTTCAGCATAGTTGATTTCCGGATAGAAAATATGTTTTTGAGGAGGACATTCCCCCACATCCCTCAGGGCAAGGGTTTAAGTTATGCCCTGGGGGCATATAAGGTTTTTGTAGAAGGCGTTGTCGTAGAAACTTCAAAAAAGGCTCATTCGATTGGAAATTCAAAGGGATAGTGCCCTTTTTAATAGTCGAAAGTGATTGGAGGGCAACTAGCCCCCCCCCCCCTGCCCATCATTCCCCCAAACTCATCCAATCAAAATTTTGAGATAGTCATTTTGTTCAGCGTAGTTGATTTCCAGATAGAAAATATGTTTTTGAGGAGGACACTCCCCCACAACCCTCAGGGCAAGGGTTTTACGTTATGCCCTGGGAGCCTATAAGGTTTTTATAGAAGGCATTGTCGTAGAAACTTCAAAAAAGGCTCATTTGAATAGAAATTCAAAGGGCTAGTGCCCTTTTAATAGTGACAAGTGATTGGAGGGCAACTACCACCCCCCCCCCCCCCACGCCCATCATTCACCCTAACTCATCCAATCAAAATTTTGAGATAGCCATTTTGTTCAACGTAGTTGATAGATAGAAAATACGTTTTTGAGGAAGACATTCCCCCACATCCCTCACGGCAAGGGTTTTCAGTTATGCCCTGGGGCATATAAGGTTTTTATAGAAGGTGTTGTCGTAGAAACTTCAAAAAAGGCTCATTCGATTGGAAATTCAAAGGGCTGGTGCCCGTTTTCAATAGTCGAAAGCGATTGGAGGGAAACTAGCCCCCCCCCCCTCCCACGCCCATCATTCCCCCAAACACATCCAATCAAAATTTTGAGATAGCCATTTTGTTCAACGTAGTTTATTTTCAGATAGAAAATACGTTTTTGAGGAGGACACTCCCCAACAACCCTCAAGGCAAGGGTTTTAAGTTATACCCTGGGGGCATATAAGGTTTTTATAGAAGACGGTGCCGTAGAAACTTCAAAAAAGGCTCATTCAATTGGAAATTCAAAGGGCTAGTGCCCTTTTAATAGTCGAAAGTGATTTGAGGGCAAATAACCCCCCTCTCACGCCACCTTTTCCCCAAACATATCCAATCAAAATTTTGAGACAGCCATTTTATTAAACGTAGTTTTAATTCTGGAAATTAGGTCTTTGGGGATGACAACTGCCCCACAGCCCTCAGGGAAAGGGTTGTAATTTCAGGATTCTCCGAATCCTTCCTATTATTTCTTATGGAAGGGATGCTCGTATAAACTTTAGAGAGGGCTCGTTTGATTGGAATTTGAAAGTTCTTGTTCACTTTTTAAGAGTCAAAAGAGATTGGAGGGCAACTAGCCCCCCCCCCTCCCACGCCCATCATTCCCCCAAACACATCCAATCAAAATTTTGAGATAGCCATTTTGTTCAACGTAGTTTATTTTCAGATAGAAAATACGTTTTTGAGGAGGACACTCCCCAACAACCCTCAAGGCAAGGGTTTTAAGTTATGCCCTTGGGGCATATAAGGTTTTTATAGAAGACGGTGCCGTAGAAACTTCAAAAAAGGCTCATTCAATTGGAAATTCAAAGGGCTAGTGCCCTTTTAATAGTCGAAAGTGATTTGAGGGCAAATAACCCCCCTCTCACGCCACCTTTTCCCCAAACATATCCAATCAAAATTTTGAGACAGCCATTTTATTAAACGTAGTTTTAATTCTGGAAATTAGGTCTTTGGGGATGACAACTGCCCCACAGCCCTCAGGGAAAGGGTTGTAATTTCAGGATTCTCCGAATCCTTCCCATTATTTCTTATGGAAGGGATGCTCGTATAAACTTTAGAGAGGGCTCGTTTGATTGGAATTTGAAAGTTCTTGTTCACTTTTTAAGAGTCAAAAGAGATTGGAGGGCAACTAGCCCCCCCCCCTCCCCGCCCTAATTGCATCAGATAAAAATTTTGAGATAGACATTTTCTTAAAATAGTTCAAAGTTCTGATAACAAAAAACTCCGGTGTCGACACAGCCCACCAGGGCCCGGGGGCAGGCGTTGTAAGTTATGCCCTGGGGGCATATGAACAATCAAACAATCATTAAATAAGCAATCAATGCAAACAAACATACAATAGATATTAATATAAATTAATAAATAAATTTAGTGCTGGTATTAATGTAAATTAATAAATAAATTTCTACTGGGCGGAATTTAACGCGGGGGAATCATCAGCAAGAAAAGAAAATTTTCTTTGAGGGGGGAGGAATTTCCCAGGGGTGTGTTCTCCAATGTGAATTATTCAGGGAGGGGACGACTAAACCCATTTGATAATATTCTAAATTTCACATCTGAAAGTAACGGGAATAAAGAATTAAAGGAAATGTCAGAGATAGCACTTCAGGTTCCTTTAGACGATTTTGTTCGTGTCTTTTAAAAAAAGACATTTTCAAAAGACAGATTATTTTCATTTGTATTACTTTCCCTGTGGCTGCTCAATTATGCATGTGAGGGGGGAGACTTCCCCCCACCACTGTCTACACTAAGGTTTCAGTTTTTATCTCAAGGCTTAAAAATGAACGGAATGCGATAAAAGTATAACTCAAAATAACATATATAGAATAATATATGCACATAACACGGAACAATTAATCGAAATTGCATATTATGAGTTTAGGCTCACCCAAATGATGGCCCAGGGGGCTCACCATTCCACAATCTATGAAATCAATCCTGCAATCACTGAAAATATACAGTATTTTTGAGTATTTTAACGTCTTCCACAACTCAAACGGTCCAACATTCTACAGCCCAATGAGTCTGTCTAATCTCCTAAACCGGGAACGGAGGAGATATGTTAAGTTCCGTCCCGTATTGGATGAGTCTCCAACCTCCCCCTCCCCCTCTCCTACTGACTTCGCTAAAGTTTTCTTCTTTATGCCAAGTACGCTGCCCCCACCCCAAAGACTTTAAAAAGCTAAAGTTTTGTATGGGAAGAACACATAGGAAATCTCTTATAATTATCCAATTATAAGGTTAAAATACATACTCTGTGATAGATGCATAATTGCTTTGGCACACAAAATCCTATTAAGGTCAATTCCAAACAGTCGTAATCCCTTTGTGTCAGCAAGTGAAATGGTCTAAACCCCCTTATTGGAGCTATTTTTCAATCTATTCATTGTTGTCAATCACTGTCCACAAGTTATGCAAGCTGTCTTTTGTTCATATATAAGGTTTTTATCAAAGAGGTAATCGTATAGACTTTGAAAAAAGCCAAATTCGATTTAAATTAAAAGTTCTAGATCCGTTTTTTAAAGTCTAAAATAATTGGACAGTAAGCACCCCCCCATGCCATAAAAACTTGAAACTTTTTGCAATCAAACACGAACAAAATTAATTAAAAAAAAAACTTTCCGAAAAATAAGTTTTTCAAAGAAAAGTAAAGGCCATTTTAAATTTAAGCTCAGGAGATACATATACCTGTTAAAATTCAAACTCAAAACGACCAAAAATTACTATTAAAGAATAAATGAAACCCAAAACGAACAGAAATTAAATAAAAAATTATAGCAAAAACATACAACAAGTAATAATATAAATGAATAAATAGATCTTAAAGCGAGTAATGCTTAGATTGAATAAGAAAATTAAGCTTAAAACGAAAAAAAATATTTTGCTATTAAAGTATAAATAAAACTTAAAACTAACAGAAATTAAATAAACAATCAATGCGAACAAACATACAATATATATTAATGTAAATGAATAAATAATTCTTAAAAACGAGTGAGACTTAAATCGAATATGCAAATCAAGTTTGAATCGAATAAAAATAACTACAAACAAGAGTTTGGGTATCGCCTCACTGCAGAAGCCTAAAACCTACTGCGTCATTGGCGCTTTACTGAAAACGAATTATATTACAAATAATTTCTTTTGTACTTAATATTGAAAATAAATATTAAAATTACAGTAAAATTTTGAACTGATGAGCTTTCAGCATTTAATATCATTATACAGCAAAATATTCAGTTTAAGTTATTAGTTCTTTCCAAGATTGGTCAAGACAAATATAGTTTCACTACAAACAAAATTTGGATACTGCCCCCTTCTTTAACTGTAAAAACCAAAAGCCTTCTGCGTCATTGGCACTTCACTGAAAACGAATTACTCGTATATTACAAATTTATTCTTTTCCAGTTCTTACAGCATTGAAAATGAAAATAAAAATTACAGTGAACAAAAATCTTGAACTGATGGATCTTTCAACAGTTAATATCAATATATATCTAATATTCAATTTGATTTTGTTTATACTTTCCAAGACTGTTCAAGACTCATATAGTTTTCAGTAAGGCGCCAATGACGCAGTAGGTTTTAGGCTTCTGCAGGGAGCCTAAAACCTACTACATGGAAAACCTATATACATGGAAAATGTTTTTTTTTTTTTTTTTTCAATGCTTAGTATCCAAGTTACTTCACAGGCGTCACATTGTAAGAGTGAAAAATCAAAGAAAATCCAAATGCGAAAGGTAAAACAATCCATAGAGTTAAACTTTAATATCTATTAATTAATTATTACTACTACTACTACTACTAACAATTCACCGCAGCACCAAGCCACCTGAGGCCAACACAGCTACGCACGATCCTCCTCCGCCCCAATCTATTCAAAGCCTCCCTTTTTACACCCGCCCATGAAGTTCCCATTTCCTTTAAATCTTTCTTTATGACGTCCTCCCACCCCAGACGGGGACGACCTGCTTTCCGTTTAGCCCTAGATAGTTGGCCGAAAAGAACAATCTTCGGCAATCTGTCATCCTTCATCCGTACAACGTGCCCTAACCACCTCAACCTTTCTTTCATTATAGCCCTAGAGAGCGGTATTGAACCACATTTTTCGTATAGCCTATTGTTTGAAATACGGTCAGTCACCCGGGTACCCAGAACAATCCTTAAGCAATTTCTCTGGAAAACATCTAGCAAATCTTCATCCGCTTTTCGGAGCGTCCATGCTTCAGAGCCATATTTAACCACTGTCATCACTGTAGCTTCTAATATTCTAATCTTGGTTTGCAGACTTATCTTCCTATTCTTCCAGACTTTTTTTTAACTGTGAAAAAACACCCTGAGCCTTGGCTATTCTATTTTTAACATCTTCACTGCTCCCACCATCTTTTCTAATAATACTACCAAGGTAAGTGAAGCTGCCCACCTGATCAATCTTTTCATTACCCAAAGTCACCTTTTCATATTCACTTATTCCTAGCCTTAGTGACTTAGTCTTCCTAACATTAATTTTCAAACCAATTCTAGCACCCTGAACTCGCAAAACCTCTAAAACTTCATTCATTTTGCTCACACTTTCATCTAGGATGCTTAAATCATCAGCATAATCCAAGTCCATGAGATTTTTTCCTCCCCATTTGATTCCGTGGTTTCCCATTGCCTTTCCTGTGCTCCTTAAAACAAAGTCCATCAAAATAATCCATATAAAGGGGGATAGAACACAGCCCTGCTTAACTCCTGATTTAATACAAAACCTTAACCGCAGCAGTGTTATTCTCGTACATAGCACTAATCACTTTAATGTATTTGTCTGGTATACCATACAAGGATAAAACCTTTACTAAAGCTCTTCTATCAACAGAATCGAACGCTTGCTCGTAATCTACAAAACTGAGGACCAAAGGTGTTTGAAAACTCAGGCACTTCTCAATTATTAGCCTAAGAGTGAAAATTTGGTCGACACATCCTCTACCTTTTTTAAAACCGCACTACTCTTCTCTTAAAACTTTGTCTACCGCATCTCTCTGTCTAAAAAATATCATATTACTAAGTAATTTACTACCTACAGAGACCAGACTAATGCCTCGATCATTATCTCACTTATCATTGCAGACTAACAGGTTTTTATCTGATGTTAGCATTATCACTTCTCGCATGTGTCCTGGATTTCAGCACAGTGCCGAATTTCGCTGCCGTTCGTGTACTGTTAAAAAAGAAAACACTTTACTCCATATTGAGATGGATATTAAGATTTCTTTTTTTTCTATACCCCAGTAAAGCTTAAAACTTAAGGAAATCAAAATTCTCAGATAAGGTGTTAACTAAAGGTTTCTTGGATCCCCAGCTTCATTTCCAAGAATGTTAGCATCTACTATTTTAGGGTAATTTAGAATCCTAACACCACTAGACTGTTTCCATCCCAAATTAATCTCCTAACAACAACCCTTAATAATTTTAGGACTAGAACCAACACCAGACGATTTTCAGACAAAACATGAGCCAGTCTAGTGCATACAAGTGAAGTGGACACTGTCCGTCACGACTCAACCCAAAATCAATCTAATCTTTCATCCCTTAATTTTATGATTATCCACATTAGTTATGTCCTAGGAATGACGTATGGAGGAATGATAGATAGACTTATCTATCACCAAATGAAATGACAATACAATCCTAAAAAGGGTTTATCCCAGATTTGCCTCTCACTCACTTGGACTATCTGTCTTGGCTTTTTCTACAATTAGCCATGTCTTGATGCCTGCAACTGCTTGATTTTAATTCAAAATCAACGGACTTCTTGTCAAATACACAAGGTGATATTTTTGTGCTATGACTCTTGCATAACATAATTAGAAATTAATTAACCTTCCTTTAGCGCTTCGTATCCCTCTGTTGGTCTTAGTGATTTTTTCTGGACATTTCATGTTATGGAATTTCTGTCGGCGGGAAATACATCGGCAGGAAATCGTTTAAAACTTGATTTCTATTGTTGTAACAGGGTGGGATATAGTAAGCAGTGGGTGGTTTAAATAAGGGAAGCCTACCAATGCCAATAATATCCATATATATATATATATATATATATATATATATATATATATATATATATATATATATATATAATATATATATATATATATATATATATATATGGATATGATATATATATATATATATATATATATATATATATATATATATATATATATATATATATATATATATATATATATATATATATATATATATATATCTATATATCTATATATCTATATATATATATATATATATATATATATATATATATATATATATATATTATATATATATATATATATATATATATTATATATATATATATATATATATATTATATATATATATATATAATATATATATATATATATATATATATATATATATATATATATATATATATATATATATATATATATATATATATATAGATTTATTGCAACAAAAGCCACTTTGGGCCATGGAAAAAAAATTTAACACAAAATTATAAACACATGATAACAACACACAAAAAACATTACATATCACATAACAATAACTATAAACAACATAACAATTAAAAAAAAACACATAATAAGGCACATAGTACATAAAAGTAGCCAAACTCGCATAATTTCGCATACATAATATTGAGATAGTTAGATAACTATTTAATGTTTTAAAGCTCCGTGGGCCAAGGCTACAAAAAGGAAAAATAAGAAACAAAGAAAACAGCTCTCACACATTCAAAAATACGTCAGTGCATTCAACAATACATCCAGAACTCCCCCCCCTATAATTATATCTCTCTTTGGGTCATATTGCGTAGTCTTTTTTTATTGTCCCATAATAGAGCGTCCCACATTAATGTCCCATATTTTATTACAAATCAAACAAGTCAAAGATTAGCAACTTATCTTTTCATTCTAATATTACCTTGAGAACTGGCCTGGATCTGGTGTGCCAACAGGTTTGCCTTCATATATTAAAGTGGTACAACCAGCTAAGAGAGGTGCATAGCAGATAAATGAGTGTCCAACAACCCAGCCAAGGTCAGAGGCTGCCCACCATCGCTCGCCTGGTGCCATACCGTAAATTTTTTCATCGCCCATGGAAGAACAACTGTATGACCACCAGTTGGCCTCTGAACACCCTTAGGACTACCTAAATATAAATAAAATGGCAATATCAATGTTGTTATCTGAGCTTTATTGACAAAACTTGTTTTACCTGTGAAGTTCAAATTGATTTTTTTTCAAAATTACGTTACCAAGGATTATCTGAATACCTTATTTTGATTATGGGTGTTACTATTAGGTTAAATTTTTGGATTATTGTGGGGGGTCATTAGAATCCCCCTATGTCAGCCAGTTTTCTTAATATGACCTTATACAAACGCTTGACCAAGGTTATGCCAAATTCCGAGGATATATTCGATGGTCCATTAGTATATTGACTCTATGGGGATAATATCTCATTATTATTTGGTGTATTGTATTGGGTCCGGGGGTAATGGAGATAAACCTTGTTAAGTTTCAATTAAACAAGGATGAACCAACTGTATTTGAGTGATTTCTAGTTCCTTTTGAAATTTTCATTAATTTGTTTTTTTTTATTAATTTCTAATTTTCAGTTTAATATAGATATTATTTACCATTCATGAATTAATGCTGAATGGCAATTCTTAAACTCGAAAGATTATAAATGGATTTGGTGCACTCTTTACTAGGCGCCTATTGCTAAGACCATCCTCCTATTCAGTAAAAAACAACCCGGGTCATCTTTCTTTTGCTAAAATCCTAGACTGTGTACACATTATTTATAGATGTCTGTTGTCCTTGTTTTTGCAGCTCTTTGTTTAGCTTTCGAAAAGAAACATGTACTTCACAAGCCTTTTCTTGCAGATTTTTCTATTATCTTATTGACTCTTGATGAAACGGATAAAGTACTGCACTTTAGCAAGACGTCAATCACGCCTTGGGCGTGAAGAACAAGACGTACCCCGTTAGTACAAAAGCGTAATGACACGACACCTCAATAGACTGAGACTGAGAGAAAACAATACTTTCCCAATAAGTGCTTTTCCGAATATATAAATAAAAACAGAAGGCTGTTCCACTCAATTCTTGTAAATCTTAATGCATCTTAGGGATTTCTGGTTCTTACTGGTTAGTATTACTGTTAACAGGAGGGTGCAGAGAAAGATGGTTTGTACAAAAACTAACTAATTTTGACAGAAGTTAGCACTGCTGAAGGCCATATATAGCAGGATTAGCCAGCCTCCTTGTTTGGAAAGACGGCCAAATTCCCAAAGAATCTGCGGATTCGTTTGGTTCCTCCTTAAGTTCTTCTAATTGTTATTGAGATTGTCTATCCTTCATTGTTTTAAGACATATTCCCTCTGATAAATTCTTGCCTATTTTTTCACTTTAAACATATATTTAAGTAGCCGATAGGGCCCAAACTGTGGGTCTCTTCGCTAACAAAATCCAAATTCTCAGGTTTTCTTCTCGCCCTTTTGGTTGTCCAGGCCGTATGCCACGAGGACGGTGACGTCATCTTCCTCTGCTGGTTTCACTTACTACAATCAATAGCTCAGGACTGCTACCCTTACCCATGTGGCCTCGCTTCATTGGGGCCTTCAACCAGCTCACGTGTGTTATAATAACGTCACACTTTTGATATTTTTTTAATCTAGTTTATTTTTTAGATTTTTATGCATCCCCATATAACTTTTTTACTTTTGTGTGTTGGTATCTCTTAGGTAAAGGTTACCTTTTATTAAAATTTCAGCTCGATAAGAGACAAACAGTGCCAAATGTTAAAATCCCTCCCCTTAATACAAAGATTCTACTATGTTACAGCTATTGATGCAACCATGAAATAAAATAGAAGAAACGTGTTTGGCTTGGTGTGCGTGTAGCTGAAAAAGAAGCAACTGAAGCCCTGTAACTGAACCACCGTGTAACTGAACCACCGTGTAACTGGACCACCGTGCAACTGAACCCCTGTATAACTGAGCCCCTGTGCAACTGAACCCTCGTGAAACTGAACCACCAGGCAACTGAACCCCATTTAACTAAATCCTCGTGCAACTAAACCTCCGTGCAACTCAACCCCATTTAACTGAACCCCCTTGTAACTGAACCCCCGTACAACTAAACCACCGTGCAACTGAACCACCGCGCAACTGAACCACCTTGCAACTGAACCACCCTGCAACTGAACCACCGTGCAACTGAACCATCATGCAACTGAAACACCGTACAATTGAACCATCTTGCAACGGAACCCTTGTGTAACTGAACCATCGTGCAACTGAACCACTGAACTCAGTTTTCCAGTATTCCAAAAATATGAGGCAATATAATTGGGTAAAACACAAGTTTATATGTTCAACCTTGTAGGAATTGTTTGTTTCTTTAAGTCAGATATAAACGCCTTTCAAGATCATTCATAAAACATCTTTGTTTAATTTTTGCAAAAAAAAGAAGATCCGATGGCATAAACCATTAAAGCTGATTTTGTTTCTCTTTTTTCAGCTAAACCAGACCTTTTTGGACGTTAAGTAATATGTGTTTGAAATATTTGACATTTGTCAATCTAGATAACGAATTTGATCAGATGTCTTTGAGGAGATTATAGCTTAAAAGGATATGGGAGGGTGACTGGTTGCACTCCAGCCTTTTTTTCAATATTCCTTCATCATGCCCAGAAACTTTAAACTTCATAACCTCAGGTTTATACCCTCAGCTGCTCTCGACGCATTGCAGATACGTCGTCTTGGTAAAACTGGATGCACAAAGTACCTCTTGATTTAGTTAAAGATGCTCCTAAGCATTCCCAAACGATGTGATGTCTGATATCATCAGCAATTGTAGATACTGCTGGTATTTCCTTTTTACAACAAGTAAAGGAAAAAATGTCTTTTGATTGTAACCAGCTTAGCTTACAGCCCTTGCTCCAGGAGCTGCTTGTGGGGTTGTAAACCCCAGAGGCATGGTTATTTGACCGTCAGACTATTTTGAAATTTTTTTTTTTTAATTTTGATCGGATGCATTTGGGGGAAATTACGGTTAAGAGGGGAAGCTGATTGTCCTCTGATTACCTTTGATTTTTCAAAATTGAACTTGAAATTTCAATTTCCAATCGAATGAGCCTTCTCCAAAGTTTGTATGACCTTCCCTCTTATAAAATCCTTTTATTTTAAATTGGGCTGAAGCACAAACTTAGCAAGCGGTTGTGAAATTTTAGGCAGTATCAATTCTACTTTATCGGCGTAACTTTGAAATTAATTAAAAAAACTTTTTCCACAAAATAAGTTTTTCAAAGAAAAGTAATGAACTCCATTAAACAAAAATGAGCAAAAATAAAATCAAATAATCTACCAAGCGTGAAACTACCAAAAATCAGTATAGATAAATAAATGAAACCCAAAACGAACAGAAATTACAATAAATAACCGATTCAAACTCAAAACGAGCAGAAATTAACATAAGTTGGGCGCAAAACCCCTATGTCTTCCCAAAGCCAGAACAAAATTTGCACTTTACTGAAAAAATATAAACGTTTTTACTTTTATAACTTTAATAAATCAAATAATATTGACATTTTGATTACTAAATCTCAGTATGTGTATATTAAATTGACAATGCACATTCATTTGTTTTTTTTCAGTTAAGTGCAAATTTTGTTCTGGCCTTGGGAAGGCATAGGGGTTTTGCACTCAATTTTGACTACTAAAAAGGGCAATTTCAATATCCAATCAAATGAGCCCTTTTTGAAATTTCTATAACAACTTTCTATATAAACTTTATATGCCCCCAGGGCATAACTTACAACCCTTATACTGAGGGTCCTGAGGGGGTTATCATCCTAAAAGACTTAATTTCAAGAACTTTCAACTGCGTTGAACAAAATGGATATCTCAAAATTTTGATTGGATGTGTTTGGTAAAACGGTGGGCGTGAGAGGGGTGTTAGTCGCTCTCCAATCACTTTTAACTATTAAAAAAGGCATTAGCCCTTTCAATTTTTAATTGAATGAGCCCTTTTGAAGTTTCTACGCTTTCAATAAAAACCGTGTATGCCCCAGGGCATAACTTACAACCCTAGCCCTGTGGGCTGAGGGGGGGGGGGGGGTTTGTCATCCTTAAAGAGTTACCCGTGCCCCAGCCATTTAAACATTTGCCTCTCAAATACTTGGACTATCTGTCTTGGATTTTCTCTGTCTACAATTGGCCATGTCTTGATGCAACCTATGCAACCTACTGCAAAATACTTGATAACTTTAATTCAAAATCAACGGACTCGGTCAGGGGGTTTCTATCTGGAAATCTACTACGCTGAACAAAATGGCTATAAATGGGTATCTAAAAATTTTGATTGGATGTGTTTCGGGAAATGGTGGGCGTGGAAGGGGTGTTAGTCGCCTTCTAATCACTTTCGACTATTAAAAAGGGCACAAGCCACTCAAATTTCCAATTGAATGAGCCCTTTTCGAAGTTTCTACGAAAACTTTTTCGAGACAAAGGTCCCTGCTCAAAAAAGGAAAAAATAATAAATAATACATTGTGCCAACATTGTTCTTATATGCCCCCAGGGCATAACTTAAAACCCTTGCCCTGAGGGTTGTGGGGGAGTGTCCTCCTCAAAAACACATTTTCTATCTGGAAATCCACTACACTGAACAAAATGGCTATCTCAAAATTTTGATTGGATGGGTTTGGAGGGATGACGGGCGTAGGAGGGGGGGGGGGGGGTTGCTAGTTGCCCTCCAATCACTTTTGACTATTAAAAAGGCCACTAGCAACTCCAATTTTCATTCGAATGAGCCCTTTTCGAAGTTTCTACGGAACTCCTTCGATACGAAGTGCCCTGGTATGGGGAAAAAATACATTGTGCCAACATCGTTCTTTACTTGGGCAGCGCTATCGCGCAGCCTATAATTTATGCAACAACTTTCTATATAAACCTTATATGCCCCCAGGGCATAACTTACAACCCTTGCACTGAGGGCTCTGAGGGGGTTATCATCCTAAAAGACCTAATTTCCAGAACTTTCAACTACGTTGAACAAAATGGATATCTCAAAATATTGATTGGATGTGCTTGGGAAAATGGTGGGCGTGAGAGGGGCGTTAGTGGCTATCAAATCACTTTCAACTATTAAAAAAGGCACTAGCTCTTTCAATTTCCAATTGAATGAACCCTTTGAAGTTTCTACGACAACGCTTTCAATAAAAACTTTATATGCCCCCAGGGCATAACTTAAAACCTTTGCACTGAGGGCTCTGAGGGGGTTATCATCCTAAAAGACTTAATTTCCAGAACTTTCAACTACGTTGAACAAAATGGATATCTCAAAATTTTGATTGGATGTGTTTTGGAAAATTGAGGGCGTTAGAGGGGCTTCAGTCGCTATCCAAAGGCACTAGCCCTTTGAATTTACAATTGCATGAGACCTTTTGAAGTTTCTACGACAACACTATCAATAAAATTTTTATGTGCCCCCAGGGCATAGCTTACAACTCTTGCCCTGAGGGCTGTGGCGGGAGGGGTTGTCATCCTTAAAGACCTAATTTCCAAAACTTTCAACTACGTTGAATAAAATGGCTATCTAAAAATTTTGATTGGATGTGTTTGAGGAAAAGGTGGGCGTGAGAGTGGGGTTAGTTGCCCTCAAATCACTTTCGACTATTAAAAAGAGTAGTAGCCCTTTGAATTTCAAATCGAATGAGCCCTTTTTTAAGTTTCTACGACAAAGATTTCAATAAAAACCTTATATGCCCCAAGGGCATAACTTATTACCCTTGCCCTGAAGACTGTGGGGGGAGTGTCCTGCTCAAAGGTATCATTTCCTGAATTTTGAACGTCGTGGGACAAATTGGCTATCTCAAAATTTTTATTGGATGTGTTTGGGGAAACGGTGGGCGTGGAAGGGGTGATAGTTGCCTTCCAATCACTTTCGACTATTGAAAAGGGCACTAGTCATTTCAATTTCCAAGCGAATGAGCCCTTTTAGAAAATTCTACGACAACGCGTTCTATAAAAACCTTATATGCCCCGAGGGCATAAATTACAACCCTTGCCCAGAGGGTTGTTGGGGAGTGTCCTCCTCAAAAACCTATTTTCTATCTGGAAATCAACTACGCTGAACAAAATGGCTATCTCAAAATTTTGATTGGATGTGTTTGGGGGAAAGATGGGCGTGGGGGGGGGGCTAGTTGCCCTAAAATCACTTTTGACTATTCAAAAGGGCACTAGCCCTTTGAATTTCCAATCAAATGAGCCTTTTTTGAAGTTTCTACGACAACGCCTTCTACAAAAACCTTATATGCCCCCAGGGCATATCTTACATTCCTTGCCTTGAAGGCTGTGCGGGAGTGTCCTCCTTAAAAACATAATTTCTATCTGGAAATCAACTACGCTGAACAAAATGGCTATCTCAAAATTTTAATTGGACATATTTCGGCCCGGGTATGGAAAAAAAATAAATAAATAATACATTGTGCCAACATCGTTCTTTACTTAGGCAGCACTATTGCGCTGCCTATGACAAAGTGTTATAAAAACGAGTATTTCGAAAGTATATAAATTCTAACACAGTTGTGTACTGAGTAAACTAAAATAGAGAAAAACATAAAGTAAAATTTGAACACAAATATCATATAATAAGTCGTAAATATCTTATAAATATCAGTGGCTAGCTAAATCTTGCCATTGAAATATAATTTATGAGCAAAGAAAATTCAATTTGGGTTCCTATTGATTTTGTTGGCCCGCGGCGTCACGCGATGGTGAAAGAGGTGACCTTACCTCTTTTGTGTATATATGTTTCTGGTAATAAAAGTGGACCCGCTCCCCTCCAAAGAGATATTTATATAAAATTATTGGTGGCACGGGCCGTGACACCTTAGGCCAAATAGTGTGGCACTTTCTATTCTCCTAACAGGCAGCACACCATTCGTACCCATGCTGGTTTTAATATCAGTCGGGAAGAACGCGTAAAATCCAAGACCCATCTCCACCGCGATACCATACCCTAGTCCCATCAGTATTGCCACTGATGGTGCTGTGGCACATACGCTAACACCGTTAGGGCAATTACAGAGGATTTTTTGTTGATTTAACACTAACATTTTTCGCGGAACATTTTTTGAAAGTGCTAAAATGTGACAAAGTTGCAAGAAAAATTACAGAAAAGAGCTTAAAGTTTCGTGACTCTTTGGCAGTGAAGGAATTAAACAAGTGATTGTACCAAAAGGATCAGAGGCAACGCTCTAGCTTTGCCTGTAGTAAAGGCCATACGGCTCCAATGTTTTATTATTTATTTATTATTTTTTTTCCCAGAGGCACTTCATATGGAAGGGGTCTTCGTAGAAACTTCAATAGGGGCTCATTCGACTGGAAATCGAGAATTCTAGTGCCCTTTTTAGGGGCAAAAAGTGATTGGAAGGCAACTAACACCCCTTCCAAGCCCACCATTTCCCCAAACACATACAATCAAAATTTTGAGATAGCCATTTTGTTTTACGCAGTTGATTTCCATATAGAAATTATATTTTTGAGGCGGCCACTCCTCTACAGCCCTTAGGGCAAGAGTGGTAAGTTATGCCCTGGGGGCATATAAACTTTTTATAGAAAGCTTTGTCGTAGAAACTTCAAAAAAGGCTCATTCGATTGGAAATTCAAAGGGCTAGTGCCCTTTTTAATAGTCAAAAGTGATTGGAGGGAAACCAACCCCCCTCTCACGCCCTCTGTTTCCCCAAACACATCCAACTAATATTTGGAGATAGCAATTTTGTTCAACGTGGTTAAAGATTCTGAAAATGAGGTCTTAGAGGATCACAACCCCCTAACAGTCCTCAGGGCAAGGGCTGTAAGTTATGCCCTTGGGGTTAATGGGGTTTTTGTAGAAAGTGTTGTCGTAGAAACTTCAAAAAAGGCTCATTCGATTGGAAATTTAAGTGGTTAGTGCCCTTTTAAATAGTCAAAGTGATTGGAAGGCAACTAACCTTCCGCGCTAACCATTTCCCCAAACACATCAAATCAAAATTTTGAGACAACCATTTTGTTCAACGTAGTCGAAAGTTCTGGAAATTATATCTTTGAGCATGACACTCCCCCCTAAGGGGGTCTTAAGGGAAAAAGTTATAAGTTATGCCCTGGGGGCATATATGGTACTTATGGAAGGGATGCTCGTCTAAACTTCAAAGAGGGCTCATTTGATTGGATATTGAAAGTTCTAGTTCATTTTTAAGCTTCAAAATATATTGTAGGGTAACCAGCCCCCCCAAGCCCTTTTTTCCCAAATGCATCCGATAAAGATTTTGAGATAGCTATTATGTTAAAAATAGTTCAAAGATCACAAAACAAAAACTCCGGTGTCCACACAACTCCCCAGGACCCGGGGGCAGGCGTTGTAAGTTATGCCCTGGGGGCATATATGGTACTTATGGAAGGGATGCTCGTCTAAACTTCAAAGAGGGCTCATTTGATTGGATATTGAAAGTTCTAGTTCACTTTTTATGAGTCAAAAGGGATTGGAGGGTACCTAGCCCCCCCCCCCTCCGCGCCCTTTTTTTCTCAACCCCATCTGATAAGAACTTTGAGATAGCCATTTTTTTAAAAATAGTATAAAGATTATATAACGAAAACTCCGAGGTCAACACAACCCCTAAGGGCCCAAAGGCAGGCGTTGTAAGTTAGGCCCTGGGGGAATATATGGTTCTCATGGAAGAGATGCTCGTAAACTTCAGAGAGGGCTCATTTGATTGGAAATTGAAAGTTCGAGTTCACTTTTTAATAGTCAAAAGAGATCCGAGGGCAACTAGCCCCCTCTCCCCCACTCCTTTCTTTTCCAAACCCATCTAGGTTTTAGACTTTTATATTGGGAGAAGGAGGCGATACCCAAACTCTTGTTTGTAGTGATTTTTGTTCGTTTCAAGCTTGATTTGCATATTCAATTTAAGTTTCACTCGTTTTATTTATTCATTTACATTAATATCTATTGTATGTTTGTTTGTATTGATTGTTTGTTTAATTTCTGTTCGTTTTAAGTTTCATTTATACTTCAATAGCAAAATATCTTTTTTCGTTTTAAGCTTGATTTTACATTCAATCTAGGCATTACTCACCTTAAGACCTATTTATTCATTTATATTATTACTTAATTTATGTTTTTTCCTATGATTGTTTATTCAATTTTGTTCGTTTTGGGTTTCATTTATTCTTTAATACAAATTTCTGGTCGTTTTGAGTTTGAATTTTAACAGGTATTTGTGTCTGCTGAGCTTAAGTTTAATATGGCCTTTACTTTTCTTTGAAAAAATTCTTTTTTGGATTTTTTTTAATTAATTTTTTACAAATAATGGCTTTGGGTGCTAATAGCGCAGTAAATTAATCTTTTAAATATATTGGTTGAAAGCACAGTTTATAGAATTAGCAGTATGATCATTCTCTATCTCTCCCATTATAAAAACCCGGACAGGGGTGCGAGTGCTCCGGAGAACGTTTTTGCAGATAGAAACATAGGCGTTATCAGATCTTTTCGCGGGTAGACAAGTCAGATTTCTCTTGGACACGAAACAAGTGGAAACCCGCTATCACGAATAATGCACTTGGTAACCATTTCTCAGTGATTGACGATAACAAACTAATCCGCTAAGGCAGAAACAAGTGGGAGGAGCTTTTTGTTCGTACCGAGACCGAAGACCAGAAATTATCTGCGATAAGCTTACTGTCTATAAACTGTGGTTTAAAGTTACTGATAAATTATTGAAGACTGTGAATATGGTTTTGAAAAGGGGGGATAAACCTGACCATCTTAGGAAAACTTCAGTTAAGCCCTTCAGTTCAGTTCAGGCATTCAATGAGTGAACTTGTCTGATCAGTATTTTTCCTTTCGTCGCTACTGGTTGAAGGGTTGAATTTAGCAAGTGAATCAAAGGTAAAAAAAAAGAAAAAAAAAAGGTAAAGAATATGGCATTGGACTTTACAGTCCCTACCGGCGGTGATGATCTCCGATTCTTGGCCCTTCAGCCAGGAAGTGCAATGGGGGGTTGGGGGCCAATCATCCTGTGCTTTCGCACATCCTGAATCAAGGGATTATCAAATAATTTTGGCGTGATATCTACACTAAAGAATTTTCAAGTATTAAGGGTTTTGGCCGCGCCCTAACAACGGCAGGATTAATGCACGATTGACCTTCGTGGGTAAATAATAAGGCTCGTTAAGAGGTGAACATTACTTTGATTTTATTTGCTGATTCCATTAGTTATGGATGGTAAACAGGAGTCCAAGAATAAGAAAAGCAAGCGCTGGAAGAGAGATCGTAAGCGGGCAAGAGAGGATGATAGCCAAATTAGCGCAATGATGAATTCTACGATCCAATCTGTTGCGGATGTTACTGAAAAATGCGACCAGACTAATGCTGACAATATATTGAAAATTTTAGAGACCGTGAAGACAGTTCAGTTTGATATCATTGGAATGAAACAAATTGGAATGATATGATTGGAATGAAATAAATAATCAACACAATGAAAGGGACATTGTTTGACAGCTGATCGAGTGAATAGCTTAGAAAATAGACAAGTTAAATGTGCTGATGTACAGTTATTAGTTGGTAGGCTGACATCCATTAAGGCAGTAATGAATCTAATGGAAAAGAAAGTACAAGGTTATGAGAAAGAAATGAAGCTTTTAGCTAATCAATCCCTTTTGGATGAAAATAGGCCAGACTTGGGTAACCTCTTATTATACCCTCTGATATAACCTCTATAAGCTCTATTATAACCTCTGATATAACCTCTAATTATTATTGAAATTAGTGATGATGTTTCCCCTTGTTTCCGCCAAATACCTAAAGAACTGCTGGGGATAAGACACCTTCTAGGGAGAAAGGCAAAGAATGTTGGATGCCTCAAGTAGTACACAGTCCTTTCTGTTGAACAAAACAATCAAACAGTTCGTGTTAACGAACTGTAAGTAAGGAGTTATCCGGCTCAATAGTAACCGAAACTCTAAAAAACGGAATTTTGATACCAATAGATACATGAAATCCTTAAAACTAAAATATTTTCAAAACAGCCCTAGCATCATTACTTCAAGGCAGTTCAACCAGGACGCACTTCCTTGGAGTAATGATAATAGGACTGTTTCGAAAATATTTTTGTTTTAAAGATTGTACTTTAATGTGAGTTCTTTTTTATTCGTTTTTTTTTTCTAAATTTGTTTTGCTGAGGACGGCCCTTGGATATAGGGTCGAAATATTCATTTAAAGTTGCGTTCCACTGTCTTATATAAAAAATTTTCCTTTTGTTCTACTTGTTATTTATGTGTCCAATTGAAACCAAGTGGGCGCAGGAAAACAAAATGAGCCCTCAATTACTATAAATGCTAAAACACTTTCTAGTTTGAAGTCATGGATTCTACAGTTTGACTGTACTACTATTGTTAAGAGCAGTGAAGACCCTAATCAAAAAATGGGTCTTTGGTATATACAGCTAAAAATTCTTTTTGAGGAGTGTTGTACTGGTAAGTTGACATCATTAAGTCGTAGAGATGCTCCTAGAAAGCCATGGATAAATAAAAATTTAGTCCTTTATATTCTTCATAGAAATTTTTATTTAAGCGTATGCATATGGAAAAAAGTGAACAATCGATTTCAGTTTACAAAAAGTATAGGAATGCTTTCAATTACGTTTTAAGAGCTGCGAAGCGAAATTATTATCATTCTAAGTTTAAAGAAATTGAAAGTTCCTCTAAGAAGACGTGGCAAATTATTAAAAGCGTAGTTGGTGACACCCAAAACGGAGAGTCTTACGTTATTAAAGATGAAGGTAATCTTTTGGTGGACCCTGAGAAAATTTCCCAAGAGTTTTGTGAATATTTTTCAAATATTGGGTCAAACCTATTATCGAGTGTTCACCCACCAGAGGGTATAAATTTTGAGAGGTTTTTACCAGCAGGTATTGATGTTTCATTTTATTGAAGGCCAAAGAATTGTATTGAGGTGGATTATATAGTTCGTAGTATGAAGTCAAGTTCATCTGGAGGTGATGAATAAAAAATAAAGGTAATAAAATACATTCTACCAACAATTTTGGAAGATTTTGTGGGATTGATTAACTCTTGCTTTAAAACTGGTATGTTTCCTGATTGTTTTAAGACAGCAGATATGATTCCATTATTTAAGGGAGACGAGAGTGATATTTCTGGTCCTTTTACTGATATTTTCCGATATAAGAGCGCTGATAAAGCTCAGCGTATAGCATAACCATCTAATCTCCCATTTTTTTCGTTTTGGCTATACTGAGGTGAGTCTACTTAATTTCCGTCTGACTGATCAGCCATGGGATAGTTTAATTACTGATTCGCATTTTAAACGCTCTTTTAATATCTTTTATGATTTAGTGAAAGAAAGTATCCTAGATGTTTGTCATCAGGGTCCAGGGCCAAATACTTCGAAAAGGATAGCACCGCTGAATCCATGGATGACTCCAGGTCTCAATAAAAGCTGGAAAAGGAAAAGTTATCTGTGGAAGCTTTAGAAGGCTTCATCATCTGTAGCTCATCATCATCAGTTCAAGGCCTTTAGGAGTATATTTAATTATCTGTGTCGGAAGGTTAAGTCTCAGTATTATCATAGGAAATTTTCTGAATGTGGAAAGGATGTTAGGAAGACATTGTATTTAATTAAATCGATTCTTAGACCTAGCCTCCCTGTGCCTTCAGTTCCAACAATGTTGATAGTCGAGGGTAAAACCATCCAAGGAGAAGAAGATGTTCAGCTAGAGCTTACCTCTTATTTTGCTAATATAGGAAAGACAACTGCTTCCTCTGCAAGCTCTGCAAATTCTCGTTGCGATTTCAGAGCCTATCTTGGACCCTCACGTTTAAAGTCAATGGTCTTGAGCTTTGTTTCTGAGTCTTAGGTAGCTCGTATCGTGAATATTCTTAATGGATCATCGTTCTCAGGGCCAGACAGAATTCCTACAAGGGTTATTCATGCCATTCTGCCAGCTAATCTGTCATCATTGGCTAAGCTGGTCAATCTGTCTTTCGAAAGAGGAATTTTCCCTGAATCTCTCAAGCGAGCTAAGGTTATAGTGCTGTATAAAGGTGGTTCTCGGGGTGATCCTGCTAATTATAAGCCAATTTTTCTCCTGTCCGTTTTCAGCAAAATTTTTGAGAGGGCTATGCTATCCATACTTCTTAGTTTTCTGGATGCAAAAGAATTTTTGCATGATTTACAGTTTAGATTCCGAGAGAATCACTCTACAGAGCATGCTCGCACAGCTCTATGGAATTTCATTCATTCGGCGCAATAGATTCTAGTCATATACCGGCAGATTTAGTTTTGGATGTTCGTAAAGCTTTTGATTCCTTGACTCATCAGATTCTTCATTGGAAACTATCGCATATGGATATAAGATCAAATGATTTTTCTTGGTTTGAAGCATATCTTTCTGGTAGGCTTATATCAATTGATCCGCTTTTTCGGAGCCCTTCTGAAGTAGATTGCGGCATCCCTCAGGGAACTGTTCTTGGCCCATTTTCATTTCTGATTTATTTTAATGATCTGATCTCGGCAGTTGAAACACCAGGCCTCTGGCATGCTGCAAGCGGTGTCATCCTGATGTTCGTTCGTGTTCTAATACTACTTCTAATGAAGACTGTCTCGTTACCTTTGCTGATGACACCACTCTTGGGACCCTTGGGAAGACGGAATGTGATATCAAGTTTAACCTTTTGGCAATATTCGAGAGAGTTATTTCACGGTTTGATGCTAATTACTTGGCCTTGAATGTTGGTAAGTTACATTTTCTTATTTTTTTCTCCAATTAGTATTTGACTTAAGAGTCAAAAGTGATTGGAAGGCAACTAGCCACCCCCCCCCACCAAGGCCCTTTTTCCCCAAATGCATCCAATCAAAATTTGGAGATCGCCGTTTTGTTACAAATAGTTCAAAGGCCAAATAAATAAGTTTCAGGGGTTAATGGCTCTGATTCACCCGAGGAAAGGGCTCTGAGTTACGGAAATTAATTGTTGTTACTTTGATACCTTGTGTTCTTTGATACTTGGATTTAGTGATTTACGTGGTAGCTTCGATTTACGGTGCAAGGGCTGTAAGCTGTGCAAGTTGCTTATACTGCTTTATAGTTTATAGTTGCTTATAGTTGCTTTACTTTGATACGTTGGTACTTTGATATTGTTACTTTGATACTAGTTTTGATATTTTGATGAAAGTTTGATGTTAAAAAAAATCTTATTCTCAAATAAGGAGTTTTTTAAAACTTGAAACTTTTTTCAATGAAAAAACGAACAAAAATTAATTAGAAAAAACTTTCCAAAAGTTTTTTTTTCACCAATTCCATCCGAAAGAATCGAGGTGTACTTCTAATGAATGGTGTCTTCACTGCAAACAAGAGTATGGCTACTGCCCGTTTCCCCAACAGTAAAGGTATCATTCTCTTACTTAAATAAACAATTCTCTTACTCAGTGGCTACAAAGTTCTGCGAAATTAGTTTAACTTTGTTTATAATAACTGGGACAACAGAAGTCAAACAGAAGTGAAAATTGGACTAAGGATTGGTTACTAGACCGCGGTCATTTTCAGGAAGTAGGGGTTATGTACTTCTACTGAATGGTGTCTTCGATACGTACAAGATTATGGTTACTGCCCGTTTCTCTAAGGGTAAAAGTATAAGGCCTACTGCGTATTTGGTGCTTTACTAAAAAGAATTATAATACAAATATTTTCTTTTGTTCTTATTGCATTAATGAAAATAAAATGACAATTGCAGTGAAATCAGTCAAGGATTTACCAATAGACCCACTATGTCCTGTGGATTTCATTCTTTTCGAAGTTTTGGGGATTTCCCCAAAAATCTTGCAAAAACAGAGCGGCCAAAGAGGTTGGTCCTAGGGGTGTCAAAGCTTTAAATCTGGCCCGGGTGAAAGAAAATCTTGAGCTGGTGAGCTTTCAGGAGTTAATATCATTATGTATCCCATATTCAGTTTAATTTATTATTTCTTACCAAAACTGTTTTTTTTTATTTTGGAATAAAAAAAAATATTTGGAAATAGGGAATTTTGAAACTTTGGCAATCAAAAACGAACAGAAATTAATTTAAACTTTCCGAAAAAGAAGTTTTTTTTTCAAGAAGAGTAAAGGCCATATTAAACGTAAGGTCAGAAGAAATTGAAGCCTACAATAGCTCAAACTCAAAACAATCAGAAATTACTATTAAAGAATAAATAAAACCCAAAACGGAAAAAATTAAATAAACAAACATAGAAAGAAAAAATACAACAGGTACTACAGTAAAAGAATAAATAAATCTCCAAACGAGTAAAGCTTAAGCTGAACATGCGAATCAAGCTTAAAACGAACAAGGATATGTTGCTATTGAGGCATAAATGAAACGCAAAACGAACAGAAATGAAATAGACAATCATAGCAAACAAACTAACAATAGTTACTTATATATAAGTGAGTAAATAAATCTTAAAACAAGTGAAATTTAAATCGAATATGCAAATCCAGCTTGAAACGAACAAAAATCTCTACAAACAAGAGTTTGGGTTCTGCCTCCTTCTTTCAGTGTAAAAGTCTAAAACCTACTACGTCATTGGCGCTTTACTGAAAATGAATTGTATTACAAATATTTTCTTTTGTACTTATTACAACATTGAAAATAAACATAAAAATTACTGTAAAATTAAATTTTGAACTGATTAGCTTCCAGCAACTAATATCATTATATATCAAATATTTAGTTTAATTGTATTAGTTCTTTCCCAGACTGTTTAAGACAAATATAGCTTCACTACAAACAAGAGTTTGGATACTGCCCCCTTCCCTGACTGTAAAAGTCTAAAGCCTACTACGTCATTGGTGCTTCACTGAAAAAGAATTATATATTACAAATATTTTCTTTTCCAGTTATTGCAGCATTGAAAATGAAATTAAAATTACAGTGAAAAAGAATCTTGAACTGATTATCTTTCAAAAATTAATTCCGTTATATACCAAACATTCAATTTGATTTTATTTGTTCTTTTCAAGACTGTTCAAGACACATATAGCTTGTGTATGTTTATAGTTTGTGTGTCATACTATTACCATTAGTATGACTGTGTATACCGTCAGTAGATTAAGTCTACTGACCGTTGATGGGCTTGTTAACTACTATTTTCAGTTGAAAGAGAGAAAGGGTAGATTTTTAAGCCCATAACCTTTCCCACTCACGCTGGAAAAATACTTGGACGACGTCAACAAGTCTAATAAGAAAATAACTTAATCTTTGTGTGCTACTAGTTAGAAAAAAACACTGACATTTAAACAGTAATATCAAAATTTCCTGTCGCTCAACAAGCTAAGAAGAGTGCAGATATTTTGGCAAAGACGCTAGCAAAGCCATGATTTGATAAAGGCCAGGGCTATGCAATACACAAGGCTAAATCTAAAACTTGTCAAAAAATAGAAAAAGCAAAACTACGCCATGATATGGTAAAGGCCAGGGCTATGCAATGCATAAAGTCGAGTCTAAGACTTGTTGAAAATGGAGAAAGCAAAACTACACCATGATATGGTAAAGGCCAGGGCTATGCAATACACAAAGTCGAATCTAAGACTTGCTGAAAACGGAGAAAGCAAAACTATAAAAGTTGGAACCAGAACAAAACTAGCCAAAAACTGGGGATAAGAAAATTGACACAAAATTACAACCAAATGAATAAAAAACATGAGTAGTTAAAATATCAGCAATCTAAGAAACAGTAAAAATTATCGACAAAACTACCAACACGGGAAACAAGAAAATAGCTGAAAAGGAAACCCATGGACGGAAAATTGAAAGAAGATCAAAGTCAACCTAAATCGAAAGGAGAAGGACAAAAGTCCTCGGCACAAAAATAAATAAGAGATATCAAAAATGATACCTGAGAATGAAGTTAAATGCAAGAAAAGAAAAAAAGATCTTGATTAACGGCAATATGAATTAAAACGAATTAAAATACTGCAAATATAAGCAAAAAGAATTTAAAAGGGCTACGTTTAGTCTATCAAACAGTTCGTGGTAACGAACTGTAAGTAAGGAGCGACCCGGCTCAATGGTAACCGAAACTCTAGAAAACGGTATTTTGATACAAATAGATACATCAAAAGAATCACATTTTAATGCTGATTTCAAATATATAAGTTTCATCAAGTTTAATCCTACCCATCAAAAGTTAGGCGCCTGAGAAAATTTGGATGATTTTCGAAAAAAGGGGGAAAGACCCCCTAAAAGATATAGAACCTTAATGAAAATCAACCATCATATTCCGCGTATCAGAGAACCCTACTGTAGAGGTTTAAAGCTCCCATCTACAAAAATGTGGAATTTTGCATTTTTTGCCAGAAGAAAGATCACGGGTGCGTGTTTATTTGTTTTTTTTTTTTTTTCCAGGGGTGATCGTATCGAACCAGTTGTCCTAGAATATCGTGGGAGGGCTCATTGGAATGGAAATTGAAAGTTCTAGTGCCCTTTTTAAGTGACCAAAAAAATGGAGGGCAACTAGGTCCCCTCCCACGCTCATTTTTTTCCCAAAGTCACCTGATCAAAATTTTGAGATAGCCATTTTGTTCAGCATGTTCGAAAATATTATAAGTATGTCTTTTGGGATGGCTTAATCCCCCGAAGTTCCCGGGGGGAGGGCTGAAAGTTATGAAATTTACCCAATGTTAACATATAGTATTGGTTATTTGGAAGTATACAGACGTTTTCAGAGGAGATTTTTCCTGGTAGTGGGGGGAGGGCGGGTGGGTCAGGGGTTATGTGGGAGGATCTTTCCATGAAGGAAGTTTTAATGGGGGAAGGGACATTGCTATGAAGGGGACGCCGGACTTCCCAGCATTATTTAAAAAAAGATCATAAATTTAATAAAAAAACATGTATTTCAACTGCAACAGCCGCAACATCGAAACTTTAAACGAAGAGAAAATATTACATATATAATTGGGTTCACCCCGTAGTCAATGCCTCGCTCTTTAAGCCAAAGATTTTTTAGTACTTTCATAAGAGCTATTTATTCTAATTAACGGCCTTTGTGAATAAGCGGTCATTTCTAAAGAATTGGAACAAAATTCGAACTTTCGCTTAAAGAGCAAGGTATTGACTAGGGGGCGAACCCCCTAATAAACGTATTAAAAATATATGAATATAGAAGTTCGTTACGTAAGTTAATTCGTAAGTTACGTATATTTATTACTAATAAAAACGTTCGTAAATAAAATTAAACAAGTTTCGAGAAAGAAATTTAACTAAATAAAAGTAAATTAACATGAAAATTTTGTTTTAATTATTCATGTACGGTGAGCCAAGATCAAAACCTGCATTTATTCAAAAACGTTCAAAAATTAAATAAAAAAAACAAGTTTTTTAAACTGAAAGCAAGGAGCGACATTAACACTTAAAACGAACAGAAATTATTCTGTATATGAAAGAGACTGTCCCCTCCTCAATGCCTCGCTCTTTACGCTAAAGTTTGACTCTGTCTCACAACCTTATTTTTTAAAACAATAAAAAACTTTAGCGTAAAGAGTGAGGCGTTGAGGAGGGGACAGTCTCTTTCATATACAGAATAATTTCTGTTCGTTTTAAGTGTTAATGTCGCTCCTTACTTTCAGTTTAAAAAACTTGTTTTTTTATTAATCTGGCTCAGAGCTTATTTAGTGCACAATGTTTGAACATCTAAACTTGTTTCGAAAGTGAATGTTAGTGAAATTCAAAATTTAAAAAATTATAATCTCAATTTTTTTAAATATACAAAGCAAAACCTAAGTTTTAGTGTTTTCTTCGTCTTTTAGTCTTTTTAGTCTTTATTTTTTTTTAGTCTTTTTAGTATTTTAGTCTTTTTAGTCTTTTTCCATCTAAAATTTTTTCGAAAATGAATGTTAGTGAAATTCAAAATTAAATAATTATAGTCTCAATTTTTTAAATATACAAAGCAAAACCTATGTTTTAGTCTTCTTATGTTTTTGTCTAAACTTAAACACCGCAAACATTCTTTTACATTTAATTTATGAATCCCCAGGACACTCTAGACATGATTTTTATTGTAGTTTGCTTAACAGTAAAACAAAACTACATGGCTAAATGCCTTCAAAATTATTAAATTATTAAATGCCTTCATAATTCATTTTTTCGTGATGAATACAAGAGTAAAAAAGAACTAAGCTCTACCGGCTTCCAGTTGAGCAAAACAAATGAAACACGGATCTACTGACTTCCGAAAGAACAAAGAAACTCGGCTTTGCTAGCTTTCTGATCCATTATTGAAGAGTAGATTGGTCTTAATTTTATGAAGGTTTAAGTTTTGGTCTTTAAAAGTGCAAATTTTCAATGGTTTTTAATTGAAAATGCCAAAAAAAGCTTTACATAACTTATATTTTGAGAAATACTTTTTTCTGGTATTCTAATTTTTTAAAAATGATAGTGTTTTGCAACATTGTACATTTATAAATTACAAATGTCCTTTTAAGTTCCATTTCAAATTCCCCGACATTTGCTTATTATTTGAAAAAAAAACTTCCTAATTAAATATCTTCATAGTTTCTATCATCAAGATGAACATAAAAATAAAAAGTAGGGTCTAGTAGCTTTCAAAAGAGCAAAAGAACAAAGAAAGTCGAGTCTTCTAGCTTTCTGATCAATTAATGAAGAGTGTATTGTTCTTCTGACATCCGAATGGTTTTGTCTATTGTGACTGAAATTCTATAGGAAGATTGTTTCACAAAGAGGTAAATGTATTGACATTATCCCTTAAATCTCTATTGTAAGATTTTTCCCTCCGTCATAAATTCATAATAAAAGATCCATAAAATAAAGAGATATAGAAGGTCCAAGGTCCATAGAAGGTCCATAGAAGGTCCAAGAAATATAGAAGTAATCCACAAATAAAGAGAGTAGGCTACTAGTGATTTCAATATATGCGAATTTTGGGTGCTGGCCAAGGTGGTAAAATTAAATAAAAGTTGATGGTCTTATGAACATAATTTGAAACATAATTTGTTTTTAATTATGACATTTTTAGGTCAGTATTACATTTTTGTCAGTGTTGCCACGTTTAACCATGAAAATAACAAGCGTAACTTGAAAGCTCTTGAGAAAGCTTTTCTTCCGTATAAATTCACATTTTGTAAATTTATATAAGTTCATATATATTGTTTGGTTTCAAATTATGACATTTTTAGGTCAGTATTACATTTTCGTCAGTGTTGCCACGTTTAACCATGAAAATAACAAGCGTAACTTAAAAGCTCTTGAGAAAGTTTTTTTCCGTATAAATTCATATCTTATGAATTTTTATAATTTCATATATTGTCCGGTAAAATTATAAGCTCATACTCTGTTAAGTATTGTTTTAACAGAGATAAAGCATAGCATATATTAAATACATAACCTAACTTAACCTAGGTACCTTTCTCCCCCTAAACCCCAAAAAACAATCGTTTAAATACTGTAACTCATTGAGAAACCATGGCTTTGCAATCATTTATTCATAGCGGTCTCTTGCAATAACACCAATGGCAAGCCACTTGTGACTGGTAAAATTAAAAAAAAAACTAAAAACAATACGACTAAAAGCTAAAAGCAATTTTTTTCGTAAGAAAAAAAAGAGTTTAGATTTGAAGTATTTGAGACTAAAATTGTAGGGATTAGGTTTGAGGTCTTAGATTTGAAGAGTTTTGTTTGAATTAGTGGAGTTTATTTCATAAAAAAAAATTTAGTAAATTTTTAGGGAATGTAGAAATAGTATAGGATTTTTATGAATCTTTAGCTTATAGATTTTATATTTAAAGTCATTTTTTAAATGATTGTTTGGAATTTATTTTAAACTAGTGGAATTTATTTTATATGTTGAGGGGGATACGATTCTCCTGGTTCGTGAGATATTTGATTTTTGGGAATTTTGTTCGACGAGTGTTGTAGCTACCTAATAACGCAAGGCCCAGCGAGAGTAGAGTGTGTTGAAATGTGACGTATTAAAACAAAAAAAATGGTGTTATATTTTTAATTTTTTTTTTATTCATGTAAATATAGTCAAAAGCGTTTTAGAGGGTTCTAAGAAAAGTGAATGTATTTTAAGTACAAAAACGTATATGCATTGTAAATTTGTATTTTAATGTTATATGCCCTTCCCCTATGCCCTTCCCAAGGACAGAACATAATTCGTACTTTACTGAAAAAAGTACAAATGAATTTTAGTTGTCAGTTCAATATTTATATACTGATATTTAGTAATCAAAATGTTAATATTATTTGATTTATTAAAGTTATGAAAGTAAAAACAATTATATTTTTCAGTAAAGTGCAAACTGTGTTCTGGACAAGGGAAGGGCATAGGGGTTTTAAGCCCTACTCATGTTAATTTCTGCTCGTTTTGAGTTTGACTCGATTATTTATTGTAATTATTGTTCGTTTTGGGTTTCATTTATTTGTCGATGCTGATTTGTGGTTGTTTCACGCTTGGTGGATTATTGAGTAGAGAGCTATCTTATACTCCGGGTGGGGCTCCTTATATGGGCATAGAATACTGACGGGGCACCAAATATGGGCATAGAGTCATTAGGGGGAATGGGGTCAATGACCTCTTTCTCCAGGTGTGTTTTTGGCACGCCCTCAGCGAATGTTGTTATTGTTTCCGAGGCAAAATGCCAATGTTGTTGTTGTTTTGAACAGAGTCATTAGAGAGAACACGTGGTTAATGGGGTCAATGTTGTTGTCGTTCGAAGCAAAGTTAATGACATTTCCTTCCTGTTCGAGGCAGATGTTATGATCTGGAAATAGAATTTGTTTCCGAGCCAGATGTTATGAGGTTCCGAGAAACAGTATTTGTCGTTGTTTCCGAACCAACTTTCTTTTCAGTCTAGAGTTGGCAGTCGGAGTGAAAGGATTGAAAAATGAATAAATTTGAGAAAGAGAGAATCATGTAGTTCTTATGGAAAAAACATTTGATTTTGGATGATGATTTTCTTGAGTTATCTCTTCAACGCAGGATATTCTCCCAAGGAACACTTGACAATATAATGAAAACTGATTCTCCCCCATTGGACTATTGTATGAAACTTTTAAAATGTGATTCAAATGCTTATACTCAATTCATTGATATCTTGATCACGACACGTCAGAATGATATCGTGGATATACTTTCATTGCCAATGTAGATGGCTCCTCCTTCGAAAGAGGCAACGTCACAGAGTTACCCCCCCCCCCCCTTTCCTACACTTTGAATTTATCGAGCGAAGACGATCAGTTTCGTTTTAGCTGTGAGAGAGTTGACATCAGAAACCAAAATGTTCTATATATGCCCATTGTGCATGTACACTCTTGGTAGTTGGACTCAATGTGAGAATTGTACAATTATTGATGACTATAATGAAAAGTGTAAATTATGTAATCCTTGCAAATTACATAGAGGCTATGCAGTACAAATTAAAGGATGTAATTCATGTCTTGAGGAGGTGTGTGACTCTCATCCTAGAGGGCACCTATGCTCCAATTGTCACAATGATAAATGTGATCAGTGGAGAGAATACTTACCCCGCTATGATTGGAAAGAATCCTAAACGTGATTTTAGTTTATTTCTACGAGATTGGTATCGTCGTGGATTTAAATTATTCTGAGAAGAGGAATCTGGTCTACGATTCAACTGTTGGGGTAACAAGACAATCTGGTTTCTACGTCATCGCTGTGACGACACTGCCTACTATGACTATAAACCAAGTGATTTTTATTTTGGCAGTTACCGAATGTGATTCACCACTTGAAAACACAGTATGTGATATTGCTTCAAATAGACAGATTGAAACTCGTGAATTTCATAATATGAATGCAAATAGTATCATTGACTATACAAAGAGATATGACAAGAGTGAAGTTACATTGTACTGCAGAAAATGTGACCCTGACTTTGCAGTCAATCAAGATCAATATATAGTGAATCCAAATGATTTACCTGCATTAGTGGTTCACGATAGTTACCTATACACCGATGAAGAAATCTAAAAGTGAAGATTTAAAGACATTGTTGTATATATACATTTTATTAATAAACAAATTCACAAACATTTTTTAAGCACTTTACTCTTAGGGCACTGAAATCAATATTAAATACACTTGTAAGTATATTTTCCACTAGAAAGTCGTTCAGACGTGGATTGTCACCATAAATATGGAGAAACTGCTTGTAAGTATAACCACGGCATCGGAACACAAAATATAGTAGCGCATGGAAGCCACAGCTTTTAGTCGTTAGATCCTGCACCCTTTTTCGATTTTGAATAATAGTTTTATTACTGCTCTCAATATAGTTGCTGATGTGAGGCGTGTAGAATGTATAGGGTAGGCCAAGAGGATCAAAAAATTCGATATTCCTCATTGTTTGATAGATGCACAGCCAATGACCGTCAGCACAGTCGATGGACTGCTATTAACAATAATCAAGGTATTGTTCGCACTTTGAATTTTTCCAAGATAGTCTGAGGGTAGACAATAGGATTTGTACTGGGACATGTAGGGGTCCATATTAAATACACTGATTATTTGACTGGTGTTCATGGCGCCAAGTCTAGTAGAACACTGCCTTCGGGAGTGATTTCCCAATAGGTTTCATATTGAATTTTAGTGAGATTAGGGCAACACTCTCAGCCAATGGGTTGGCAAATGTACACTCTAAAACGCACAGTCCCCATACGTACTATACTCATATCCTGTGTGCCAGACAAATCCAATACAATGATACCATGTGTTTTAGCAAACATATCTTCGGTTTTATACCATTTTCAAATAGTTGCGAATCATGATCTAGGGTTTGCATGGTCAACTCATACAATGTTCTATAGGATTTATCAAAAGATAGATTGTAGAGTGGGATACCGTTTTACTTTGCACACAAGAGATGAAAGTCCAAACATCTCGAATTTATGTGGGCATTCAGTCCATGATCCTATTGCACTGGCGCTCTTTACAAATGCCAAAGCCAATTTCGAGGGGATTTCACCATTGATAAAGGATGAATCGGTGAAGGTGCGTGACCCCATGGCAATATGACGTTGATTGGTGATTGTATGAGGAACAAGTACTTTAATATTATTTCCATTGGCTCTCAATTTTTCCACGGCCAAAGCAACAGAACTCATAACCTGCTGTTTGCGTACATGGAGTATTGCTGAGGTGAGGGAGAGACTTACATCGGGATTGGCTGCAAGTTCCTTTCTCAATATGAAATTTGATGGTGCAAGCGTCAATTTTATATCCACTTTAAACATTGGGTGGTAGCCATTGGGTATATTAAATATTTCATGATATATTTTTCCAACTAGATGTAATTCACTAGTTGTAGCATTTTTAAGTGCATCTGTACTATCGGTATTAGTAATATATTCATATCCATTGGAGGCACCTCTCAATTCCTTGTATGACTTGGGCGTCATCAGCATGAATTGGATATAGCTAGCATAGTTTGAGAGATTGTTGCTTGTGCTCACCAGCGTGCCATTGATGTAGACACTAATTTGACGAAATAAATTATGTAGTATACAATTTTCATAGGATATCCCATCAGCTCGAACTGGCATTGTATTATCGGATTTCCGGACTTTCATTTGTAAATCTATAAATGTGGACGATAAATCCATAAAGTAGTCTTCATTGGAATAAATTTGAAAGTGGATATTATCGGAGAGGGTTGTAGCGGATAAAATTGTTCATAGTAGCCATGCTTGACACTCACATCAACATTTTCAGCATTGAATAGATTCAATGAGGCGGTGATTGAAGGTTGAGAATCCTTATGTGGTAGGTAGGACATTTTAAGAGAAGAAATCAAGTTTCGATCTAACATTTTTCTTCCTGGGCCTTCTGGTTACACTACGTGTTGGCTTTCTTTTCTTTGACAAAAGGGATGTCTTTCGTTTCCGTCCTGAGTAGAGACTGATGAGTGATGCATTGTTTCTTAACCTTTTTTAAAAACCTTTACCATTTTGCTTTAATTTCTCGCCAAGGGTTCGCGCACTAGACCTAAGATTTTCCGAAGCACTTTGTTTAAAATCCTCGCCAGAGCCCCAATCGTATAGTGTAGAGGATGCAAAATCTGTCGCAGCCGGTACAAGATATTTTCTAGCCAGTGGTAGTGAAGAGCGAAACAGCTTAGCAAACCAGCTACCAAGACCATAGCCAGACATTGACGAGCGACCCTTGTAATAGTCCATTCCATTGCCCTGTTGTCTTGGGCCAAGAGTATTAACATAGCAGTCAATATCAGGACAAGTGAATACCACTTTTCTATTAGACATCTTGCTGAATGGGTCGAAAATGACATGTAATCACAGCCAAACCTTTTGAAATTGCTATTGGATCACCCAACTCAGTTCTTAATGTTAACTGACAGAGTTCCAAATAGGAAGTGTTTACTGGAATATACTGAAGATGCTTTATATTGTAGTGATGAATATGTTCTTGATTGGTTTTTCGTTCAAGAACTCGTAGGAGGGGGACATTCGAATTACCAACCCGAGATGTTTCCACAAATGAGACGTAGAGAAATATACAAGTGTCTGTGGAGAAGGCAGGCGGGTAGTCGGCAAAAATGAAATTAGTGTTTCCGGCACTTTTACCATTGATTATATTGAGCTTAAAGCCAAGAACATCCCTTAGGTTATCATTGAGAATAATCTTTTCACTGGCAATAGGTGAACTAATGTAGATCTTGCCCTCCTCCTTTGAATAGTTGAAATGAAAAGCTCCTTTTTTACGAGCGGAAATTCTTTTATTGATAGTACGACATAAATCATTCATACAGGTGAGTTCCTCGTAGGGTAATTCAATATATGGATAATCCATCCAATTGATTTTTTGAATTTGTTCTTGATCACCTGGTGGTGGTGGCCAATCATAGGGTCTAATTTTTATTTCATATTTACGATCCTTTCTCAGGATGTCATAAGTATTTTTGAGAAATACAATCGACAAGAGCCACTTCATACTTTCCGTCAAATTTGATGGTGGGGGAGAGTTTTGTCCAAAAATCACTTGTTTTATTCAAGTCATTGTAGAGAGGATCAGAAACATTGGACATGAAAGTCACATAGAAATCATTGGGCATTGTTAATATCTTCAGCACTGACCCAAGAATCAAAATCCGAGTTGTATCCTAGCCAGCGAACAAGCAACTGTTTCTTGCCCCTACGAGTACGACTCTTTAATATCTTTTCAATTTGATAAATTTCACTAGTGTTTTCTAACTTTTTGCAGTTCATATTCATTAAAACCACCGAGAATTTCATCATCTTTGGTATCTCGTAGCCGATAAGTTATGGGTATGGTGTCTAGGATTTTGGACACTTTAAAAAGTTCGGTGCTCCATAAATAATTCCCCTTTTCAAAAATATTGCTGGTTCTATTAATTCGAACAGTATCACCAACATTGAATTTCTTCTTCTTTTTCTTCTCATTGTCATTGGAGTATTGCTTTAGAAAAGCATCAAATGTATTCTCACTGTAGTGAACATCCCGAGGGGTAGAGTTGGACAGAGATCGATGTGGTCGATGGTTGTATATCTGCATGATTTTATCTAAATCGTGAATAAAAGCAGATGTATTTTTCAGTGTACAATATCTTGAAATTAATAGACGAATCGTTCTTATTAATCGTTCAGCTAATGCAGCCTTTATTGGACTATGACTGTGATAGAGTGTCGTATTATATTTCAAAAGAACCTTTTGCACATGTGGGTTAAACAAATTCACTGCCACGATCTGATTGAATTTTTCTATAGGAATCCTGTTCAAGAATACTTTCAATGGCCCGAGCAACTTCAACACCTCTCTTCGATCGCAGTGGAATGGCATAGGCATAGCGACTAAAGATACTGATCGCCACTAGAATATATTTGTAGGGTGTATTGTGACGTCGTTGAACTGCGTCTAAAGTTAAAAGGTCCATTTACATTATATGCAGAGGGAAAAAGGCTTTAGTTTGACGATATTGTTTACTGCGAAGTCTATGATTCCGATGTAGTGTGTAACTTGGTTCATTTTCTAGATACTCTTTTGCTTTTTTCAATGTGGCGTCGGAGACTTTGGAAAGCGTTTTGGGAGAACTTAAACTTCCCGCTTCACCAATATTTTCATAGATACCTTTCAAAACTTCATCCATTTTGAACGTAAAAACACGTAGTGTAATGTCCACTCCCCTTTTGCACACTGGTGGGTGAATCAATTCGTCTTCGCTTTTGACTAGCAGCTACAGGTGTTGTAAAATCAGTGGTGCTAGTATCTTCTTCTTCTTCTTCTTTTTTAAATGGTGTTGTTGGATGTTCATTTAATTTCTTTAGAATTTGCTTATTGCCAATAAGACTTTGGGAAAGTTTGATACACTTAGAAAGGTGTATATAGATTATCGTCAAAGGATAAGAGTCCTTTACGATTCGTCACCATATCACAAATTAAATCAACTAGATTATAACTTTTTCCCTGAATTATAATCCCTTTCCCTATGCTGTCGACTTGAACTTGATCACCAGATTCCGACATGAGATAAGATAATACTCTTTTACTCTGTTCTCGATAGGACAGTGGCAGTAGGTTTCCAATTTTCAATACAATCGAATTCAATTCCTTCTCCTTTGATTGTGCAGAATCTTGAGATGTTTCTTGTTTAGAGGGATCGGGTCTCTCGCGATAAGGTTTATGTTTGTCCATACGTCGCAATGCATCTTGAAGTAAAAGCAGTTTTTTTTTATCATCGGCAATATTCTCATCATTAATGAATTTGTTTAGATTGTCTTCAAAATGCTCGACGGGCGAGAGGACAAGTTCTATAGGTGTCAATTTATAGGGTTTTGCCATCTAGAGAAAACTGTTTACAAGTCCTGCGATTATTGGCAGTAAAAGTGTGAAAAAGCTACCGCCTGCTTGAAGGAGCCGTTTTCTTTTAAATTTGTTTCCCTTGTTTTTACAAGCCAAGGCACGTACAGTGGAACGATGATGCTTTGTCTGTTGTCTAACACCTTCTGGCAATTGAACATTGCCCTCAGTTAAATTTAAACAAAGTTCAGATATTAAATTAATGAAATCATTGTCGACACCATGTTTGAGTATAGCCTTCCTAAGCAAGGGTTTTGAAGTGCTTAAAACGGAAAACAAGTGCCTATTTTCATGTAGTTTCTTCAGTGTCATGATAGCGACTAATAGCCTTTTCTACTATTCACCGGAAGATATACTGTAATTTCATTGTCGAAAATGTCGGTGACTACACGAAGATCCTCGGGCGTGCTCTGATTAAGATCCAATAAAATGTAACCGTAGGGCTTGCTAGTCGCCTGAGTGTACGCTGACAACAGAAATTTTGGAGTGCCGGGGTATATTAGAATCTGTTTATTGAGAGTTATGAGCGAGCTAGAATCACGAACGACTCGATATATAATATAGATAGTACAATTCAAAGCAAGGGTTCGCATACATTTGCTCTGATGAAACAGATTGTGTAGAACTAGGGTTATGGAAATGTTTTCATGATGAGATCGGACAGTGAACAATTGCAGCATTTCCTGTGAGAACTGTTCAATGGATTCAGCCAAATCATCAATGATCAGCCAAGAGTTTGGTTCAATACTATTGAAAACATCAAGTCCTCTTATGAATTGTATTGGTATGGTTGTGGCAATAGCTTTTATTTTATCATAGGACTCTTGCCAAATACTATAGCAATAGTAGATTTTTTTTCGGTTTTTCCAAAAACATTTTATCGCAATTTTGAATTATTCTAGCTAAAAGCGTTGTTTTCCCCGACATTGAGGGTCCACACAGAAACGATCTGAAGGGTGTTTTAAATTGATACATGCTGTTGACAACAGTCGGACTATGACTAACTGTAAATCATATGTGTCCAATGAATAAGTAGTAATTTTCCCGTCTATTCAAGAACAACAACAAAACAATATTTCATGGCAACATTTATTACGATAAACACTTCTTCAACATGAACAATGATAACACTTTTTGTACAACACTTATTGTCTTTAAACACTTTTTGTACAACACTTTTGTCCATCTACAGCACTTTTCTGTACAACACCTTTGTCCATCTACAGCACTTTTGTACAACACTTTTCTATACAATAAAATACACTTGGAACTAGCACAGTTGAACAGTAGAGTGATTGGTGGCCCCCCCCGGGAGCCGGCCTTGGGAAGGGTCCCCCACCCCCCGGGAGCCGCGATGGAAAAATAGTTGTCGTCACTGCTACGGGTTAGTGGTTAAGGTAGTGAGATTGGGTTAGTTAATTCATGAATGGGTTGGGCGGTTAGTTGGTTAAATTAGTTTATCCAGACCAAGTTGATTACGATAGTCTACGCATTCAACTCGATCTGAAATACGATAATGGCCATGAGGCAGGACACTCACACCGTTCTCGAGCACATAGACCTTGTCAGATATACACGACATTGCATTTTTTTCTACTCTCACAGTATAATTTCTATACTGTAGAGAGCGAATTGCAAGCACTTGTGCTCTTGGCACTAGGCTACTTTCTACACAGTCTTTGTATACGCTCATGTTAAAATTGCTCTTTACAAAGTGTGTAGGCACCCCTTTACATGTTTTTTTTCATCCCCACTATGTGTTTCCACGCAATAGACTTTGGGACCCGGGAACACCCCCCTAGATATCAAATCACTCCCCGTTTCAGATTTTAATTTTAATAGTTGGTTGGGGGCTTGACGTTTCACCAGCTCGGGGTAGAGGGATGGATTCCAGTTGGTGAAATCCATCCGCGAGCTGATGTGTACCCCATTTTGCAAATCACCCAATAAATCTTCAGTTTTTTTACTTTAGCAGTAGAGAATCGGTATCCCCATAATAAACTTGTACCTCCCCCTCCGTGGCCATTGCACCTTGCACACATTGTAAAAGAACGACAACATGAGCTTTTTTGAAATTTCTAGTACTGAACTACCTCCTGCAATATTCTTGTTCAGTACTACATTTCGCTTTTTCCTGTGTAGAAGAACCATGCCAGCCTCTATGCTCATGAATGATGTGAAATTAGGGTCGGCAATAATTCGTGCACACTCTAGAGGGTCAGTCACGACGTCACAGCGAGATCTGTTACGTACGCTTTCGCACATTTTGCCAAACGCTGAATTTAGAATGAGCTTGTACAATTCCTTCTCCACCTTTGAATTTGCCCTAGAACGTTTATCGACAAAAGTATCGATAAACGTTTTCAAATAAGGTTTCTGATTGAACTGAAGGACCCTATGTATTTTGGTGATTTTGAAGCCATTGTTCACCATCCAGTGCAAAAAGCACATGGTGAACAACGATATTCTCCTTAGGGTCCAAATCAGCAATCAGTTTCTGTTTTCTGTTTAGAGGGAGTCCAATGCATCCCCATATCCTCAACCAATGACCGATTGTAGGGGCTCAACGAGTCCCTGGTCACTGGTCGATTGATACAGGGAAAAACAAAATCTTTTACTGAGTCGTGAAGGGCCAGTGGAATGTGACCGTCAATTTCAAAGAGAACCATCCTTGTGGCCCGTTGTCCTCGACGGTGTTAATGTCGGGGAACTCACAAGGATTCTCAAGCCATTGATAGTTCCCACACGGCAAAGAGTAGTGGGACATTGCCGAGGGGTACAACGAGTTCATGTCCAAGAAACACTGCATTTGACTTTACACCGGTGCTTTGCCCGCTCGGATCGGTTGATAAGACCCGGTCCCCGTGTGAAAAACATACCCTCCCTCATTGAACGCTCTACAAAAAGGTGTTGGTCTACATCCGTGATTAGGCTTATTTCCTCCCTGCTAATTTTTAAAATTAAATCCATTACTAAATGTGGTGTAGAAAAATAATATCCTATATCTAGTCCAAACTCTGAATAGATCTGGTCTGTATTCTTACAGACTATATCCAACAGAGTTAGAACGTCACTGGCCAAGTACAGTCTACAATAATCCCACCCATTTTTACAATTCCCCTTAGCCCACACCTTCTTGGCAAACTCGTACTCCTTGACTGTGCATTCACTGTTGGTGAGTGAATTGTGAAAAGCTTCAATTGGAGGTAGTTTCTCCTCGCTTAAGCGAGCGCCAGAACAGTAATAATCATATGCATATACACCTTTGCTGGTTAATAAGTCATACATTTCACTGTCTGGAAAGTGCTGTTTAAGCAAGGGAAAGCTATCAAAATTGTCGCTTTTCTGCACTTGAATTAGTTGACTAAGGGATTTGGGGAAAAAAACTAAAAGAATCTAAAAACCTAATTTTATTCCAGCACGTACGCTCATTATCCACTACCTGCCATTTCAGTTCGAGAAGCAACAACTTCTCGGCTGATTTGGGAATGATGTTGTAGGTAAATGAATTATTCACCCATGGACTATCTACTCCCCCTCCCTCCCTATGCATACGTGCCAGTGCTGGTAAAATAAATTTTAAGTCATAGTTAGAGTTATGAATAAAAACAGGGATAAAAAACTGTTGGCTAACGTTTAAATTACACGATTGATGTGCTACTCCCCTAAAATTACTACCCCCCGAGGATATTTCCTGCCACAAGTGGTCGTGGTCTCTGACTTTCCCCCCCCCCCACGTTTCCCTTTAGTCGCCTTATCCTCCTCTACAAACTCCCCCTTGCATACCCAACATATTTTTTTGATTTTTAATCGCGAGACGATCCTCTGCAGACAGCACCATTGGATAATGCGTATTTCTCAAACGAGAAATAGCACCATTAGCCGTGCCAATCAGTTTAGTCAATGCCTTGACCATGCACTCATCTCCCTCATCCAATGTTTCCACTATTTCTAACAACCGCATGGTGTTAGAATTGTCTCTTTGCGCATGGGCATAGGAGACTGCAATGGCCTGGTGTTCTTTGATACGGTTTGGATATTGTGGGTCATTCACCTCCACCAGCTTAGCCTCACAGTCCAAAGATATTTTGTTGCATTGGAGAAGAGTATTCTGAAAATTTTTAAAACGAAGAATTGCCCTATCCCCTGAAACCGTTTCCACTGTCTGGTACCCATGCCGTCTACAGTGTCTCATATGATTTCGGAGCTTTAGTTCAGTCCAAAATCTAGAGAGGCATGTTGGACAGTAGAAACATACCCCCTTATGCTTACCACCCCCCAGAACTCTACTAATGTCAGTGATCGGATTAAAATGACCGATTGTGTTTGGTTGACTAGGTGGTGTGTAAAGCAACCAAACCCAGTGTTTAACCAAATCAACTGACGGGCCCCTTACGGGGAATACCACCCCCTTCTTTTTTGAACGAACCCCATCTTCAAATTCTGTTTCGTATTGTACCACAGTAACGCCAATATTTAAATGGGCATTGGCCCTTTCAAAAATGTCAATAGATCTTAGCGTTACTGGGTATTTTCCTTCTAAGCATGAAAAATCTACAACTGGGAAATGGGACCCTTCCTTCCCATGTACAGCCCAGTGATCTAAATTCGCCTTAGTAGCGTCACGTGCTAGAGGCTCATATGCTGACACGAGGAAAGCATACTTGAAACACTTTTGATCTGTTTCAAAACGGATCTTCTGGACACCTTGACAACCTTCTAGATCTGGATTATAATTTAAAACTGTACCCGTGTCCCTATGCCCCCCTCTCAAAATAAAATCTTTCTTAAATTTACATATATTTACACTTAAATTTTCAATAAAAAAAACTACTGAGCCACTCCCATTTTCATTATAGTTCTCGAGATGCGCGATAATTTGCCCTACCCACTCACTAAAAAAACACCTCAAAATTTTCTAAATTTGGATAAATTACACGCATCTCGGAATGTATAAAATGATAATAAACTTCGCTTTTCCCCTCATTCAAATAAAAAACCTTTAAAACGATAGACACCTTAATTGAATCCCTACCCCCCCACAATTGAATTTGGTTCTCCAGTAGTGCACGAATTTTATCTACATATGCATGCACTATTTCTACAGGATCAAAAACAAATTTCCCTCCATTAGTGTATTAAATGGATCCCCAAACGTTGCAGTGAAAACAACTATATTATTCAATATTGTATTCGACAATTGAAAGTCTGGGAAAGATGTATCCCCTCCCCCTACTTGTTCAACAATATCTGGACTCTGTTCCACTTCAGTTGTTTGAAGTGGGTAATCGGTGGGAGGAGGGTTCCCTGCCAATTCCCGGGTAAAATCGTCTAAAATTTGCAAGGTATTTTGGCTCAAGTCTACCAGTTCAACTGTGCTATTATCTACTTTAAAAAAAATCATCTAAAAACTCATCAATATTGTCAGGTACTTCAATGCTATCGTCCCATGTCACATTGTTCTGAAAGTCCGCTGGTGGTTCCTCCCCTTCTTCACTAGACGGCGAGTAGGGGACCCGGACAACCTATAAATGAAACAAAATAGCTTAACGACGATCTAAGATATGACATAGGATTTTTTTTTTTTTTTTTTTTTTTTTTTTTTTTTTTTTTTTTTTTTTTTTTTTGGGGGGGGGGGCATCCCTGTGGCACTTCCCTGACCCGTGGCGCTTCTTGGACCCGTGGCGCTTCCCTGACTCGTTGCGCATCCCTGTGGCGCTTCTCGGGGTCCGCATCGCTTCCCACGATGCTTCTCGAGCGCGTGGCGCTTCCCTGACCTGTGGCACTTCCCCCGGCGCTTCCCTGACTTCGTGGCGCATCCCTGTGGCGCTTCTCGGGGCCCGCATCGCTTCCCACGATGCTTCTCGAGCCTGTGGCACCTCCCTGACCCGTGGTGCTTCCCCCGGCGCTTCCCTAACCTTGTCCCACAGCGCTTCCCGAATCCACTGGCTCCGCGCCTCCCACAACTCTTCCAGCCCCCTCCAAAATTTTTTCTCTAATTCCATACAGGTTCAGTAAACACATGAGTTTAATTATGGAGGTCAGATGAACGAGTTTGAACTTCAAAATGTCGAGAACCGTTAACTCGGTTTCCCCTCACTAAAATCTTTGGCACGAAGAAATATTCCGTGTAAATTACGGGATCCATATGTGACAAATAGAATAATCTCTCTCAGTTCCTTCTCTTAAAACTATGTGATAATCAATTGTGAAAAATAGGGGATTTTGAGTTTCAAATGGTGAGCATTAATTTAAATTACCTAAAAATAATCACTTATGAGATAGCGGCGAAGAGATAGGGGTGAATGCATAGAAAATAGCAAAGATTAGAAAAAGGGCAGTTTGACAAGCAAAAAAAATATATTTAGATATCTCTGAGGGAGGGCAGAGAAAATAAGGGTTGGGAGGGGGGTTAATATTTTAATAAAAATCTCTGAGATATACTTTTACACAGTGTTGAAAAATCGGTTTGTTTAGATATTTCTTGGTCCTGAATGATAGAAAAAAGTGAAAGGACAAAAGTAAAGAGTAAAAGGCTCTCTAGCAGCTAAAAAATAGCTTACTTGATTGAAAAAAAAATACTCACGTCTTCAAATTGATCAACCACTTGACAGAAAGCTGGAGGCTTGACCATTACATGATAGGGAGCCATTGGTTGGTCTATGACTTGCTTGAAGGAGCCAACCCTTCTATCTTGCATGGAAGGCTCAGGACTTGACGGAGAGTGCACTGACACTTGATGGGGAGCTGATAGCTCAGATATTGCGTGAGAAGGAGTCAATGTTTGGCCTACGGCTTGTCTTGAAGGCCCAGGTAACGTCTATTGGAGGGTGGAGGGGCCGACATTAATTTCTTGTGCAGGAGCTGTGACTTGCGTAGCCGGGACAGGGGCTTGCATGGATGGCTGCACTTGGGCAGGCAACACTTGTTTGGGGGGCTTTGGCCAGCGATCATATTGCATGGCAGGGGGCGCATTATTGGCCCTCGTCTTCTTAGCAGGAGGGGGCACGCATTCTTCGCTATTTGCGTCAGACATAGGCCCCATCAATGCAGTGTCCGCAAATTCTTCATAATTTGCCTTAAAAAGAAGAGAAGAAAAATCAAATCAAAATAATTTCCCCCTTTTTAAAGAAGGAAAGTTATTAACATAATTTTGTTTAGTTTATCACTAAGAAAGCACAAAACCCATATTCTCTCCCCCTAAATTTAGGAAAATTAAGCCATCCCTCTCATAGAGTTAATCATGCGTTTTATTCAAGCGAAAGGCATATCTTACTAGCTTTTATTCAAATGTTATAGCTAAAATCACTAAATGATGAAGAAGCAATAATCTTTTCTATCTCTAATAAAAGCGCTAACCCCCTCCTCAGCAAAAATCCTGGATTCACGCTCCCCTCCCGGCCCCAAATTTAGGAAAATTAAGCCATCCCTCTCATAGAGTTAATCATGCGTTTTATTCAAGCGAAAGGCATATCTTACTAGCTTTTATTCAAATGTTATAGCTAAAATCACTAAATGATGAAGAAGCAATAATCTTTTCTATTTCTAATAAAAGCGCTAACCCCCCAACAAAAATCCTGGATTCACGCCTGGGAATATAAAAGAAACTTTATTGAAGGCTTGAAAAGATTATAAATTTACACATTAGTTTTCTTGTCAATGGGCGTACATGTCTATACACAGAATCCCCCTTACTTTTACTTACTAAGAAGCTGTTAGAAGCGATGTATTGGCCCCTTTTACATAATATTATATTGTTAGATCTTAATCTGTTTTCTCCTTCCATACAGGTTACGAAACTACAATCGCTTAAAAGTGTTTTAATTTTGACGGAGAAACCCTTTGGCTGCCGCGTTTGTAAACCGGAAAGAGGGGACGACAAAGTAATTATAACCCTGCGGAAATGTACTGTCAAAACCAGAGCGGCATTTTCATTAAAGATTGACAAAAGTAAGTGATCGCTTTTAGCTGGAAAGAATTTAGCAAAATGCTATTTCTTTTTGTGAGAATTTGGGGGATTTAGCTGGAAATATAAAGGGAAGGGAATTTATCAAGAAAGTATTTCTTTTGCGATGGGGTTGTAAGACTAGGGGGGGGTTAGGTTTTGAGGGTAATGGAATATATTTACATTGATTATATTAATGTTTGTATAGTTTGTTGTGGGGGGGGGGGTTGAGGGTAAAGGAATATATTTACGTTTTGCATTCAGTATGGTTTGTTGGGGGGATTTAGCGGGAAATATAGAGGGAAGGAATTTATCGAAAAAAGTATTTCTTTTTGCGAGAATTTGGGATTGTATAGTTTGTTGTGGGGGGGGGGTAGGTTTTGAGGGTAAAGGAATATATTTACATTGACTATAATGATGTTTGCATGGTTTTGGGGGGGGGGTTGAGGATAAAGGAATATATTTACATTTTGTATTGAGTATGGTTTGTGGGGGGGAGGGGGGTTTGAGGGTATAGGAATATATTTACATTGATTATAATGATGTTTGTATAGTTTGTTGGGGGGGGGGTTGAGGGTATAGGAATATATTTACATTGACTATAAAGATTGCATGGTTTTTTTTTTGGGGGGGGAGGGTTGAGGGTAGAGGAATGTATTCACGTTTTAGCTTAATATACTGGAGGGTGTCCAAGGAAAATTCTTTTGAAAATAAAAATGTACTTACATTGAAAATTGCGGTTGCCAAGGCCTCAAGCTCATCAATTACGCTAATTGTTTTATCCATTGTCAGGTTGTTTACACAGTGTCAAAATACTTTCTGATAATTTAGTCACATTGCATGTCCGTTATATACGAAATATCTAGGTCGAATTGTTATGTAACAAGCCCTCTGATTGGCTGAGAAGGGGGATGTAGCTGTTTCCCTGGAACTCGTAACATTTGGCTCGGAAACAAATTCTATTTCCAGATCATAACATCTGCCTCGAACAGGAAGGAAATGTCATTAACTTTGCTTCGAACGACAACAACATTGACCCCATTAACCACGTGTTCTCTCTAATGACTCTGTTCAAAACAACAACAACATTGGCATTTTGCCTCGGAAACAATAACAACATTCGCTGAGGGCGTGCCAAAAACACACCTGGAGAAAGAGGTCATTGACCCCATTCCCCCTAATGACTCTATGCCCATATTTGGTGCCCCGTCAGTATTCTATGCCCATATAAGGAGCCCCACCCGGAGTATAAGATAGCTCTCTACTTATTTGATTTTATTTTTGCTCATTTTTTGTTTAATGGAGTTCTTATCTTTGAAAAACTTATTTTTTGGAAAAAGTTTTTTTTAATTAATTTCTCTTCGTTTTATAGTGTATCTCTGTGTCCAATCTTGTTCCAGTTAGCCAATATCCCAATGCGAGAAGACGCAGGAGTTCCACCAAAAAGCGCACATCGCATTCGTGGACTTTAAGGCTGCCTTCGATTCTGTTGATCGCCGTTCACTTTGGCTGATACTAAGAACTACGGGTCTACCCAAGAAATATTGCTCACTCTTTGAAAAGCTGTATGAGGATACGGAAAGCTGCGTGCCAGTCAATGGAAAACGCAGTCCCACATTCCCGGTGAAGACTGGCGTCCGGCAAGGTTGTGCCGCCGCTCCCGAGCTTTTCAACTGCGTTATAGACCATGTTATGGCCAGCAAAATGAATCGCCTTCAATTCGGTCTTCAGTTTGGAGACCGGGTACTCTCTGATGCTGACTTCGCCGACGACATAGCGCTAGTTGCGAGCACCGTCGATAAGATGACCGAAGCTCTCCAGGTGCTCTCAGAAGAAGCCTCGAAAGTTGGACTGAAGATCAACTGGCAGAAACCAAAGTTATGCTCATTGAGCCCCCCACGTCCCGTTCTACTATAAAGGAAGTCAACATCGGAAGCAACCGAGTAGATGTGGTTGAAGACTTCACTTACCTGGGATCTATTCTGTCGAATGATGGCTTGATCACAAAAGAGCTTAAATCTCGAATTGCCAAAGCTTCAGAACTTGTTGGGAGGCTTAGCAGCATCTGGCGAAAGCCAAACATAAGCCGATTTACCAAAATGCGCATCTACAATGCGTCAGTCAGCACCGTCCTGCTGTATGGAGCGGAGACGTGGCCAGCTGCCAAATCTATCCTCAGCGCCGTCGATGTCGCTCAGACGAAACATCTCCGAAGAATCGAAAGACTTCACTGGGCTAACTTCGTTAGCAACCAGACTCTCCTATCACGTACGGCTCAAACTCCTTTCTCGACGCAGCTCGCCCAGCGTACTGTTCGGTGGTACGGCCACCTCCTTCGCATGCCACGCAACGCCCCAGTACGGGTCGCATTTGACTTCGACACCCTATACGGATGGAAACGACCCAGAGGACGCCCACACACTAGGTGGAAAGACAAAGCCGATGAATTCCTCACCCAAGCCCACATCCCGGTGGAAGAAGCTGCGATCCTGGCAAGCGATAGGTCAACCTGGAGGCGCCTAGTCTCATCGTTCTCTACGCCGAACCCTCGGCAGGAGCCTTAAGTCAAGTAAGTCAAGTTTATATTGACATAGTCTTTTCAGGGATGAAGAAAATAATACTTTAAATCTTTCCTTTTTTAAGACTTTATAGTTTGACCTGCTATTTGTATGCTGGAGAAAAATTTTCAGCAATTTTTAACAACATTCACCCATTTAAAAATCTGGACACAAATAGTAGTGTTTAATTTAGTTTCATACCTCCTCTAGTTGACCTTAATATAGAAAACTTGATACCATTCGCAAAAAAAAAATCTGTTTACTTTATTTGATAGCTTGGATACACTTACGCTATTTTGAATTGGTTAAATTTTAAGAGCAGGAGTAGCCCCGAAAGTTTGAACATAATACCCTCAGTCGTTCTCGGGATGGCTGCGATGCCTTATTGGTAATTAGCATTAACACAGTGCATTTTGATTTAATCTTAAGGCAACATTTATTTTTTAAACATAATGGGCAAATGGGAGGGTGGGCGTGGGAGGGGGACTAGTTGCCCCCCAATAACTTTCGACTATTAAAAAGGGCATTAAACGGGGTTACTTTGAACTAAAAGTAACTTTTTTTCTCCTTTATTTCGAAATAAATTTTGTAAATGGTAACATAACAACCTACAAACACATTTCCATATGTATTCATAATTGAAATGGCTTCAGTCCACACAGAGTGGATAAGTTAATTTTCATTCACGATAATTATAGCCACATCCCGCAGTTCTAATATACTTCTGAAGTTTGCCTGAAGGAGTTTTTTTCGACGCACTAATATTCAAAGATAAATGATGAATTCTGTGATACGGTATTCGAAGTTTTGAATACAGTAATTTTCGAGGGATAAAAATAATACTAATTTTGATTACTAATTCTGTTAGAAAAAACATGGCTCTTATATATTTCAAACTATTCTGCAAGGATTCTGAAATGCCACAGCCATTTCGTTTTTACCAGATTTCTACTTCTCTTGATGAATAATGAATAAGACAAGCGTCCAGTCAAAGACTCGCAAAGTTTCTACCTCATGAATAGGTAGAATATCTTGTAAATAAAATTGAATTTGAGGAAGACTAAAATCTATTCTATAAATCATATACAACAACTTTCTATATAAACCTTATATGCCCCCATGGCATAACTTACAACCCTTGCACTGAGGGCTCTGAGGGGGGTTATCATCCTAAAAGACCTAATTTCCAGAATTTTCAACTACGTTGAACAAAATGGATATCTCAAAATTTTGATTGGATGTGTTTGGGAAAATGGTGGGCGTGAGAGGGGCTTTAGTCACTATCCAATCACTTTCAACTATTAAAAAAGGAACTAGCTCTTTCAATTTCCAATTGAATGAGCCCTTTTGAAGTTTCTACGACAGCGCTTTCAATAAAAATTTTATATGTCCCCAGGGCATAACTGACAACCCTTGCACTGAGGGCTCTGAAGGGGTTATCATCCTAAAAGACACAAAATTTCTAGAACTTTCAACTACGTGGAACAAAGTGGATATCTCAAAATTTTAATTCGGTGTGTTTGGGAAAATGGTGGGTGTGAGAGGGGCGTTAGTCGCTATCCAATCACTTTCAACTATTAAAAAAGGCCCTAGCCCTTTCAATTTCCAATTGAATGAGCCCTTTTGAAGTTTCTACGACAACGCTTTCAATAAAACCTTTATATGCCCCCAGGGGATAACTTACAACCCTTGCCCTGAGGGCTGTGGGGGAGGGGCTGTCATCCTTAAAGACCTAATTTTCAAAACTTTCAACTACGTTGAATAAAATGGCTATTTAAAAATTTTGATTGGATGTGATTGGGGAAAAGGTGGGCGTGAGAGGGGGGGGGGGTTAGTTGCCCTCAAATCACTTTCGACTATTAAAAAGGGTACTGGTCCTTTGAATTTCAAATCGAATGAGCCCTTTTTTTCAAGTTTCTACGACAAAGATTTCAATAAAAACCTTATATGCCCCCAGGGCATAACTTATAATCCTTGCCCTGAGGGTTGTGGGGGAGTGTCCTCCTGAAAAATATGTTTTTTATCTGGAAATCAGCTACCCTGAACAAAATGGCTATCTCAAAATTTTTATTGGATTTGTTTGGGGGAATGATGGGTGTGGGGGGGGGGGGCTAGTTGCCCTCCAATCACTTTCGACTATTAAAAATGGCACTAGCCCTTTGAATTTCCAGTCGAATGAGCTTTTAAATGAAGTTTCTACGACAACGCCTTCTTTAAAAACCGTATATACTCCCAGGGAATAACTTAAAACCCTTGCCCTGAGGATGTGGGGGAGTGTCCTACTCAAAAAACATATTTTCTATCTGGAAATCAACTACGCTGAACAAAATGGCTATCTCAAAATTTTGATTGTATGTATTTGGGGGAATAATGGGCGTGGGGGGACCTAGTTGCCCTCCAATCACTTTCGACTATTAAATAGGGTACTAGCCCTTTGAATTTCCTATCGAATGAGCCTGTTTTGAAGTTTCTACGACAACACCTTCTATAAAAAACCTTATATGCCCCCAGGGCATAACTTAAAACCCTTTCCCTGAGGGTTGTGGGGGAATTTCCTCCTCAAAAAACATATTTTCTATCTGGAAATCAACTACACTGAACAAAATGGCTATCTCAAATTTTGATTGAATGTGTTTGGGGGAATGATGGGTGTGGGGGGGGGGGGGCTAGTTGCCCTCCAATCACTTTTGACCATTAAAAAGGGTACTAGCCCTTTGAATTTCCAATCGAATGAGCCTGTTTGGAAGTTTCTACAACAACGCCTTCTATAAAAACCTTATATGCCCCCAGGGCATAGCTTAAAACCCTTGCCCTGAGGGGTTGGGGGAGTGTCCTCCTCAAAAACATATTTTCTATGTGGAAATCAACTACGCTGAAAAAATGGCTATCTCAAAATTTTCATTGGATGTGTTTGGGGGAATGATGGGCGTGGGGGGGGGGCTAGTTGCCCTCCAATCATTTTTGACTATTAAAAAGGGCACTAGCCACTCCAATTTCCAATCGAATGAGCCCTTTTCGAAGTTTCTAAGACGACTCCTTCGATACGAAGTGCTCGGGTATGGAGAAAAAAACCAAAAAACACATTTTGCCCACATCGCTCTTTACTTGGGCAGCACTAGCGCGCTGCCTATGATACACTATTGGGTTATTCAACGGGAATACCCTTGTCTTTAAAATAGATCTTTTATACCTCACCCAGGAGGTTTTCTAGATTTCCTCTTAAAATTTGAAGACACGCACATTGGCCGCGTGAGGGTTTAACACTAAAAAAAAGAGCGTTTTCATTGTTAGTTTCTCTTCCGTCAAAAATGGTTCTGGCGTTTTATCTAATGTTTTCACCACTTTAAATCCCGGTTTCAATTTTTTTTTTCGTTAAAGTTCAAAGGAAATTACCTTTCACTCAAGATATTTTTAGCCTCCCCTTATTGCTCTCCTTCTCCTTAAATAGTGTGCCCCAAGCTTAAATTGAATTTAAAATATCTTGAACTTAACTTGAACGTTAACTTGAACTCAAAATATCCTTCGGAGCATTGTCAAAAAATATCTTTCGGAGCATTGTCTACTCAAATTTTAAATGGCAGATGATTTTTGTGTCTCACTAAGTAGCTCCTATGAAATTAACAAGAGGTAATAAAGATTATTTTTGTAATTTATGCAAATATAAAATCAAACGCTTTAACTTACCAGTTGTACCGGAGGTATACAAAATATAGAGAGGGTCGTTTGATTCAACAGGCACTGCGTCATGCCCCCTTCTGCTAATTGCTTCTTCCCAATCCTCGTCTACACCGTTCACCATTTCTGCGGCCTCTAAGTCTTTTCTTTGTAGCATTATAACCTTATTTGGAACAACGCCAGAAATAGATAATGCTTCATTCAGAATGGGCTTATACCTAAAAGGTTGATAACTCATAGAAAATGTTCATACACTATGAAAAATTATGTTATCATAGAATAAATTTGATCCACTTTTTTTGTGAATTAGTTTCATGAGATAGTATATGCTCCCAGACGCACTGGACTTCCTATGTAGGAAACTCCCTACTCTCTATGATCCCCACTTGGAATTAAATAACACAAAAAATCGACTGAAAGTAAGAAGCAACATACACGATAAAGCGAACAAAATTATTCCGTATATGATGGGGGGGGGGGCTGCTCCATCCTCAACCCTTGCTCTTTAATCTAGTCTTACAGTTCTTCGAAAATATTATATTCGCTCGTCCAAACTTTGACCTAAAAAATCCACGTTTTACACCGTTTGATTGCTGAATCGGTACCAGAAGTAAAAAATCTGTTTGTATGAGTCTTCTTCGAACATTAAAAAAGAGTCCGGGTCAATAGTGTCGCGACTGTCATTTACAGGATGGTTCTTCGTCGATGGTTCTTCGATGGAACCCTTGCTTTAAGGCCCCTAAACATGCTGAATTTTGTAGTGTGATTTTCCTAAGGAATTTAATACTTATATGGATGATATGTTTATCTAGTAATATTTACTGTCCTATTTACTGTCCATTAATAGCCATTAAGTGTTTGATACTCGTAACTACAAAACATAGATTGCCATAATCATATCATTCATAGGAATTGATACAAATCTATTATGCTAAAGAAGAAAAAATATGGGCTAGGCAAGTGTCTAATCTAAAGAACAAAGATTTGAAAGAAAAAATAGCAGAAGACATTCTCTTGCTCGAATAATCCAAGAAGAAGAAAAATTCGAGATTAATAGTTTCAATCCATTTAATTTGGTTCTTTTTTGGAAGATCAAATCTCTAATAAGAGAAATTAAAGATACAATTTGAATTTTTCGTAGAAGAAAATCTTACTTTCTACAGAGGGTGAACAAAGTAATTATAGTGGTAATAGCTTGATTTATATAAGAATCAAATTACTTAGGATGAGGATACTTATTGGACTAATTGCTGCTGTAGACACAGATGTAAAAAAAAATATGGAAGACATTTTGGGAAGAGTAGAGGATGCGTCGGTCACATTTTTACAATTTGCCTTTAAATGATTGGTAAATGTCCCTAACAACTAGACCATCACGTAGGGCCATCTATACATCTATAGAAGCCATCTATACAAGAACACCTGAAGCCATAATTTCTCCGGTATAATTTCACGATCAGTTCCCAGTTGATGGCGAATGAATAGAAGAGAAAAATCACTATAAAATTATGCAATATCATTATATTGTCTAATTATGTACTATCTAGGCCTAATTCAAGTAATATCACTATGTAATAATAGGCTACATTTAAAGATAATATTTATAAATATTATAAACATAAAGTATAATAAAAATATTATAAAATTGTGAATTAATAATATGTGTTATAACATGTGTTAATAACACAATAATATGTGTTACTTACATATATTACACAATACGTAGGTCATAACATTATACAGTATTACAATAAAAATATAGATAATATTTTGTATATATTGTCAACATAAAATATTAAAAACAATCAAACAGTTCGTGGTAACGAACTGTAAGTAAGGAGCAACCCGGATCAATAGTAACTGAAACTGTAAAAAACGGAATTTTCGATTCCAATAGATACATCAAAGAATCGAATATTTTCAGTTGATTTCAAATATATATGTTTCACCAAATTTAGTCTTACCCATCAAAAGCTACGAGCCTGAGAATATTTGCCCTATTTTCGAAAAAAGGGCGAAACACCCCCTAAAAGTCATATAATCTTAATGAAAATCGCATCATCAAATCCAGCGTATCAGAGAACCCTATTTTAGTAGTTTGAAGCTCCTATCTGCAAAAATATAGAATTTGTATTTTTTGCCAGAAGAAAGATCAAGGATTCGTGTTTATTTATTTTTTTTCCAGGAGTCGTCGTATCAACCCAGTAGTCCTAGAATATCGCGAGAGGTCTCATTCAAACGGAAATTAAAAGTTATAGTGCCCTTTTGAAGTGACCAAAAAAATTGGAGGGCAACTAGGCCCCCTCCAACGCTCACTTTTTTCCAGAGTCCCCCGATCAAAATTTTGAGATAGCCATTTTGTTCAGCATAGTTGAAATCTAACAACTATGTCCTTAAGTATGACTTAATCCCCCATAGTCCCCAGGGGAAAGGCTGCAAGTTGTTTACTTTGCCCATTGTTTTTTTTTCTATTTTTCTATTTATTTATTTTACTAATAATTACAAAATAAACTATATATACACAGAACCACCCGGGAAGGCTCGAAAAGCCTGAGGATGGAGGGCTGTTATCCTGTAATTCTCAACCAATAACAAAAATTATTTACAAAAAAAGGACAAAAACACTCTCTCAACTAAAAAAAACAAAACAAAATCTAACAAAAGAAAAAAAAGAAAAAAATTAACTACCCTCCCCCAATAAATGTTACTTAAACTTTACTTTAAATGACCAAATGTGTTCAGCCTCCCGAACGCCAGCTGGGATATAATTCCAAATAGCCGGAGCTAAATACCTGATTCCGATACCTGCACGTGTGGTGTCTTGGTACTCAACAACAAAAGTATCCGCCTCTCTAATCGCATACCTGTGGAGCGAACGATTTACGCGGAAAAAATCACTAAAAACTGTAAGACATATATCATTCCAACATCGATAAGAAAAAACAGCAGCTTAATAATCGCGAATCTGACCAACATTAAGCATTCGTATTTCTTGAAACACGAAGCGGTATCGGTCACATTTTCTACATAATTACCTAGAAGACGTACTGTTTTATTTTGAAGAATCTGGACTGTTTTAAAATTTGCATAAAAATTACAAGACCAAAGAACACAACCATAATAAATAAAAGGCGCAGCAATAGTATGATACACTAATAGAAGAACTGATAATGGTAAAACATGCTTTAACCGGAGCAAAATTCCCAGACCTCTAGTAACCTTAGCTGCAACACGGTCACTATGGGACCTCCAAGATAAATTACAAACAAGCTGGAAGCCCAAATAACGCACTTCATGCACCTGTGAAAAAGCCTTACCAATAAAAAATATCTCTCAATCAACATTTGGCTGCTTACCAAACTCTTCTAAATATTATAAAATTAGTTTTTCTTACATTCACTGACAAAAGGTTCAAACTTGTAAGTACAAAAAAGACTTTAAAACCCTATTTACTTTCAACAACAAATCATCAATGGATCAACTAGAAACCGTTAAAGCAGTATCATCCGCAAAAACTGTAATAAAACACTCAGGTAAGTAGAAATGCCTTGAATCAACATATACAAGGTACAGAAGTAGTCCCAATACAGAACCATGAGTACACCACACTTTACTTGAAAAGGAGAGGAAAAAACATCATTTAATACAACTTGAAGAGTTGTATACAACTTGGAGCCCAAATAACGCACTTCATGCACCTGTGAAAAAGCCTTATCATTAAAAATATCGCTAAATCAACATTTGGCTGCTTACCAACTCTTCTAATTATAAAATTATTTTTTTTTTTTTACATTCACTGACAAAAGGCTCAAACTTGTAAATACAAAAAAAAAGACTTTAAAACCCTACTTTACTTTGAACAACAAATCATCAATGAATCAACTAGAAACCGTTAAAGCGGTATCATCCGCAAAAGTTGTAATAGAACAGTCAGGTAAGTAGAAACGCCTTGAATCAACATACACAAGGTACAGAAGTAGTCCCAATACAGAACCCTGAGGTACACCACACTTCACTTGAAAGGAGAGAAAAAAACACAAAAAAACATCATTTATACAACTTGAAGAGATATACCACTCAAAAAAACTATCAAATCACTTCAGGTAGTTACCACAAACTCCAAGGGATTCTAGACGTTTGAATTTTTTTTTTTTAAATCCGCTGTATCAGACGATTTTATAAAATCAATAAAAATAGTCAAAGGAAGTTCACTTCGTTCAAAACCATTTATTCACAGTATTACAGAGGAAATGCACGGCATCTGACGTCGAGTGGCCTTTCCTTAAGTCAAACTGGGTTTCACTTATCATTCCCATTTTCGTAAGGTAATCCATAAAGCCTTTTATGCACAATTTTTACAAATATTTTGAAAAGAGGTGTAGGATTGATATGGGTCTATAATTTTTAACATCTAGCTTAGAACCACCTTTGTGAAGGGGGATGACTTTTACCCTTTTAAGTGCATCAGGGAGTACGCCGGTTTGAAGGAAAAGATTGACTATGTGGACGAGGCATGGTAGTAAATAACATATCTCCCCCCCCCCCCCCCCCCCCCCCCCCCCCTGATTTGACAAAAGTCTTAAGAATAATGCCATCTGTCCCTGCTGAATTAGATTTGATATGTTTTCACACTGCAACCTTCAGAATTTGTCTCCAATACATCGCTGAATTTCAACTTCATTTCCAGTTCCTCTATCATCCACAAATTCATAGCCCAGGAAATCATCATTATAATTCATCAGCCCTTCCGCCTGTATATTTTGGCCAATACTTGAAGAAATCTCAGGAAATCTATTAGTAATAGTCGTTTCATCACTAACACGGTTTCTCCTTGAATCAGTAGCGGATTGGGCGGAGCTTCTTTCTAATTCCCAATAGATCATTAATAACCTTCCAATTTCCTTTAGTATTATCCTTATTTAAACTCAATTCATTCGCAAAGTATTCTTTGTAGCTTTTATTCTCATCGAGTTCACTTTATTGCGTATTATTTTGAATTCTTCAGTTTTTCGGCACACTCACTATTTAAATAATCCACATACAATTGATTCTTAACTTTGACGCTTTAAGGATTTTCGTAGTTATCCAGGCTTCCTTGGCCCATCCTAATGTGGTTTCACCATTTCACTGAGCAAGTGTTGTTAATTTATTGGCTGTACGGCCCCATCATGCGATCAAATGCACCAGAAGCGTCATATTTCATATCTAAAATTTCACTAAAATCAATTCTTCACCAAAACCTCTGTAAATTCTCTTTTTTTAACTACCGAGTTAAAACTTGGTTTTTTAAAAAAAACTCGTTTTTTTTAACTCCCTTTTTTTTTAATCCATTTCTTTTTATTCAACCACAAGGTACTGTTGCGACAACTGGGAAATGGTCGAACAAGGGTATAGAACCACATCAGCATAACTACGGTCCAGATACTTAGAACCAGCAAAAATATTATCTTTGAGAGTCGATGAATGACTCGTAACACGTGTTGGAATATTCACAAGGGAGAAAGGATCATGAGCAACCATCAAATGAAATTACCAAGATTCACTCCATTCAATGCAAGCAGATCAAAGTTGAAATCACCCATACAATTAAAACCCTAGACCTGTCCGAGACGCCACAAGTTCAAGTAGAAAAACACGTAACCAACACGCTCGTGTTGGTTATTGTGAAATATAAAGACGTTTTTCAGGGGGGGGAGGGGTCTGGCGGGGGGGGGGTCGAGGGGAGAAAGTTGCGTAGGATGATCTTTCCATGGAGGAATTTTTCATGGGGGAAGGGAATTTTCCATGAACGAGACGCCGTATTTCCTAGCACTCATTTAAAAACGATCAGGAAAGGAAATTAAAAAAAAACAATTTTTTTCAACTGAAAGTAAAGAGCATCATTGAAACTGAAAAAACGAACAGAAATTATTACGTATATGAGTGGGTTCGGACCCTTGTCAATACCTCGCTCTTTAAATTAAAGTTTTTTTTTTGTACTTTTAAAAGAGCTATTTATCCTAATTTAAACCGTGTGTGATTCAGGAGTCATTCTTAAAGAATTGGAACAAAATTCGAACTTTAACGGAAAGACTGAGATATTGACGAGGGGGTGGGGGGGGGAGATCTCTCATATACGTAATAATTTCTGTTTCTTTTTAAGTTTTAATGTTGCTCGTTACT
>CM051273.1:14077110-14434610 GCA_027921565.1 Artemia sinica
TCTGGAATGGGATGAAGTATATGCAAGATATGTGATATCCTTGAGCAAATTTAAAATGGAGGATCAATTATGTTTCGCTGCAAAAGTCGATATAGCACATGTGAATAGACTTCAATGTGCTTTAAGTGCATTGGTGAAACATATCGAAGACAATAAACGTATCGCTAATTGTACATGCTTAGTATAGTTGTTGTTGTAATTATTCAATAAAATTGTTTCGAAATCGAAAATGTTCCCTTTCTTTTCTGGTCAGGTTAGGTTAGGGCGAACGAATCAGGGCCAGTCTAGAGTCAGCAGTCAGAGTGAAAGGATTGAAAAATGAATAAATTTGAAAAAGAGTGAATTAGATCAAATCTAGTGTTTATGGAAAAACATTTGATTTTGGATGACAATTTTCTCGAGTTATCTCTTCAACGCAGGATATTCTCTCGGGGAACACTTGACAATATTATGAGGACTGATTCTCCCCATTGGACTATTGTATGAAACTTTTAAAATGTGATTTTCAAATGCTTATAGTCATTTTATTGATATATTAATTGGAACAAAGCAGAATAATATCGTGGATATACTTTTGAAAACATTGCCAATGGATTCAGTGTAGATGGCTCCACCATTCGAAAGAGGTAACGTTACAGAGCTACTCCTCTCCCCATTCCCCTCACTGAGTTTATTGAGCGAGGACGATCAGTTTCGTTTTAGCTGTGAGAGAGTTGACATTGGAAACCAAAAAATGTTCTATACATGTCCATTGTGCATGTACACTCTTGGCAGTTGGACTCAATGAGAATTGTACAATTATTGATGACTATAGTGAAAAGTGTAAATTATGTAATCCTTGTAAATTACACAGAGGCTATGCAGTACAAATTAAAGGATGTAATTCATGTCTTGAGGAGATTTGTGACTCTCACCCTAGAGGGCACCTGTGCTCCAATTGTCACTATGATAAATGTGATCAGTGGGAGAATACTTACCCCGCTATGATTGGAAAGAATCCCAAACGTGATTTTAGTTTATTTCTACGAGATTGGTATCGTCGTGGATTTAAATTATTCTGGGAAGAGGAATCTGGTCTACGATTCAACTGTTGGGGTAACAAGACAATTTGGTTTCTACGTCATCGTTGTGACGACATTGCCTACTTTGACTATAAACCAAGGGATTTTTATTTGGCAGTTACCGAATGTGATTCACCATTTGAAAACACTGTATGTGATATTGCTTCAAATAGACAGATTGAAACTCGTGAATTTAAGAATATGAATGCAAATAGCATCATTGACTATACAAAGAGATATGACAAGAGTGAAGTTACATTGTACTGTAGAAAATGTGACCCTGACTTTGCAGTCAATCAAGATCAATATACAGTGAATCCAAATGATTTACCAGCATTAGTGTTTCACGACAGTTGCCTATACATCGAAGAAGAAGAAGAAATCTAAAGTGAAGATTTAAAGACATTGTTGTATATATATATATATGCATTTTATTAATAAGCAAATTCACAAACATTTTTTAAGCAATTTACTCTTAATGCACTGAAATCAATACTGTATAGGTCTGAGAGGATGTTTTCCACTAGAAAATCGTTCAGACGAGGATTGTCACCATAAATGTGGAGAAACTTCTTGTAAGTATAGCCGCGACATCGGAACACAAAATATAATAGTGCATGGAAGCCACAGCTTTTAGTCGTTAGATCCTCCACCCTATTCCGATTTTGAATAATAGTTTTCCCACTGCTTTCAATATAGATGCTGATGTGGGGTGTGTAAAATGTATAGGGTAGACCAAGAGGATCAAAAATTCAATCGTTTTCAATGTTTGAAAGATGCACAGCCAATGACCCGTCAGCACAGTCGATGGACTGCTATTAACAATAATTAAGGTATTGTTGACACTTTGAATTTTTCCAAGAAAGTCCGAGGGTAGACAATAGGATTGTACTGGGACATATAGGGGTCCATATTAGATACATTGATTATTTGACTGGTGTTCATGGCGCCAAGTCTAGTAGAACACTGCCTTCGGGAGTGATTTCCCAATAGGTTTCATATTGATTTAGTGAGATTAGTGCAATACTCTCAGCCAATGTATCGGCAAATGCACACTCTAAACGCACACTCCCGTAATCCCGTACTTACTATACTCATATCCTGTGTGCCAGACAAATCCAGTACAGTGATACCATGGGTTTTAGCAAATATTTCTTCGGTTATATCATTTTCAAATAGTTGAGAGTCATGATCTAGGGTTTGCATGGTCAACTCATACAATGTTCTACAGGATTTATCAAAAGATAGATTGTAGAGTGGGATGCCGTTTACTTTGCACACAAGAGATGAAAGTCCAAACATCTCGAATTTATGTGGACATCCAGTCCACGATCCTATTGCACTGGCGCATTTTACAAATGCCAAAGCAGTTTTGACGGAATTTCACCATTGATAAAGGATGAATCGGTGAAGGTGCGTGAGCCCATGGCAATATGACGTTGATTGGTGATTGTATGAGGAACAAGTAGTTTAATATTATTTCCATTGGCTCTCAGTTTTTTTCCACTGCCAAAGCAACAGAACTCATGACCTGTTGTTTGCGTACATGAAGTATTGCCGATGTGAGGGAGAGACTTACATCAGGATTGGCAGCAAGTTCTTTTCTCAATATGAAATTGGAGGGTGCAAGCGTCAGTTTTATATCCACTTTAACATTGGGCGGCAGCCATTGGGGTATATTAAATATTTCATGATATATTTTCCAACTAGATGTAATTCGCTAGTTGTAGCATTTTTAAGTGCATCTGTACTATCAGTATTAGTAATATATTCATATCCATTGGAGGTGCCTCTCAATTCCTTGTATGACTTGGGTGTTATCAACATGAATTGCATATAGCTTGTATAATTTGAGAGATTGTTGCTTTTGCTCACCAGCGTGCCATTGATGAAGACACTAATTTGACGAAATAGATTATGTAATATACAATTTTCATAGGATATTCCATCGGCCCGAATTGGCATTGTATTATCGGATTTCCCGACTTTCATTTGTAAATCTATAAATGTTGAAGACATGTCCATAAAGTAGTTTTCATTGGAATAAATTTGAAAGTGGATATTATCGGAGAGGGGTTGTTGTGGATAAAATTGTTCATAGTATCCATGCTTGACACCCATATCAACTTTTTTGCATTGAATAGATTCAATGATGAGGTGATTGAAGGTTGAGAATCCTTATGCGGTAGGTAGGACATCTTAAGAGAAGAAATATAGTTTTGATCTAACAATTCTCTTCCTGGGGATTCTTCTTCTGTTTACAGTACGTGTCGGCTTTTTCCTTCTTTTCTTTGACAAGAGGGGTGATGTCTTTCGTTTTCCGACCTGAGTGGAGACTGATGAGTGATGCAGTGTTTCTCGACCTTTTTAAGCCTTTACCATTTTGTTTTAATCTCTCGCCAAGGGTTCGCGCACTGGACTTGAGATTGTCCGAAGCACTTTTTTTAAAATCCTTGCCAGAGCCCCAATCGTATAGTGTAGAGGATGCAAAATCTGTCGCAGCCGGTACAAGATATTTTCTAGCCAGAGGTAGTGCAGAGCGAAAGAGCTTAGCAAACCAACTACCAAGACCGTAGCCAGACATTGACGAGCGACCTTTGTAATAGTCCATTCCATTGCCCTGTTGTCTTGGGCCAAGAGTATTAACATAGCAGTCAATATCAGGACAAATGGATACCACTTTTCTATTAGACATCTTGTTGTTGAACAATTGGACGAAAATGGCATGTAATCACAGCCAAACCTGTTGAAATTGCTATGGGATCACCCAATTCAGTTCTTAGTGTTAACTGACAGAGTTCCAAATAGGAAGTGTTTACAGGAATATACTGAAGATACTTTATATTGTAGTGGTGAATATGTTCTTGATTGGTTTTTTCGTTCAAGAAACTCGTAGGAGGGAAACATTTGAATTACCACCCGAGATGTTTCCACAAATGAAGCGTAGAGAAATATACAAGTGTCCGTGGAGAAGGCAGGCAGGTAGTCAGCAAAAATGAAATTAGTGTTTCCGGCACTTTTACCATTGATTATATTGAGCTTAAAGCCAAGAACATCCTTTAGGTTATCATTGAGAATAACCTTTTCGCTGGCAATAGGTGAACTAATGTAGATCTTACCCTCCTCCTTTGAATAGTTGAAATGAAAAGCTCCTTTTTACGAGCGGAAATTCTTTTATTAATAGAACGACATAAATCATTCATACAGGTGAGTTCCTCGTAGGGTAATTCAATATGTGGATAATCCATCCAATTGATTTTTTGAATTTGTTCTTGATCACCTGAAGGTGGTGGCGGCCAATCATAGGGTCTAATTTTTATATCATATTTACGATCCTTTCTCAGGATGTCATAGGTATTTTTGAGAATACAGTCAACAGGAGCCACTTCATACTTCCGTCGTGAATTTGATGGTGGGGGAGAGTTTCGTCCAAAAATCACTTGTTCTATTCAAGTCATTGTAGAGAGGATCAGAAACATTGGACATGAAAGTCACATAGAAATCATTGGGCATTGTTAATATCTTCAGCACTGACCCAAGAATCAAAATCTGGGTTGTATCCTAGCCAGCGAACAAGCAACTGTCTCTTACCCCTACGAGTACGACTCTTTAATATCTTTTCAATTTGATAAATTTCACTAGTGTTTCTAACTTTTTGCAGTTCATATTCATAAAAACCGCCGAGAATCTCATCATCTTTGGTGTCTCGCAGTCGATATATCGTGGGCTCGGTGTCCAGAATTTTGGACACTTTAAAAAGTTCGGTGCTCCAAAAATAATTCCCCTTTTCAAAAATATCGGTGGTTCTATTAATTCGAACAGTATCACCAACATTGAATTTCTTCTTCACATTTTTTTTTCATTTTCACCATTGGAATATTGCTTTAGAAAAGCATCAAATGTATTTTCACTGTAATGAATTTCCCGAGGGCTTGAGTTGGACAGAGATTGATGAGGTCGATGATTATATATCCGCATGATTTTATCTAAATCGTGAATAAAAGCCGGTGTATTTTTCAGTGTACAATATCTTGAAATTAATAGACGAATCATTCTTATTAATCGTTCAGCCAATGCAGCCTTTATCGGGCTGTGACTATGATAAAGTGTTGTATTATATTTCAATAGAACCTTTTGCACATGGGGATTAACAAATTCACTGCCACGATCCAATTGAATTTTTCTATACGAATCCTGTTCAAGAATACTTTCAATGGCCTGAGCAACTTCAACACCTCTCTTTGACCGTAATGGAATGGCATAGGCATAGTGACTAAAGACACTGATTGCCACCAGAATATATTTGTAGGGTGCATTGTGACGCCGTTTGAACTGCCTCTAAAGTAAAAAGATCCGTTTGCATTATATGCAGAGGGAAAAAGGCTTTAGTTTGTCGATATTGTTTGCCACGAAGCCTATGATTCCGGTGCAGTGTGTAAACTCGGTTCATTCTCTAGATACTCTTTTGCTTTTTTCAATGTGCTACTGGAGACAGCTTTAGAAAGCGTTTTGGGTGAACTTAAACTCCCCGCTTCGCCAATATTTTCATAGACACCTTTCAGAACTTCATCCATTTTGAACGTAAACACGTAGTGTAATGGCCACTCCCCTTTTGCACACTGGATGGTGAATCAATTCGTCTTCGCTTTTGACTAGCAGCCACAAGTGTTGTAAAATCATTGCTGCTGCTGCTAGTATTTTCAAATATTGAATCTTCTTCTTTTTTTAAATGGTGTTGGTGTTGTTGGAGGACTATATTCTCTTAGTTTCTTTAGAATTTGCTTATTGCCAATAAAACTTTTGGGAAAGTTTGATACACTTAGAAAGGTGTATAGATTATTGTCAAATGATAAAAGTCCTTTACGATTCGTCACCATATCACAAATTAAATCAACTAGATTATAACTTTTTCCCTGAATTATAATTCGTTTCCCTGTGCTATCGACTTGAATTTGATCACCATCAGTTTCCAACATGAGATATGATAATACTCTTTTACTCTGTTCTCGATAGGTCAGTGGCAATAGGTTTCCAATTTTCGATACAATCGAATTCAATTCCTTCTCCTTTGATTGTGCAGAATCTTGAGGATGTGTTTCCTGTTTAGAGGGATCGGTGGCGGCGGTGGGTCTCTCACGATATGGTTTATGTTTGTCCACACGTCGCAATGCATCTTGAAGTAAAAGGAGTTTTTTGTCATCGGCAATATTCTCATCATTAATGAATTTGCTTAGATTGTCTTCAAAATGTTCGACGGGCGAGAGGACAAGTTCAAATGGTGTCGATTTATAGGGTTTTGCCATTCTCTAGAGAAAACTGTTAACAAGTCCTGCAATTATTGGCAGTAAAAGTGTGAAAAAGCTACCGCCCGCTTGAAGGAGGTGTTTTCTTTTAAAATTTTTTCCCTTGTTTTTATAAGCCAAGGCGCGTACAGTGGAACGATGTTACTTTGTCTGTTGTCTAACACCGTCTGGCAGTTGAACATTGCCCTCAGTTAAATTTAAACAAAGTTCAGATATTAGATTAATGAAATCATTGTCAACACCATGTTTGAGTATGGCCTTCCTAAGCAAGGGTTTTGAAGTGCTTAAAACGGAAAATACATGCCGTTGTTCGAGTAGTTTCTTCAGTGTCATAATGGCAACCAATAGCCTTTTCTACTGTTCACCGGAAGATATACTGTAATTTCATTGTTGAAAATGTCGGTGACTACACGTAGATCCTCGGGTGTGCTCTGATTAAGATCCAGCAAAATGTAACCGTAGGGTTTATTAGTCGCCTGAGTGTACGCTGACAACAGAAATTTAGGGGCGCCGGGGTATATCTGTTTATTGAGAGTTATGAGCGAGCTAGAATCACGAACAACTCGATAGATAATATAGATAGTGCAATTCAAAGCAAGGGTTCGCATACATTTGCTCTGATGAAACAGATTGTGTAGAACTAGGGTTATGGAAATGTGTTCATGGTGGGAGCGAACAGTGAACAGTTGTAGCATTTCCTGTGAGAACTGTTCAATGGATTCAGCCAAATCATCAATAATCAACCACGAGTTCGGTTCAATACTATTGAAAACATCAAGCCCTCGTATGAATTGTATTGGTATGGTTGTGGCAATAGCTTTTATTTGATCGTAGGACTCCTGCCAAATACTATAGCAATAGTAGATTTTTTTCGGTTTTTCCAAAAACATTTCCTGACAATTTTTAATTATTTTAGTTAAAAGTGTTGTTTTCCCCGACATTGAGGGACCACACAGAAACGATCTGAAGGGTGTTTTAAATTGATACATGCTGCTGCTGTTGACAACAGTTGGACTACAGCTAACTGTAAATCATACGTGTCCAATGAATAAGTAGTAGTAGCAATAATTTTCCCATAGATCTATCAACGTTAACAAGAACAACAACAAAAAAACAATATTTCATGGTCATTTATTTCGTAAAGGACTTTTATCATTTGACAATAATCTATACACCTTTCTAAGTGTATCAAACTTTCCCAAAAGTTTTATTGGCAATAAGCAAATTCTAAAGAAACTAAGAGAATATAGTCCTCCAACAACACCAACACCAACACCATTTAAAAAAGAAGAAGATTCAATATTTGAAAATACTAGCAGCAGCAGCAATGATTTTACAACACCTGTGGCTGCTAGTCAAAAGCGAAGACGAATTGATTCACCCTCCAGTGTGCAAAAGGCGAGTGGACATTACCCTACGTGTTTACGTTCAAAATGGATGAAGTTCTGAAAGGTGTGTATGAAAATATTGGCGAAGCGGGGAGTTTAAGTTCACCCAAAACGCTTTCTAAAGCAGTCTCCGGTAGCACATTGAAAAAAGGAAAAGAGTATCTAGAGGATGAACCGAGTTACACACTGCCCCGGAATCATAGGCTTCGTGGCAAACAATATCGACAAACTAAAGCATTTTTTCCCTCTGCATATAATGCAAACGGATCTTTTAACTTTAGATGCAGTTCAACGGCGTCACAATGCACCCTACAAATACATTCTGGTGGCAATCAGTGTCTTTAGTCGCTATGCCTATGCCATTCCATTACGGTCAAAGAGAGGTGTTGAAGTTGCTCAGGCCATTGAAAGTATTCTTGAACAGGATTCGTATAGAAAAATTCAATCGGATCGTGGCAGTGAATTTAATAATCCCCATGTGCAAAAGGTTCTATTGAAATATAATACAACACTTTATCATAGTCACAGCCCGATAAAGGCTGCATTGGCTGAACAATAATAAGAACGATTCGTCTATTAATTTCAAGATATTGTACACTGAAAAATACACCGGCTTTTATTCATGATTTAGATAAAATCATGCGGATATATAATCATCGACCTCATCGATCTCTGTCCAACTCAAGCCCTCGGGAAGTTCATTACAGTGAAAATACATTTGATGCTTTTCTAAAGCAATATTCCAATGGTGAAAAAGAAAAAAATGTGAAGAAGAAATTCAGTGTTGGTGATACTGTTCGAATTAATAGAACCACCAATATTTTTGAAAAGGGGAATTATTTATGGAGCACCGAACTTTTTAAGTGTCCAAATTCTGGACACCGAGCCACGACATATCGACTGCGAGACACCAAAGATGATGAGATTCTCGGCGGTTTTTATGAATATGAACTGCAAAAAGTTAGAAACACTAGTGAAATTTATCAAATTGAAAAGATATTAAAGAGTCCTACTCGTAGGGGTAAGAGACAGTTGCATGTTCGCTGGCTAGGATACAACTCAGATTTTGATTCTTGGGTCAGTGCTGAAGATATTAACAATGCCCAATGATTTCTATGTGACTTTCATGTCCAATGTTTCTGATCCTCTCTACAATGACTTGAATAGAACAAGTGATTTTTGGACGAAACTCTCCCCCACCATCAAATTCGACGACGGGAAGTATGAAGTGGCTCTTGTCGACTGTATTCTCAAAAATACCTATGACATCCTGAGAAAGGATCGTAAATATGATATAAAAATTAGACCCTATGATTGGCCGCCACCACCTTCAGGTGATCAAAAACAAATTCAAAAAATCAATTGGATGGATTATCCATATATTGAATTACCCTACGAGGAACTCACCTGTCTGAATGATTTATGTCGTTCTATTAATAAAAGAATTTCCGCTCGTAAAAAAGGAGCTTTTCATTTCAACTATTCAAAGGAGGAGGGTAAGATCTACATTAGTTCACCTATTGCCAGCGAAAAGGTTATTCTCAATGATAACCTAAAGGATACTCTTGGCTTTAAGCTCAATATAATCAATGGTAAAAGTGCCGGAAACACTAATTTCATTTTTGCTGACTACCCGCCTGCCTTCTCCACGGACACTCGTATATTTCTCTACGCTTCATTTGTGGAAACATCTCGGGTTGGTAATTCAAATGTTCCCCTCCTACGAGTTCTTGAACGAAAAAAAACCAATCAAGAACATATTCACCACTACAATATAAAGCATCTTCAGTATATTCCTGTAAACACTTCCTATTTGGAACTCTGTCAGTTAACACTAAGAACTGAATTGGGTGATCCCATAGCAATTTCAAAAGGTTTGGCTGTGATTACATGCCCTTTTCGTCCCATCGTTCAACAACAAGAAGTCTAATAGAAAAGTGGTATTCATTTGTCCTGATATTGACTGCTATGTTAATACTCTTGGCCCAAGACAACAGGGCAATGGAATGTGCTATTACAAAGGTCGCTCGTCAATGTCTGGCTACGGTCTTGGCAGTTGGTTTGCTAAGCTCTTTCGCTCTGCACTACCTCTGGCTAGAAAATATCTTGTTCCGGCTGCGACAGATTTTGCATCCTCTACACTATACGATTGGGGCTCTGGCAAGGATTTTAAAAAAGCGCTTCGGACAATCTCAAGTCCAGTGCGCGAACCCTTGGCGAGAGATTAAAAACAAAATGGTAAAGTCTTAAAAAGATCGAGAAACACTGCATCACTCATCAGTCTCCACTCAGGTCGGAAACAAAAGACATCACCCCTCTTGTCAAAGAAAAGAAGGAAAAAGCCGACACGAACTGTAAACAGAAGAAGAAGCCCCAGGAGAGAACTGTTAGATCAAAGCTAGATTTCTTCTCTTAAGATGTCCTACCTACCGCATAAGGATTCTCAACCTTCAATCACCTCATCATTGAATCTATTCAATGCAGAAAATGTTGATGTGAGTGTAAAGCATGGATACTATGAACAATGTTATCCACAACAACCCCTCTCCTATAATATCCACTTTCAACTTTATTCCAATGAAGACTACTTTATGGACATGTCTTCAACATTTATAGATTTACAAATGAAAGTCCGGAAATCCGATAATACAATGCCAATTCGGGCCGATGGAATATCCTATGAAAATTGTATATTACATAATCTATTTCGTCAAATTAGTGTCTACATCAATGGCACGCTGGTGAGCACAAGCAACAATCTCTCAAATTATACAAGCTATATGCAATTCATGTTGATGACACCCAAGTCTTACAAGGAATTGAGAGGCACCTCAATGGATATGAATATATTACTAATACTGATAGTACAGATGCACTTAAAAATGCTACAACTAGTGAATTACATCTAGTTGGAAAAATATATCATGAAATATTTAATATACCCCAATGACTGCCGCCCAATGTTAAAGTGGATATAAAATTGACGCTTGCACCCTCCAATTTCATATTGAGAAAAGAACTTGCTGCCAATCCTGATGTAAGTCTCTCCCTCACCTCGGCAATACTTCATGTACGCGAACAACAGGTCATGAGTTCTGTTGCTTTGGCAGTGGAAAAACTGAGAGCCAATGGAAATAATATTAAACTACTTGTTCCTCATACAATCACCAATCAACGTCATATTGCCATGGGCTCACGCACCTTCACCGATTCATCCTTTATCAATGGTGAAATTCCGTCAAAACTCGCTTTGGCATTTGTAAAAAGCGCCAGTGCAATAGGATCGTGGACTGGATGTCCACATAAATTCGAGATGTTGGGACTTTCATCTCTTGTTTGCAAAGTAAACGGCATCCCACTCTACAATCTATCTTTTGATAAACCCTATAGAACATTGTATGAGTTGACCATGCAAACCCTAGATCATGACTCTCAACTATTTGAAAATGGTATAACCGAAGAAATGTTTGTTAAAACACATGGTATCATTGTACTGGATTTGTCTGGCACACAGGATATGAGTATAGTACGTACGGGGAGTGTGCGTTTAGAGTGTACATTTGCCGATCCATTGGCTGAGAGTATTGCACTAATCTCACTAAATCAATATGAAACCTATTGGGAAATCACTCCCGAAGGCAGTGTTCTACTAGACTTGGCGCCATGAACACCAGTCAAATAATCAATGTATTTAATATGGACCCCTATATGTCCTAGTACAAATCCTATTGTCTACCCTCGGACTTTCTTGGAAAAATTCAAAGTGTCAACAATACCTTAATTATTGTTAATAGCAGTCCATCGACTGTGCTGACGGGTCATTGGCTGTGCATCTTTCAAACATTGAAAACGATTGAATTTTTTGATCCTCTTGGTCTACCCTATACATTTTACACAACCCACATCAGCATCTATATTGAAAGCAGTGGGAAAACTATTATTCAAAATTGGAAGAGGGTGCAAGATCTAACGACTAAAAGCTGTGGCTTCCATGCACTACTATATTTTGTGTTCCGATGTCGCGGCTATACTTACAAGCAGTTTCTCCACATTTATGGTGACAATCCTCGTCTGAACGACTTTCTAGTGGAAAATATCCTCTCAGACGTATACAGTATTGACTTCAGTGCCCTAAGAGTAAAGTACTTAAGAAATGTTTGTGAATTTGTTTATTAATAAAATGCATATATATATACAACAATGTCGGTAAATCTTCACTTTAGATTTTCTTCTTCTTCTTCGATGTATAGGCAACTGTCGTGAACCACTAATGCTGGTAAATCATTTGGATTCACTGTATATTGATCTGGATTGACTGCAAAGTCAGGGTCACATTTTCTACATTACAATGTAACTTCACTCTTGTCATATCTCTTTGTATAGTCAATGATGCTATTTGCATTCATATTATGAAATTCACGAGTTTCAATCTGTCTATTTGAAGCAATATCACATACAGTGTTTTCAAATGGTGAATCACATTCGGTAACTGCCAAATAAAAATCACTTGGTTTATAGTCATAGTAGGCAGTGTCGTCACAACGATGACGTAGAAACCAAATTGTCTTGTTACCCCAACAGTTGAATCGTAGACCAGATTCCTCTTCCCAGAATAATTTAAATCCACGACGATACCAATCTCGTAGAAATAAACTAAAATCACGTTTGGGATTCTTTCCAATCATAGCGGGGTAAGTATTCTCCCACTGATCACATTTATCATAGTGACAATTGGAGCACAGGTGCTCTCTAGGGTGAGAGTCACAAATCTCCTCAAGACATGAATTACATCCTTTAATTTGTACTGCATAGCCTCTATGTAATTTACAAGGATTACATAATTTACACTTTTCACTATAGTCATCAATAATTGTACAATTCTCACATTGAGTCCAACTGCCAAGAGTGTACATGCACAATGGACATGTATAGAACATTTTTTGGTTTCCAATGTCAACTCTCTCACAGCTAAAACGAAACTGATCGTCCTCGCTCGATAAACTCAGTGTGGGGAATGGGGAGAGGAGTAGCTCTGTGACGTTACCTTTTTCGAATGGTGGAGCCATCTACACTGAATCCATTGGCAATGTTTTCAAAAGTATATCCACGATATTATTCTGCTTTGTTCCAATTAATATATCAATAAAATGACTATAAGCATTTGAATCACATTTAAAAAAGTTTCATACAATAGTCCAATGGGGGAGAATCAGTCCTCATTATATTGTCAAGTGTTCCCCGAGAGAATATCCTGCGTTGAAGAGATAACTCGAGAAAATTGTCATCCAAAATCAAATGTTTTTCCATAAACACTAGATTTGATCTAATTCTCTCTTTCTCAAATTTATTCATTTTTCAATCCTTTCACTCTGACTGCTGACTCTAGACTGACCCTGATTCGTTCGCCCTAACCTAACCTGACCAGAAAAGAAAGGGAACATTTTCGATTTCGAAACAATTTTATTGAAGAATTACAACAACAACAATACTAAGCATGTACAATTAGCGATACAGTTTATTGTCTTCGATATGTTTCACCAATGCACTTAAAGCACATTGAAGTCTATTCACATGTGCTATATCAACTTTTGCAGCGAAACATAATTGATCCTCCATTTTAAATTTGCTCAAGGATATCACATATATTGCATATACTTCATCCCATTCCAGACAAAGCCGTGATCCTCTCGTGATTTCCACGGCAATGTTTGGTGCTCTTGTATTATTACCATCAACTCCACTATCAACTTCTAAGAGGGTAAAAATTCCACTCGTCAACACACAAATATATATCCAAATGAGTAAAGTCAAAACTGTTCTCACTCCTTTAAATTCTATTCACAGACTAATAAAACTATAGCAAAAATCCTTTCCTCATATTCTCTGCAAACCTCCGCCGCTAATATGTAAGCGAGCCTCTGATTGGCTGAGAAGCAGATGTAACAAGCCCTCTGATTGGCTGAGAAGGAAACACGTGATCTTGTTTTTGAAACATCCATCAAAGTGAGAAAAAATCCTGTTTTTTTCATTCTCACTGACAAAACAGACATAAAAACATGCATAAATTGCTGTACTCGTCGTTGTTTTTTCATTGTCACTGACAAAAACCATAAAACAGACATAAATTGATGTTGAAATCCATGAAAAAACATCAAATAAATCGACCAACACACATAACCGTCCAAGAAACATCCATAAAAGTGAGAAAAATCCTGTTTTTTCAAGTGAGAAAAATCCTGTTTTTTCATTCTCAGTGAGAAAAACCATCTCCCTAGGGACTCTATGCCCATATATGGAGTCCCGCTTGGACCTTTAGGGTCCTTTCTACTATTACCACAGATTGCAAACATTATATTGTGATATATTCTCCACATTTAAATAGCAACCGTATTTTAAATTTGAAAGTATTTGAAAAATAAAGTTAGAATTATAAACTTATCGTTCTGGAGAAAATCTGGAAATCAGAAAAAAACTACAACCGATTTGGCCTATCTAGTTATAGCACGAATATCAAACAGTTCGTGGTAACGAACTGTAAGTAAGGAGCGATCCTACTCAATAGTAACCAAAACTCTAAAAAAGGAATTTGATACCAATAGATACATAAAAAAATTAAAGTTTTATGCTCACTTCAAATATATAAGTTTCATCAAGTTTAGTCTTACCCATCAAAAGTTACGCGCCTGAGAAAATTTGCCTTATTTTCGATAAAAAGGGAAAACATCCCCTTAAAGTCATAGAAATTTACTGAAAATCGCACCATCAGGTTCAGCGTATCAGAGAATCCTACTACAGAAGTTTCAAGCTCCTCTCTGCAAAAATGTGGAATTTTGTATATTTTGCCATGGTTTAGAAGAAAGATCACGAATGCGTATTTTTTTTTTTTTTTTATTTATTTTTTTTTTTCAGTGGGGATCATATCAATCCAGTAGTCCTAGGATATCGTGAGAGGGCTCATTTGAACGGAAAACTAAAAGTTCTAGTGCCCTTTTTAAGTGACCAAAAAAATTGGAGGGCAACTTGGCCCCCTCCCACGCTCATTTTTTTTCCCGAAGTCACCCAATAAAATTTTTGAGATAGCCATTTTGTTTAGCATGGTCAAAAATCTAATAAATATATCTTTGAGAATGACTTAATACCCCACAGTTCCCAGGGGAAGGGCTGCAATTTATGAACTTAGCCCATTCTTTACAAATAGTATTGGTTAATGGGAAGTGTACAGACGTTTTCATGAGGGATTTTGTCTGTTGGGGGGTCTGACGAGGGGTTTATGGGGGAGGATCTGCTCATACAGGATGCTTCCTTGGGGGAAGGAACACTTCTATGAAGGAGGCACCGGATTTCCCAGCATTATTTAAAAAACGATCAGAAATTAAATAAAAAAAAAGTTTTTTTTTTCAACTGAAAGTAAAGAGCAACATTAAAATTTAGAACAAACAAAAATTATTACCTATATGAGGGGGTTCACCCCCAAGTCAATACTTCACTCTTTACGCTAAAGTTTTTTGTTTTGTACTTTGAAAAGAGCTATCGAACCTAATTAACCGGCCTTTGTAATTCAGTGGTTTGTCATTCGAAAAAAATTTGAACTTTAGCGTAAAGGAGGAGGCATTGACTAAGGGGCGAACTCCCTTATATACGAAATAAAAACATAGGAATATAGAAGTTCGTTACATAAGTTAATTCGTAAGTTACGTCAGAACAAAATTTCGAGAAAGCCATTTAGCCCAAAAAAGTAAAATTAATATGTAATTTTTTTTTTTATTTATTCAGGTACGGTGAGCCAAAATCAAAGCTGCATTAATTCAAAAACGTTGAGAAATTAAATAAAAAAAACAAGTTTTTTTTAACTGAAAGTAAGAGGCAACATTAAAATTTATAACAAACAGAAATTATTCCATATATGAAAGGGGCTATCCCCTCCTCAACACCTCGCTCTTTACGCTAAAGTTTGACTCTGTCTCTCAACTTTAGTTTTTAAAACAATAAAAAACTTTAGCGTAAAGAGCGAGGCGTTGAGCAGGGAACAGCCCCTTTCATATATGGAATAATTTCTGTTGATTTTAAGTTTTAATGTCGCCTGTTACTTTGAGTTAAAAAACCTTAATCATAGAAAAAGCACTAAGTCTTATTTTCTTTTTCAATGACTTTTTTCATTCAGAAAATTATATTCGCCGTATATCTACCTTCTACTTCATCAATGATTCCATTTCTGTCCTATCTGAAAACTTAGAGGGTGTATTCATGGCCTCCTTTGAAAGTTTCAAAATAAGATCATCTAATCTTGAACTGATAGATCTCGGGAAGTAAAAGCACCTTAAGTATTAGGGAAAAAATTGACCTGACCTAATGTTGCAAAACAGGAAGCATAGAACCTTTTTCAATTTTGCACTTTAGTAGGCTCACATTTTTACTTGAGGATAAGGTTTCAACGGCAATATATTTGAAAAAATATTAATGTGGAACATATTAGGAACCAATGGGACCTCTATTTTTTTTCGTTTTCCTTATATTAAAAGTGAGCAAGGATTAATTGAAAAAAAATTATCTCTCAAAATAAAGAGCAAATTGGTACTTCAAACGAGCAACAGTTTTAAAGCTACTTAATAAATTATAGTTTTTTCCAAATTATTGTGGGGGGAATACCCCTCCCCTTCGCCCACCCTCAACGATGCCACTGAAATAGGTCCCAACCCCCTAAGAAAGTACACCCCCCTTAAAAATGAATATATATGATCGTGAGAGACAGATAGAGACGTACTGAGGGGAGAACTTCAGTCATTTCAAATTTTGTAGTAAAATCGATAAAACTTCTTTGCAGCTTTTTAAAGCTTTTTTTGGTGAACTGGTAAATAGGCTTGGACGTCAGAGACATCAAAGTCCCAAAGATATAGAAAAAAGAAAACACCCCCCCCCTGGATCAGTCTTAGGCCTATTCATATTTAAAAACAACGATTTTCTAAGATTTTTCTTGTTTCAAATTTATGAATTTTACGGGGAAGCAAAAAAGTTTAGTCAATGGCGCCACGTTGAACCGTGAAAATAAATAGATAAAGCTAATTAGTTAAATTTGGCAATACTCTTCTTCCGTGAAATTTCAAACATTGACATTATGTTGATTCCTAAAGACAACTGCACCTTCAAAAGAAAGCTACATCTTATCAAACTGGCTGACGTCATGCGTTTTTAGTTGATTTTTTGTTGATTTCTCATCTACATGTTTTTTTTTAACTTGGTACCCTCTGCTGCCAAAAAACTGCAAAGCTGTATATGGAGGTATACCTCATGTTAAACTGAACCAACTTTTCATTTTTAACATAAATCTGGCTGTGTTAGTTTCCTCTTAACTAATTCAAAAAATGAGATTTTAATTTTTAGTGCCCTTGGTACTTTTAAAAGAGTAAATTACAGAGAAAGAGTTGAAAAGATCAGGTGAAATAGAATTTTTTTAAAGCACTTCGAAATTCTTCCTCTCTGAAGAACATACAGAACACTGAAACATCGACCTCAGTTCAAAGAGGCCCTTAACTAAACTTAATCAATATCATAAGTTGTTCCAAAGCTCATAGGCCTATATTAGATTTGCTATGGTTTTCCAAAGGATATATAAAATTAGTCTTAAAAGAGAGCAGAACCTAAAATTTCTCTCGTATATGTTCCGCTGTTGTTAAGAACGGGTTATTTATACAACGAATATTTGGAATCATCTAAGATGTAGTGAAACGAGTTTGATATCGGGAACTGCGTTTTCAAGAGGAAGAAAAACTAACACCTTTTGTAAAAAAAAAAATAATAAAGAAAAAATAAGAACTTTAAATGTCTCGAAGACTTGAGAAAGATTCAATCTCCATTTCACCCTATCTACATGCCTAGTCAACAGTAAATACTTACTTGGATATCACTTTTGAACAATTAGGACTTATCGAAGCCATATCCAGGATTTTTTCTTGGAGGGGGGGGGGGTTAAAAAAAGGATTTTGTTTTCGGCAATGGGGTACAAAACACTTCAAAAAAAGCATCCAAAATACGTATTCATTTTGTTCACATTTTTTTACGAGTTGGATCAAAATATCGAGGGGGGGGGGTCCAAAAATCCTAACCGCCCCTTCGATACAGCCTTGAGACTTATCATTGAATAAACATTTTAGTTCAATTGCTTCAAAATTATATTTTAATAACGTGTTGTATGAAGACTGGGATCTTTTTAGATTCGTGTTAGAAAATAAGCATGGATTGGCTTGAAAGTTTGGTCTCAAAATAATCATTTTAATCTTCTTCGTTTGTTTTGTCGGTGATGTGTCCTGCACATGTCAGTCTTATCAACACTGTGAAACAAAAATAGTTAGATGATTAGTCATTCTACTTGATTACAATTAGTAGTTTGTTATATAAGGCCACGAAACTAGATGGTATAAAGCGACCAATCCCTCTATATTATGAACCTAAAAAGTGACCAAGCATGTTATATTTGGAAGTACGGATGAGATCCTATAAGGCGACCGGACTGGTTTCAGAGGCAACACCCATTTTCTGGACCATTGCTTTTAGTCAAGACTGGTTTGCTTATGAATGCGTCGCGGGTAATTAAAGAATGAGGAATGGGATGCTATAGTCAGAATTTTTTTAAGTTGAAAGTTATAACATTTGCATAAACTAACTGAATTTGCGAAAAAGGTATAGCATTTGCATAACTATGCAATGAATGATCCTAATTGGTGATTGAACTATAGGGTGGAACAGGGCTAGATAACATTTTTAATTTGATTGTATGAAAGTGGTAAAAAAGGGTTAAACTGCTTACCAGTTAAGGTAACCCAAGGGGTTGCTAACTCATAGCCAATTTATTATAAATTTGGAATAGCATCGTTAGCATCAATCTATGGAAATGATTAACGATGACAAGATGACATTGTTACTTGACCTAGCTTTAATTCTCGAATGTGTTCTGTATACTACAAAAAATACCATTAAAAATATGCTCTAACATTGTAGTAATACTAAAACGTTGATACTAATAGAGATGTAGATGCCAAGAAAAGAATTTTAATAAAGAAATTCAGAACAATTTTTAGAAATCCTTAGAAATCGAGTAGTGAGATGATTATAGGTTTGAAGCATCAAGGATCGCAACCATCAATGACCCTAACCATCAAGGACCTCAACCTCTAAAGGTCTCCTATCACAAACCTCCAAGGGGCCCCCTCCCTCCAAATTTTTTGGGCCCCTCCCCACATTTTTTTATACTTTTTTTTAACTTTTTTATTCTTTTTTAACATGATATTTTTTTCAATTTTTTTTTACATGTCTGAGAATAAAATAAAAGATAATAAAAACATAAAAACATTACATTTAATATTTTTGAAACTCAAAATGAGAATGCTTTAGATATGTTAGTCATGACTTTTACTATTGGAAAAATACTGTTTGTAGTAGCACTTTTTCTTTTGGACTGAATTTTTTTGGACTGAAGTTATTAAACTTCTTTTTACGTATCTTAAAATGCCAGGAAATATGCTTGCGGCTCTAGCAACGGTTCTCAAAGCTTGCTCATAGACACGACACGGCTTTCCCACTGGCACTCTATGGCAGGTTATCGACACTACCTAGTTATTGCATGTATTAAATCAGTATTTTCTACGCAGTGGAAGGATAAATACATAAATCATATCTTTAAAAAAGTGAAGATGAAGCATATTAAGAGAGTGTGTTCACATGATATTGTTATTGCAGCATTGAATGCTGACAGGGAGAAGTATTTGAACTAAGAAACAAGTATAAGTGGTAGCACTACCGGAAACATATGCTTGCGTTGTCATGACAGTAAGGAATTAAATTGCTTTGGAGTACCAAAAAAAATTCCACTGTACAAATGGTGGATATGTGAAAGTATCATTTCCAGAGAAGTTAGTACTCAAAGAGAATGCTAACATAAAATAATAGTTGATGAAGAGGGGTATCTCCTTGCTAGTGCTTCTCTGTAACATGCTACCTGTTGATAGAACCTATCGTCATCTTAGGTATTAATTAAACAAACTTTTTCTGCAAAATAAGTTTTGCAAAGAAAAGTAAAGAACTCCATTAAACAAAAAAAGAGCAAAAATAAAATCAAAATAATCTACCAAGCGTAAAACTACTACAAATCAGCACCAATAAATAAATGAAACAAAAACGAACAGAAGTTACAATAAATAACTGAGTCAAACTCAAAACGAGCAGAAAATTAACATAAGTTGGGCGCAATATCCCTATGCCTTCCTAAGGCCAGAACAAAATTTGCACTTTACTGAAAAAATATAAATGTTTTTATTTTATATTTTTAATAAATCAAATAATATTAACATTCTGATTACTAATATCAGTAAATGTATATTAAACTGAAAATGCACATTCATTTGTATTTTTTCAGTACCGTCCAAATTTTGTTCTGGCCTTGGGAAAGCATGGGGGTTTTGCACCTAACTTATGTTAATTTCTGCTCGTTTTGAGTTTGACTCGGTTATTTATTGTAAGTTCTGTTCGTTTTAGGTTTCATTTATTTATCGATGCTGATTTGTTGTAGTTTCACGCTTGGTAGATTATTTGATTTTATTTTTGCTCTTTTTTTGTTTAATGGAGTTCTTTACTTTTCTTTGAAAAACTTATTTTGTAGAAAAAGTTTTTTTAATTAATTTCTGTTCGTTTTATATTGACATAGTCTTTTCAGGAAAAAAGAAAATAATACTTTAAATCTTTTCGTTTTTTAAAACTTTACAGTTTGGCCTGCTATTTGTATGCTGGAGAAAAATTTTCAGCAATTTTTAACATCATACACCATTTTAAAAATCAGGACACAAATAGTACTGTTAATTTAGTTTAATATCTCCTCCAGTTGACCTGAAATGGAATACTTGATACCATTCACAAAAAAATCTTTTATTATCTTTGATAGCTTGGATACACTTACGCTATTTTGATTTTGTTAAATTTAAGATCAGAAGTAGCCCCAAAAGTTTGAATATAATACCCTCAGTCGTTCTTGGGATACTGCTGAGATGCCTTATTGGGATTTAGCATTATCACAGTGCATTTTGATTTATCTTAAGGCAACGTTTAGTTTTTAAACATAATTGGCAAATGGGAGGGTGGGAGTGGAAGGTGGACTATTTGCCCTCCATTCACTTTCGACTATTAAAAAGGGCATCAGCCCTTTCTATTTTCAATCGAATGAGCCCTTTTCGAAGTTCCAACAATATTTCCTTTGATACGAAGTGCCCTGGTCTAAACAACAACAACAACAACAAATAATACATTATACCCACATCGATCTTTACTATAAAAACGTCAAGCCTTCCAATCACTTTCGACTATTTAAATAGGAAACTAGGCCTTTCGATTTCCAATCCAATGAGCACTTTTGGAAACGACAACGCTTTCTATAAACACCTATATGTCCTCAGGGTATAAATTACAACCCTTACCCTAAGGTCATTCTCAAAGATCTAATTTCCAGAACTTTCTACTACGTTGAATAAAACTACTATCTGAAAATTTTGATTGGATGTGTTTGGAGGAATGGTGGTCGTGAGAGGGAGGTTAGTTACGCTCCAATCACATTCAACTATTACAAAGGGCACTAGCCCTCTCAATTTCGAATTAAATGACATCCTTTTGAAGTTTTACGACAACTCTATCTATAAATCTTATATGCCCCCAGGGCATAAATTACAACCTTTGACCTTGGGGCTCTCGGGGGTTTGTCATCCTTAAATAAATAATTTCCAGAACTTTCAACTATGTTGAACAAAATGGATATCTCAAAATTTTGATTGGATGTTTTGGGGAAAACGGTGGCCGTGAGAGGGGCGTTAGTCGCTATCCAATCACTTTCAACTATTATAAAAGGCACTAGCCCTTTCAATTTCAAATTGAATGAGCCCTTTAAAGTCTCTACGACAACACTTTTAATAAAAACTTTTATATGCCCCCAGGACATAACTTACGAACCTTGCCCTGAGGGATGTGGGGGGAGAGGGTTGTCTTCCTTAAAGACCTAATTTCCAAAACTTTCTACTACGTTGAATAAAATAGTTATCTAAAAATTTTGATTGGATGTGTTTGGGGAAAATGTGGGCGTGAGAGGGGGGGTAGTTGCCCTCAAACCACTTTCAACTATTAAAAAGGGTACTAGCTCTTTGAATTTCAAATTGAATGAGCCCTTTTTAAAGTTTCTACGACAAAGATTTCAATAAGAACCTTATATGCCCCCAGGCCATAACTTAAAACCTTGCCCTGAGGGTTCTGACGGAGTGTCCTCCTTAAAAACATATTTTCTATCTGGAAAACAACTACGCTGAACAAAATGGTTATCTCAAAATTTTGATTGGATTTGTTTAAAGGAATGATGGACCTGGGGGGGAGTTTCCTTCAAATCACTTTCGACTATAAAAAAGGGCACTAGCCCTTTGAATTTCCAATCGAATTAGCCTGTTTTGAAGTTTCTACGACAAAGTCTTCTATAAAAACCTTTTATGCCCCAGGGCATAACTTAAAACCCTTGCCCTGAGGGCTGTGGGGAAGTTTCCTCCTCCAAATAATATTTTCTTTCTGGAAATCAACTACGCTGAACAAAATGGCTATCGCAAAATTTTGATTGGGTGTGTTTGGGGGAATGATGGGTGTGGGGGGATATTTGCCCTCCAATCACTTTCGACTATTAAAAATGGTACTAGCCCTTTGAATTTCCAAACGAATGAGCCTGGTTTGAAGTTTCTACGACAATGCCTTCTATAAAAACCTTTTATATGCACCAGGGCATAACTGATGACTCTAGCCCTGAGGGATGTGGTGGGAGGGGGCTGTCATCCTCAAAGACCTAATTTCCAAAACTTTCAACTACGTTGAATAAAATGGTTATCAAAAAATTTTGATTGGATATGTTTGGGAAAATGTGGGCGTGAGAGGGGGGGGTAGTCGCTCTCAAACCACTTTCAACTATTAAAAAGGGTACTAGCCCTTTGAATTTCAAATTGAATGTGCCCTTTTTCAAGTTTTTCTACGACAAAGATTTCAATAAAAACCTTATATTCCCCCAGGCCATAACTTAAAACCCTTGCCCTGAGGGTTGCTCCTCGAAAACATATTTTCTATCTGGAAAACAGCTACGCTGAACAAAATGATTATCTCAAAATTTTAATTGGATGTGTTTGGGGGAATGATGGACATGGGGGGCTAGTTTCCCTCAAATCACTTTCGACTATAAAAAAGGGCACTAGCCTTTGAATTTCCAATCGAATTAGTCTGTTTTGAAGTTTCTACGACAACGCCTTCTATAAAAACCTTATATGCCCCAGGGCATAACTTAAAACACTTGCCCTGAGGGTTGTGGAGGAGTGAAGTTTCCTCCTCAAAAACATATTTTCTTTCTGGAAATCAACTACGCTGAACAAAATGGCTATCACAAAATTTTGATTGGATGTGTTTGGGGGAATGATGGGCGTAGGGGGGGGGGGGGGGGCTAGTTGCCCTCCAATCACTTTTGAATATTAAAAAGGGTACTAGCCCTTTGAATTTCCAATCGAATGAGCCTGTTTTGAAGTTTCTACGACAATGCTTTCTATAAAAACCTTTTATACCCCCAGGGAATAACTTAAAACCCTTGCCCTGAGGTTGTGGGGGAGTGTCCTCCTCAAAAACATATTTTCTATCTGGAAATCAACTACGCTGAACAAAATGGCTATCTCAAAATTTTGATTGAATATATTTGGGGAAATGATGGGCGTGAGGGGGGGTGCTAGTTGCCCTCTAATCACTTTTGACCATTAAAAAAGGTACTAACCCTTTGAATTTCCAATCGAATGGGCCTGCCTCTTTTTTGAAGTTTCTACGACAACGCCTTCTATAAAAACCTTATATGCCCCAGGGCATAACTTAAAACCCTTGCCCTGAGGGTTGTGGGGGAGTGTCCTCCTCAAAAACATATTTTCTATATGGAAAACAACTACGCTGAACAAAATGATTATCTCAAAATTTTGATTGGATGTGTTTAAAGGAATGATGGACCTGGGGGGGGGGGGGGCTAGTTTCCTTCAAATCACTTTCGACTATAAAAAAAGAGCACTAGCCCTTTGAATTTCCAATCGAATTAGCCTGTTTTGAAGTTTCTACGACAACGTCTTCTATAAAAACCTTTTATGCCCCAGGGCATAACTTAAAACCCTTGCCCTGAGTGTTGTGGGGAAGTTTCCTCCTCAAACTAATATTTTTTTTTCTGGAAATCAACTACACTGAACAAAATGGCTATCGCAAAATTTTGATTGGATGTGTTTGGGGGAATGATGGGTGTGGGGGGGATATTTGCCCTCCAATCACTTTCGACTATAAAAAAGGGTACTAGCCCTTTGAATTTCCAAACGAATGAACCTGTTTTGAAGTTTCTTTGACAACGCCTTCTATAAAAACCTTATATGCCCCAGGGCATAACTTAAAACCCTTGCCCTAAGGGTTGTGGAGGAGTGAAGTTTCCTCCTCAAAAACATATTTTCTTTCTGGAAATCAACTACGCTGAACAAAAAGGCTATCGCAACATTTTGATTGGATGTGTTTGGGGGAATGATTGGCGTAGGGGGGGGGGGGGGGGGGCTAGTTGCCCTCCAATCAGTTTTGACTATTAAAAAGGGTACTAGCCCTTTGAATTTCTAATCGAATGAGCCTGTTTTGAAGTTTCTACGACAATGCCTTCTATAAAAACCTTTTATACCCCCCAGGGAATAACTTAAAACCCTTGCCCTGAGGGTTGTGGGGGAGTGTCCTCCTCAAAAACATATTTTCTATCTGGAAATCAACTACGCTGAACAAAATGGCTATCTCAAAATTTTGATTGAATATATTTGGGGAAATGATGGGCGTGAGGGGGGGGGTGCTAGTTGCTCTTAATCACTTTTTGACTGTTAAAAAGGGTACTAACCCTTTGAATTTCCAATCGAATGGGCCTGTTTTGAAGTTTCTACGGCAACACCTTGTATAAAAACCTTATATGCCCCCAGGGCATAACTTAAAACCCTTGCCCTGAGGGTTGTGGGGGAGTGTCCTCCTCAAAAACATATTTTCTATATGGAAATCAACTACGCTGAACAATATGGCTCTCTCAAAATTTTGATTGGATATGTTTGGGGAAAGATGGGCGTGGAGGGGGGCAAATAGTTACCCTCCACTCACTTTCGACTATGAAAAAGGGCACTAGCCACTCCAATTTCCAATCGAATGAGCCCTTTTTCGAAGTTTTTTACGAAGACTCCTTCGATACGAAGTGCCCGGGTATGGAGAAAAAAAACAAAAAAAAAAACAACACGTTGTGCCCACATCGTTCTTTACTTAGGCTGCGCTAGCGCGCTACCTATAATAAGCATACAAATGAAAGCAAAGGGGAAAAGAAAGGCCTACTCTTCTACTAATATCATAAACCATATCTTGTCTACGTGCCGGAACAGTTACATGTGTAAAAATAATGTGATAATAGACAGTGAAATTGACAGAAAAATAAAAAGGGCATTGGCAGAAAAATATCACAAAGGAATATAAAGATGAATCGATGAAAAACAAAGTGCCAGCAAACGTTACTAAATATCGTTGATAAACAGTCAATGAACCAAATAATACCAAAGACGAAACATATATTGAGCCTGTCAAAGACACACCAGTAAAAAATGGGGACGACTCAAATGGAATAATAATTATTCTACTGATTACGAACTAAGAGAAAACATTAGTTACAGTATCAAGAAAGAACATGGTGAACTATTTTTTGGAACAGATTCAAAATATCCAAAGCTGTTCAATGATATTTATAATGTATAATAATATATTTTTTGTATTAATATCCTACATGACATTATTTCATTAAAATATTATGCATTATATTGTTATATGTTCATTATTTTTAGAGTATGCTAGCATAGCAAACGTTTAGAATGTATATTATAACATCAGGAGTGTAAGAAAAGGAATTTGCATACTTCATATGTTGGATAGATAGGTTAACATGGAGAAAATCTAAGTATCAAATGAATAAATTCTTTATCAACACCATTTGTTGAATAGGTCCGGATCTAAGTATCAGAGTGAATAAATTCTATATCAAAATCCTTTGTCGGATATGTGGGTTAACATTATCAAAACCTAGGTGTCAGAGTCATGAAGTTCTGTATCAACATCTATTGTCAGATACATGGGATAACATTGATAAAAATCTAACAGTCAGAGTGAATAAATTTTTCTATCAACCTCTTTGTCTGATACATTGTCACACACGTAAGATAAAATTGACAAAATCTATGTATTCGAATGACAAAATTCGTTATCGACATCATTTGTCAGATACGTCAGATAAAATTGAGAAAAAGCCGGATACATCGGTTATCTGGATAAAATTGACAAAATCTAAGTAACAGATTGAATAAATTCTTTATCAGCATCTTTTGTCAGACATGTCGGATAACATTGTTAAAATATAAGTATCAGAGTAAATAAATTCTTTATCAACTTCTTTTGTTGGATACATCGGATAACATTCACAGAATCTAAGTACCAGAACAATAAATTCATTATCATCGTCATTTGTCAGAAACGATTGAAAAAATTGAGAAAATCCAAGTATCAGAGTGAATAAATTCGTTATCAATGTCTTTTGACAGATACGTTTTAGTAACATTGACAAAATCTAAGTATCAGAGTGAATAAATTTTTTATTAACATTTTTTTTTATCGACATAATTTGTCGGATACGTCAGATAACATTGGCATAATCTATGTATTAGAATGATAAAATTTTTTATCAACATCTTTTGTCGGATACGTCGGATAAAATGGACAAAATCTAAGTATTAGAATGATTAAATTCTATATCAACATCATTTCTCGGATAAATAGGAATAACATTGACAAAATTTAAGTGTCAGAGTCAATAAATTCTTTATCAACATCCTTTTCTGAATATATTGGTTAACATTATCAAATTCTAAGAATCAGAGTGATTAAATTCTATATCAACATCCTTTTCCCGGTTACATAGGATAACATTGACAAAATCTAAGTGTCAGAGTTAATTAATTTTTGTTATCAACATTTTTTGTCAGATACATCGGATAAAACTGACAAAATCTAAGTATCAGAATGAATAAATACTTTATCAAAATCCTTTCTCGGATATGTCGGATAAAATTCACAAAATATAAGTACCAGAGCGAATAAATTCTTTATTAACATCCTATGCCGGATACATCACTTATCTGGATAAAATTGACAAAATCTAAGTATCAGATTGAATAAATTCTTTATCAGCATCTTTTGTCAGATATATCGGATAACATTGTCAAAATCTATGTATCAGAGTGAACAAATTCTTTATCAACTGCTTTTGTAGGATACATCAGATAACATTCACAGAATCTAAGTACCAGAACCAATAAATTCATTATCATCGTCGTTTGTCAGAAACGATTGATAAAATTGAGAAAATCCAAGTATCAGAGTGAATAAATTCGTTATCAATGTCTTTTGACAGATACGTTTAGTAACATTGACAAAATCCAAGTATCAGAGTGAATAAATTTTGTATTAACATTTTTTTTATCGACATAATTTGTCGGATACGTCAGATAACATTGGCATAATCTATGTATTAGAATGAAAAAATTCTTTATCACATCTTTTGTCGGATACGTCGGATAAAATGGACAAAATCTAAGTATTAGAATGATTAAATTCTATATCAACATCATTTCTCGATAAATAGGATAACATTGACAAATTTAAGTGTCAGAGTCAATAAATTCTTTATCAACATCCTTTTCTGAATAAATTGGTTAACATTATCAAATTCTAAGAATCAGAGTGATTAAATTCTATATCAAACATCCTTTTCCCGGTTACATAGGATAACATTGACAAAATCTAAATGTCAGAGTTAATTAATTTTTGTTATCAATATCTTTTGTCAGATACATCGGATAAAACTGACAAAATATAAGTATCAGAATGAATAAATACTTTATCAAAATCCTTTCTCGGATATGTCGGATAAAATTCACAAAATATAAGTACCAGAGCGAATAAATTCTTTATTAACATCCTATGCCGGATACATCACTTATCTGGATAAAATTGACAATATCTAAGTATCAGATTGAATAAATTCTTTATCAGCATCTTTTGTCAGATATATCGGATAACATTGTCAAAATCTATGTATCAGAGTGAACAAATTCTTTATCAACTGCTTTTGTTGGATTTATCAGATAACATTCACAATCTAAGTATCAGAGCCAATAAATTCATTATCATCGTCATTTCTAAGATACGCTTGATAAAATTGAGTAAAATGCAAGTATCAGAGTGAAAAATTCGTTATCAATGTCTTTTGACAGATACTTATAATAGCATTCACAAAATCTAAGTATCAGAAAGAATAAATTCTTTATTATTATATTTTTATAGACATTATTTGACGGATACGCTGGATAACATTGACAAAATCTATGTATTAGAATGAATAAATTCTTTATCAACATCTTTTGTCGGATACGTCGGATAAAAATTGACGAAATTTAAGTATCAGAATGATTAAATTCTATATCAACATCATTTGTCGGATACATAAGAGAACATTGACAAAATCTAAGTGTCAGAGTGAATAAATTCCTTATCATCATCCTTTTCTGAATATGTTGGATAACATTATCAAAATCTAAGAATCAGAGTGATTGAATTCTATATCAACATCCTTTTCTCGGATATATAGGATAAAATTGACAAAATCTAAGTGACAGAGTGAATAAATTTTTTTTATCAACATCTTTTGTCAGATACATCGAATAAAATTGAAAAAATCTAAGTATCAGAGTGATAAATTCATTTCCAACGTCTTTATCGGTTACATCAGATAACATTCATAAAATCCAAGTTCTATTTATTTTGAACTTATGCATCGTTACGCAGCACACCCGCTCAGACACGCAGTCAAACTGAGAGAGACATGCAAAAAGTTCGGTTCTTTATCGGCATCATTTGTCGGATACGTCGGGCAACATTGACAAAATCCGTGTATTAGAATGAATAATTTCTTTATCAACATCCTTTTCTGAATACATTGGATAACATTATCAAAATCTAAGAATCAGAGTGATTAAATTCTATATCAAAATACTTTTCTCAGATACATAGGATAAAATTGACAAACTCTAATTGCCAGTATGAATAAATTTTTTTTTATCAACATCTTTTGTCAGATATGTCGGATAACATTCAGAAAATCTAAGTATCAGAGCCAATGATTTCATTATCCTCGTCCTTTGTCAGATACGCTTGATAATTTTGAGAAAATCCAAGTATAAGAGTGAATAAATTCGTTATCAATGTCTTCTACAGATACGTTTAATTTTAGATAAAACAGATAAGTTTAATTTTTATTTTTCTGGCAATTTGACTGTCTATTATCACATTATTTTTACATAGGTAACAGTTCCGGCACGTAGACAAGATATGGTTTATGATATTAGTAGAAGAGTAGGCCTTTCTTTTCTCCTTTACTTTCATTTGTTTGCTAATACCTAAAAGATGACGATAGGTCCTAACAAAGCTAGCATGTTACCAGAAGCACTAGCAAGAAGATACCCCTCTTCATCAACTATTATTTTTATGTTAGCATTCTCTTTGAGTGCTATCTTCTCTGGAACTGATACTTTCGCAAATCACCATTTGTATAATGGAATTTTTAGGTACTCCAAAGACATTTAATTCCTTACTGCCAAGACCACGCACGCATACGTTTCCGATAGTGCTACCAATTATACTTGTTTCATAGTTCAAATACTTCTCCCTGTCAGCATTCAATGCTACAACAACACTATCATGTGAACACACTTTCTTAAAATGCTTCATCTTCACTTTTTAAAAAAATGAAATTATGTGTTTATTCCTTCCACTGCGAAAAAAAATACTGATTTAATACATTCAATAAACTAGATAGTGTCAAAAACCTGCCATAGAGTGCCAGTGGGAAAGCCGTGTCGTGTCTATGAGCAGGCATGGAACACGATTGGGTGAGCCGCAAGCTCATTTCATGTCATTTTCAGATCCGTAAAAAAGGTTGAATAATTTCAGTCCCAAAAAAAAAATATTAGTCCAAAAGAAAAAGTGTCACTACAAATAATATATATTTTTTCTAATACTAAAAGTCATGACTAACATATCAAAACCATTCTCATTTTGAGTTTCGAAAATATTAAATGTATTTTTTTTTATGTCTTAAGCATGTTTTATCTTATTCTAAGACATGTAAAAAAAAGTTGAAAAAAATATCATGCTAAAAGAAAATAAAAAAAAGTTCAAAAAAGAAGTAAAAAATGATGGGAGGGGGCAAAAAAAGTTGGACTACACATCTACATCTCTTTTAGTAAGAATTTTTTAGTATACTACAATGTTAGAGCATATTTTATTTTGACAACACTGTTCAAATGGTACTTGTGTATTATACAGAACACATCTTAGAATAAAAGCTAGGTCAAGTCACAATGTCATCTTGTCATCGTTAATCATTTCCATAGATTAATGCTAACGATGCTATTTAAAATTTATAATAAATTGGCTATGAGTTACCAGCCCCTTCGGGGTTACCTAACTGGTAAACAGTTTAACCCTACCACCTTCATACAATCCAATTAAAAATTGTTACCTAGCCCTGTTTCACCCATATTATTTAATCAGCAATTAAGATCATTTATTGCATAGTTATGCAAATGCTGTACCTTTTTCGCAAATTGAGTTAGTTACGCAATGCTATACCTTTTTTTGCAAATTTAGTTAGTTTACGCAAATGTTATAACTTTCAACTTAAAACAATTCTGACTATAGCATCCCATTCCTCATTCTTTAATTACCCGCGAAGCACTCCAAAGCAAACCAGTCTTGACTAAAGGCAATGGTCCAGAAAATGGGTGTTGCCTCTGAAACCAGTCTGGTCGCTTTATAGGATCTCATCCGCACTTCCAAATATAATATGCTTGGTCACTTTATAGGTCTATAATATAGAGGGATTGGTCGCTTTATACCATCTAGTTTCGTGGTTTTATATAACACACTACTACTACAATTCTTACAATATTACTTCATGTACGGGTATTGAAACCATGGACAGCTTCTGCCTTGAGTGCGTTCGGAACCTTGAGTGCGTTTGGAACTTTCGGACAGCAGAGCATAATTATTAATAAGTAGCGAATTTGATTCAGAAATAGGACACATCACAAGCGCACTGTTTGGAAAGTTTAGCAGAGCGTCACAGCAATAGCTTCAGCTGGTACCTATTATGCTAAAGCTTAAATATCATATTTGTCAGTTTGTCATTTCGCGTTCGCGGAGGTGGAGTCATGAATATGGCATATGACTGATGTATCCCAAAAATCTTTAATGGAGAGCATAGGAATTTTTGCTATTGTATAATATTTATACTGTGAACTGCAGTCAACTTCAAACTCTATACCTTCTGCAGTCACAGCAACTCTGATTGTTTTACTTTCAAGCTCTGAGCAGCTCTTGCTATTGAGTAGAGTCAGTGCGTAATCACTTAGCGATTCAGGGAATTTCACTTGTGGTTTTTGGAATGGGGTATTTAAAAAGAACCCCATTTTAGTTCCTCTGACGAACTTTTTTTAAATTTTACGGTCGATGCTTGTCAGAATTACGGTTGCCGTGGTGGTATTCTGGTCAAAACGTTCAACCACTGCAGTTCAGGGTCTGAACGCCTTCTTAGTCTTAGGCTGCAGACTCTAAGTTTAAGAAATACAGTAAAAAAAAAAAAATTCGGATAGCATGTATTAAATATCCGAAATAATTCCAAGTTTATTCTATGTGATATAGTATTTTCTGGCATGATTCCTGCTTTTAAAAATGAAAACTAACTACAAAACTCATGGGAGAATAGTCTTTAACTTGAGGAGCATGTTTAACGTTATAACAATGGAACATAGTTAGAAGTAGAATGAGGTGGATATTTTAAATGTCCGTGTTCTACTTCTTTTTTTGTTTTTATTCCTTCAAGTATAACCACTTCAGCCAAACATAGATCTTTCCACAACTCTTTCTATCCTCTCCTCCTCCTCGTAAAATATGGCAAGTAAAAATAAGGCATAAAATGTGGAGGTAAATATTTTGTGATAAATTATTTTTAGCTTCTCGTATTAGAGCTTAAAAACGTGTAAGACTGCAAACAGATAACATTATTCGTAAGCCAAGACTGTCAGAGAAAATTTATAAGGAAAGTCGAGTTCAAAAAATCATTAAAGTCCACTCCATTTCTGATCATTAGCTTTGCAACGTAATCGCACCACAATCTTGAAGTATTCTAACGCCTTTAAGAAAACATTAAAATAAAATCATGACTTTAAATCCTTGGAACATTCAAACTTTAATTCACTGGATCGTAGAATTAATTGGTATGGCGTAGAATGACGTGAACAGGAATACATGTTAGTATTGTATTCTTTTGTGTGATGTCTTCAAGGAAGACCTCTTGATAGACACGAAAAGCACTTCTTCAATATTAGAGTCAAGCGGTTTCTTCAAGATTAGTGTCTGGTATTAAACAGGGATTTATCCTATCCCCATTCCTAGTTGTCATTGCAATTGCTTATGTTCTGGGGTAGTCTTAGGGCCTTACAGTTAAGATTAGCGGCCGATAGATCTCTGAAATGGACTTCTCGGATGACGTTGTCCTTCTCGAAGATGCCAAAGAACAATTAGAACTGCTACTCGACGCCACGCCACTAACGAAATTGCCGCAAAGGCAAGAATTGCATTGATTGCCAGTAACAGAAAGAGCAAAGCTGTATCTGACTCTTCGCTGATGCTAAAAATACCAAGATAAAGCACATGAGCACTTTAAAGGAATTTAAGTTTCTCGGGGAAAAGATTGAGTTGATGTGAAATAGCTAACAAAATCAATAGTAGAATTGGAGAAGCAATACGCTTTTAAGATGTTGAAACGAGCATGACATGGCAATAAAATAATCGGTGCGCTCGAAGCTTCACCCCCTAAATAGAAGCGTGAGGTGCACTCAACTCTCTGCTAGAGTATGCTGGAAGCAAAACGTTCAGCTGGAGAAGCATTTCCTAGCCTTTGAAAACGTATGTTTTAGAAGATTTTGTGCCAACATGGAAGTTAGCCGGCGAGGTGGCCAGTCATTGCTTACTTACCTTCTGAAACGGAGGAGAGGGATATACCTTGGTCACATCCGTAATATGCGAGAAAGCTGACTCCCCAATTCAGCGTATGAGTGGTGTCAGAGGGGAAAAGTAAAAGTGGTTAGCCAAGACACAGCTTACGGTTAGACCACAGTATAACGGAGACCTCAGAAGTACGGAACTGCATCTTCAATCACAGTAGGAGGACATCTCGGCTGTATTTCAGCTCCGAGACGTCTGGTGAGGTTTTGTAGTCCTCCTGTAGGCCATTTCAGGTTTTTGGAGGATCTAAGATGTAAGGATAGACACACACTCATGTATATATATATATATATATATATATATATATATATATATATATATATATATATAATATATATATATATAGATATATATATATATATATATATATATATATATATATATATATCGATATATATATATATATCTATATATATATATACTATATATATATATATATATATATATATATATATATATATATATATATATATATATATATATATATATCATATATATATATATATATATATATATATATATATATATATATATATATATATATATATATATATATATATTATATATATATATATATATATATATATATATATACATATATATATATATATATACTATATATATATATATATATATATATATATATATATAGTTATATATATATATATTATATATATATATATATATAATATATATATTATATTTATACATATATATATAATATATATATATATACATATATATATATATATATAGGAAACTTTTGGATAAGAGGGATTATTATAATTTTTAGGAGTAGTCAATCCAGACTTGGCCCAGTTAAAGATAGGAATGGGGGTCGCAATTAGTGATAAGGGAAAAACTAAAGAGAGATGGGCCGAACATTTTGAGAATTTGCTTAACCGAGATAGAGTTGCAGGAAAAAAAATATAGATAGAGGAAAATGAAAAAGTTTGTGATACCTTGGATGCGAAGGAAGATTTGTTTTTGTGAGGAGGAATTAGCAACAGTACTAAAAGGATTAAAGAATAAAAAGGCTCCAGGTGCTGATAGGGTGGTAAATGAGTTTCTTAAATATGGTGGCTCTGAGGTTAGAAATAAGTTACTGAAGATTATGAATATGATTTTTGAAAAAGGGGAAGTACCTAACGATTTTAAGGATTTTAGGAAAACCTTAATTATGCCACTTTTATAAAAAGGTGATAAAAGTGAGTGTGGTAATTATCGAGGCATTAGTCTGGTCTCTGTAGGTAGTAAATTACTTAGTAATATGATACTTTTTTGACTTAGAGAGATGCCGTAGACAAAGTTTTAAGAGAAGAGCAGTGTGGTTTAGAAAAGGTAGAGGATGTGTCGACCAAATTTTCACTCTTAGGCTAACATCGAGAAGTGCCCTGAGTTTTCAAACACCTTTGGTCCTCAGGTTTATAGATTATGAGTAAGCGTTCGATTCTGTTGATAGAAGAGCTTTAGTAAAGGTTTTATCCTTGTATGGTATACCAGACGAATACATTAAATTGATTAGTGCTATGTATGAGAATAACACTGCTGCGGTTAAGGTAGGAAATGACGTTAGCAGCTGGTTTTGTATTAAATCAGGAGTTAAGCAGGGTTGTGTTCTATCCCCCTTTGTATGGATTATTTTGATGGACTTTGTTTTAAGGAGCACAGGAAAGGCAATGAGAGACCTCGGAATCAAATAGGGAGGAGAAAGTCTCCTGGACTTGGATTATGCTGATGATTTTAAGCATCCTAGATGAAAGTGTGAGCAAAATGAATGAAGTTTTAGAGGTTTTTGCGAGTTCAGGGTGCTAGAATTGGTTTGAAAATTGATGTTAGGAAGACTAAGTCACTAAGGCTAGGAATAAGTGAAGATGAAAAGGTGACGTTGGGTAATGAAAAGATTGATCAGCTGGGCAGCTTCAATTACCTTGGTAGTATTATTGGTAAAGATGGTGGGAGCAGTCAATATGTTAAATATAGAATAGCCAAGGCTCAGGTGTTTTTTCACAGTTAAAAAAAAAGTCTGAAGAATAGGAAGATAAGTCTGCAAACCAAGATTAGAATATTAGAAGCTACAGTGATGACAGTGGTCAAATATGGCTATGAAGCATGGACGCTCCGAAAAGCGGATGAAGATTTGCTAGATGTTTTCCTGAGAAATTGCTTAAGGATTGTTCTGGGTACCCGCTGACTGACCGTATTTCAAACAATAGGCTATACGAAAAATAATGTGGTTCAATACCGCTCTCTAGGGCTATAATGAAAGAAAGGTTGTATATATATATATATATATATATATATATATGTATATATATATATATATATATATATATATATATATATATATATATATATATATATATATATATATATATATATATATATATATATACATATATATATATATATATATACATATATATATTATATATATTATATATAGATATATATCTATATATATATATATAATATATATATATATATATATATATATATATATATATATATATAGATATATATATATATATATATATATATATATATATATATATATATTAATATATTCTCTGAGGCCAACCTGACTTTTATACATGATAATGGTAATAAGCTTACCTAAGCTATGGATGTCAGGTATTGTGTTATCTTGGAATGATAATTTCGACAGGACCTGTGCCTGTCATCATCAGGTTCAAATTCAAGACTCTTGCCAGAATATAAATCACTAAATAAAAAAACTAAAATCACTGAACACAACACTAATAATAAGTCGAACCTGGAATTTTTGTCGCAATATGGCCCGGATTTTGGTAGAGGCATTGATGGCCGCTATCCTAGTAGATCTCAAAAAGGTTGGGTCTATAGAAGTAGGGTGGAGTTTTTTTGTGAGTTTTTTAGCCTATGGGTAGTGGGTTCCCAAATTTCGCTGATGCGGAACTCTCCATTGTCTTTATTGATGGCTGGTTTGTTTTTAGCAATTTCCAGAGCTTCTCTATATATATATACATACATACATATATATATATATATATATAATATATATATATATATATATATTATATATATAATATATATATATATATATATATATATATATATATATATATATATATATATATTTATATATATATATATATATATATATATATATAGATATATATATTATATATATATATATTTATATATATATATATATATATATATATATATATAATATATATATTATATAATATATATATATATATATATATATTTATATATATATATATATATATATATATATATATATATATATATATATTATATATATATATATATATATATATATATATATATATTTTACCTTATGTAAAAGATACAAAGGGAAGGAGGATGTGGCAAGGATACATGTTAACAATAGCAACCAAAACGAACCCGTAAGGGGAAAAACGACAGGAATGATCACATCGAATTGTATGTGAATTCTGCGGTAAGAAAGAAAGTATAGCGAGAATTTACAACGAGTTCCAGAATAAAACAAATCCCATAAAATGGATGATTATTTGACGCATTAACAGAGAAGGAGGAATTAAATTCACACCGGAATTTCTTAATTTAATTAAAACTTAATTCAATTTAATTTCTTAATTTAATTTAATTTGCATATTTGAAACCTCTTGACTTATAAGACTAAAGAACAACGTGGCAATTATGCTAATAAGTGATTCAAAGAGTCAAATACATATATATATATATATATATATATATATATATATATATATATATATTATATATATATATATATATATATATATATAGATATATATAATAATATATATATATATATATATATATATTATATATATATATCATATATATAGATATAATATATATATATATATTATATATATATATAGTATATATATATATATATATATACATATATAGTATATATACTATAGTATATATATATATATACTATATATATATATATATATATATATATATATATATAATATATATATATATATATATATATATTATATATATATATATATATCTATATATATATATATAATATATATATCTATATATATATATATATATATATATATATATATATATATATATATACTATATATTCATATATACTATATATATATATATAATATATATATATATATATATATATATATATATATATATATATATTATATATATATGTAATATATATGTATATATATAGTGCTCATGTCTCATTGTTTCTTATGCTTCATAACTTCATAAGTTCTGCTTCCATTGGGTTGCACCGTATATCCAAATAGTTTTATTTGTATTTCGGACAAACTATAAGTGAATTAATTATTTTCTATTAAAATATGGTGTCGTACCTTTCTATAATAACAACTGTTCGAATCTCTTCTACACGATAAATGCGTGACGTAAACATACTCCAAGTTTACTTAAATATTGATAGATCATTTCCAAAGAAATAATTAACCAACCTGATCAAGTAGTTCTCTATACGTCAGCTCCTTTTTGGAATTAGTGATTGGTGAGTCATATAGATGATTGCTGTTTGATTTCCCCTTCCAGAATCAACATGTCGATCTAAGGCATTATAACAGGTTTTTAACATTCCCCCAGGAAACCTACAAAAGGAACAAGATTATTGCGAAAACATAGCAAATAAGAAGACTCAAAAGCAGAGGGTACCATGAGATTAATAAATCTCATGTGTTTGGGCATTAGGGAAAACCTTTGGCATTCTGTAAGGGAATGCAAGAATTGGCAGATTTAAGAAAAGAATTTTTGGGGGAATGCTTTATTGATTAAAATTAAAAAAAAACATATTTTTTTCAACTGAAAGTAAGAAGCAACGTTAAACCTTAAAAAACGAACAGAAATTATTGCATGTATGAGGGTGGTCGCCCCTCCCCCCGTCAATACCTCGCTTTTGACGCTAAAGTTCGAATTTTTGTCCCAATTCTTTTAAAAAAATGACTCCCTAATCACAAAGGCTGTGTTTTATTAGAATATAAATAACTTTTGAAAATACTAAAAAACAACTTTGGCGTAAAGATCGAGCTATTGGCGAGGGGTAACCTCCTCATGTACGTAAGAATGTTACCAAATGTTATTACCCCTGTCATTTAAAGATACCAATCTTAATGCCACTTACTAAACAGCCACTCACGCTTAATGTTAGGGATGGTGTTTTCTGTTTGGCTGTGTTTTTTTGTGTTTTTGCTACTTTGTGTTGGTTATGTTCTTTTTGTGTAAATGTTTTTTGTTTGTTGTTGATGGTTTTTGTCTTTTTTTTTTGTTGTGTATGGCTGTTTTTTTTATTGTAGTTGGTTTGGTTTTGGTCTTGGTGTTTTTTTGTTGTTTTTTTTTGGTAATAAATCTGCTAAAGGTTTATACCCAAAACTAATGGATTTAGGTTCGGGTGCTATTCTTCGGAAATTAAATCTTAGACTACAGAAATAATTTACATATAAATAAACAACTACAACTAGTATTTCCTCAAAGCACGAAGCCACCTAATTATTATTATTATTATTTATTTATAACCCGTCATTACAAAAACACAAGACAGAGTACAATAAAGATAAAGAAAAATACAAACGAGAAAAACACTAAACTGACAAGAAATAAGAAACTCTATCAGTAGTTAGTATTTTTTAATCTCTCCACTAAAGGGAAAGCTTATTATAAAACTAAGCCCTCTGATTGAAAGTCAGAGAATATGAGCCAGAATTGGAATTTGAAACAAAGCTTTTATACATGTTAATTTGGTGTACTAATATGCGAATTATTATAATTCTTATGCATTTATGACTTTATAATAATGATAAAGAAATAAATAATTCTGATTGTTTTTTAAGGTTCTCTTCTCATAAAGATTTAATATTGTAAGATATGGTATTATAAGCAAGGGCGCCGGCAAGGGGTGGGGGCAGGGGGTGGCAGGGCTTCCCCTTGGAAATTTAGGGCTATAAAGTAATTATAAGGAAACCAAAGGAAAAAGAGCAGAATAGGGAAAAATAAGCAAAAAATATGTGTTGCCACCATTGTTGGCTGCCTGCCAATAGATTTTTACCCTTAATAAGGAAGATATAAGTTCTAGTCTGTGACTGAGTGACCCATTTCCTGTTTTCCACAAACCTTTAGTCTCTATAATTTCGTAGGAGTAACAAAAAAGATATCAAATTTTGTGCAGTAATGAATGGTTGGTAAATAACGATCCTTGTCAATAACGAAAGTGTAGGAGCCTAACTATTGATAATATTCAATCAAAGAATTAGCTTCTTATGGTGATCCTAAATATTTATTTGTTTATTAGTAATTAGTGCAGCTATTAGTGCAAAAGAAAGTTCATTAACTATAGAAAGCACAAGGAAAAACAACTTAATAAGGGGCAATTTTGGTAAAAATATACCGTCTACTTTTGCTTACATTGCTAGAGTACCCATGAGCTGGTATAGGAAGCAACTATAATCAGAAATGTTTCCCCTGAACGGAATGCTGGGAAGTTTTGTATTTTTCCCCTGAACGGATACGTTTTTTTTGTGTTTTATTATTATTTATTTGTTTTCCAGGACTGATTGTATTTATCTAGTTGTCACTTTGAAAAATATTTAATTTTTGACACCCCTGAAGTATAAAGGTGTCAAATATATTGGTTTTTGGTATTCTAAAAATGTTGAATTAAAATTTTGATTTGATTTTCTTACTCTTAGTATTAATATTTTACTTTGAACAAACTACTGTGATAATGTCTTACTTTTTACAAACAGTTGAGTCTAAATTCATTATACATTTTGGCGTTTGATAACCAAGTTCAAAACTGTCAATATTGTTAAAAAATATCCTTCCAACGCTTTGGCATTGCTCGAAAGACCTGAATGCTGGGAGTTTGTATCTTAGTTTTTGTAAGTAGGCTATTGTTTTGTGTAGTTTTTTGTAATTAATCACTTTTTTTTTATTTTTATGTACTTTTACTTTTAATTGACATATTTTTTCCATTGCCTTTAGAAAAATGTGTGTCTCTAAGCTTCATTAAATAAAAAAAAAACAAGTTATTTCAAATGAAAGTAAGGAGCAACATTAAAGCTTAAAATGAACATAAATTAATACGTATATTAGGGGGGGGGGGTTACCCCCCTCCTCAACCCCTTTTTTTTCACGCTACAGTATTTGGCCCTTTAAAAAAAGCTACCTATTGTTCTAATCAAACGACCCTTGTGTTTCAGGACTTGTTTCTAAAGAATTGGGACAAAGTTTTAACTTTAGCGTAAAGAGCGAGGTGCTGAAGAGGGGTAACTCACCTCATATATGTAATAATTTAATTTCGTTTTAAGTTTTAATGTTGCTCCTTATGTGGTGACGCTTTCTAATTAAGTCAAAATTTTTATTTTAGTAAAAAAATTAAGACGCAAATACAAAGTTTCGAAATACCACTTTTTATTAAGATAAAGAACATATCCTGGTATGTGAATGCTTAACAGGAAATTGAGAAATCACCACTTCCTTGCTATGTGCGTCAATGGGCCCGATAAGATGTGGTTGATGAAATGTATAAAAGATACATTTTATGGGAAGGGGGAGAGATATACTCATTTTATGCCGGACTGACCTCTGGTCCGTTGATTTTAGAAATACCTTGGAATATTGTTGGATTATTGTTAGTGTTCAAGCATCTTATTTTACTGTACTTTATTGTAAATTTCTTATACTGATTAACTCCCTGGGACAACCAGTCCTAGTGGCTTATATGCTATCAGACCTTGTATCGTTGTGTGTTAGCTGAATAAAAGCATTGTGTTATAGACAACCTCTCTACAATCTTAATTTTGTCCCTCGAATATTCCTAGCTGGTACGCCCCTTTAGTCAGGTCCTAGCCTAAGGCACGCTACCAAAGATTATTTACCTTAGGACCACAAGTAACTCCCCTATAAGGGGAGTAATAAAGGTATCAATTACAACCTCACCCTAATAACGTAAAATCACTTCACCACACTTACTTTCAGTTGAAAAAAGCTTTTTTTTTATTTAATTTTTGATCGTTTTTAAATAACGACAGGATACTTGTCTCCTACTCCATGGAAAAATCCTCCTTCCCACACAAATATTCTCGGGGCAATACAATCATGGCGAAAATTTGCTCCGAAAAAATTACCCTTAACATATACACGGCTAAAATTGAATCGGCAAAGAAAAAGCAAGACAAATAAAGAAATTTTGTATAGGAACCTTGGCAAATTCACACAGTGCAAAATTTCTCCTGAAACTTTCACCCCCTTTGGAACTTCCCTCTCCATGGAAAATTCGTGCAAAATCCTTCCAGCAGAAAATTCTTCCTCCTTTCCGCACTCGAAAAATGTTCCCAATAACAAATGAAACAATAGATAAATTTTATAACTTAAAAACCTTTCCCCAGGGGCTGTATGGGGTCGTTTTATCTCCAAAGACATAGTTATTGGACCTTTCAACTATGCTAGAGAAAAAAAGCTATCTCAAAATTTTAATGAGACGATTTTGGTAAAGAAATGGCGTGGGAGGGGGCCTAGTTGCCCTCCAATTTTTTTGGTCACTTTAAAAGGGTACTAGAACTTTTCATTTCCGTTAGAATCATCCCTCTCTTGACTCATACGCTGAATCCAATGGTTTAATTTTCATAAAAATTCTATGACTTAGAGAGGGTCTTTCTCCCTTTTTTCAAAAATCAGACAAATTTTCTCAGGCACATAGCTTTTGATGGGTAAAACTAAAAAACTTACATATTTGGAATCAGCATAATAAGCCAGTTCTTTTGATATATCTATTTGTATCAAAATTCTGTGTTTTAGAGTTTCAGTTACTATTGAGCCGGGTCGCTCCTTACTTACAGTTCGTTACCACGAGCTGTTTTATTACCACTCAAAATCCAAACAGAGATCATTGAAATATTGATTGTTTTTTCTGTGTTACCAAAAGTATTGTATTCATAAAACTTTATAGTTTCATGAAATATAATTAAACAAATAGAAAAGGTTTTTCATCTAAAGTAAGGTACTTTAAAGTACTTCGTATAAATAGAAAAAGAAAATAATACCCTTTAAAATTGCTGAAAAGTACGTTCCTAGCAATATTTGACATCCCAAAGAAATTTCCTGGTGGGGCTTTTGATGACCTGCCTTGCCTTTTCCACCTCTGTACTGGTAGATATGGGAACGTAACATATTAGCTAAATAGAGAAATAATTTAATTAATTCCAGCTCCCCTACCTCTCAACATTTACCTAAATCCTCATGAAGCGGAAGCCGTTTGTCCATTAAAATCTACTTTTTTAGGAATCTACCCTACCCCCAGCTAATTAATGACTCACCCCCCCCCCCCTCATTACGCAATTACAGATCACCAAACATAGCCTATTTTCATTACAAATAAAGCGTATCAACTTGGTTCAATCCAGTACTGCCACCATGTGGCATTACTTCTTTTGCAACTGGAAAGCCTAAAATATAGTTATTGATACTTTTAAATCAATTAGCTTCTCAGAATTTTAAATTGACTGCAAGTTCGTCCTCTTCGGGGTAAAGTCGTAGTTTGGTGCCCTAAAATACCAAGAAAAGAAGACTTTCCCCTGGCCCAATCTGTATGGCCACTTAGGAAAGAGCTTTAAATTTACGTTTAAATGAGTTCCCTCCCAATTGTCTTGGACCTTTGGTTTGATACCATCACCCCTGTGAAAAACAAAAGAAATAAACCTGCATCGACGATGTTTCTTCTGAAAAAAAATGCAAAATTCCGCATTTTGAAAATTATAGCCTGAAACCTCTGTGGTGGGGTTCTCTGATGATGTATCTAATAAAGATCGCTTGGTTTTTCAATAAGATCGCTTGCTTCTTTGGAGGTTTTTCCCCTTTTTCAATGATCAGGAAAATTTTCTCAGATTTTTGGTTTTGGGTGGGTAACCATAAACTAAATTTTTTTTATATATTTAGAAGCAGCATAAGAAGCCAATACTGCCGGTGTAGCAACTGTCATGAAAATTCCACTTTTAGTTTTGGTGAATATTGGTCCAAGTCACTTTTTACTTCTATTTTTTTTTATCACTCACTACTTGATAAGATTCTTTTGTGACGAATCTTTTATAACCTGTTCATTTTATTTAGTTGAATTGGACACTAAAAAGAAAGAGGGTTAATTTGACAGCTGGATAGTAAGTTTAAATTTAGTTTTCCTTTCGCTATTCTATTTGTTTTTAATGTCTGAATATATAAGGGATTTAAGTTCGAGGGAGGGAGAATTGTCCTGTTATGAAAGAGGTACATTTTACATGGCCGTTATAAAATTAAAACGTGGTATCTATGCAGGCAAGATGATTTCTGAGCATTTCTACTCCTTCTGTAAAGTATTCTGAGGCGTAGGAAATTGCAGTAAGACAAGTCTACACTTGTTATAATCTACGGAAGCAATAAATCATTCTGCAAGTTTGGTTTGAGTTTGATTTTATTTTAAGATTAAATGCATAATAATTAAATATATTACTGATTAAATAAATTGCTCCCTTTGCCAGAAATCCTTGTCGTTAAAAATTTACTGTATTTTGTTTCATTTTGCATGCATTTTAATTGCTCCTTTTGTATTCGAGTTTTTTCCTAAAAGTATTTAAAAATAAACTTATTCCTACGAAAAGAAGTTCCTGATATGTATTCACTATCACCCAACATCCAGTGATATTTTGGCGTTTGCCCCGCCTGGAAAATTTTCTTCCGGCGCCCTTGATTATAAGGTATTCAAAAACTCCCCTTTGGACAACATCAAATGAGGTAAAAATTGACGATTTTAAAACACGTTGCACTTCCAAGCATGCCGAGCAGTGGCTCAATCTCGGAGAATTTAGGTGGGTGAGGTAAAATGTATTTTCCAATATCAGGTGGAGCAAATTTGTAGTTTTGTTTGAATTATTTCAATAAAGGCAGCAAAATAAGGTAGTTATGAATGAAAATATCCCCGAAAACTATTTTTCAAAATTTAGGGAGAGACTAAAGCCCCCCACCATTTGAATGGAAAATAAGCCGTCCTCCTGCCATACAGAAAAATTTGAGTTCATTGATTTATTCAGTATAACAAATTTCACTTGAACAACTTCATATAAAGACCACGCTTACCTCCGCTTCAGACAAACATTAGTCATAGCTACCTAGATACGATGAATGCAAAACTTGTAAATTGATTTAATTTCATTCGACAATTTAGCCCCCTTAACAAAGTTAAATAAAGTATTTTAAAAAGGAATAGGTATTTCCAGACGTGGAACATTCTTGCTCAAAACAAAACTTTTTGCACCACATCCCATATTTTCGCTGCCTCAAGAATAAGAGCTGAATTACGAAATCCTTCTTGGGTACTAAATATTCAACGTTTCCACTGAGCTGATAGATCAGGGCCTGATCAGGGACTGATCAGGGCCTCTTTGCAGCTGTGGGAATTTTACAAATGAAACCAATAAGTTGATGCAATCAAATTGCTACCCATTCCCTTCTGAAGCTTCCTGCTTACTAAATAATCAAGTTTTCCAGTGTGCTGACTAATCCTCATTGCCTCTGTTAAGATTAAGGACTAATCTTCGTGATCAAATTCGGTGAGAAACTCATGACGGATGTGTACTGTTTTGTCAATTGGTAGAATCAGACTGTCTGTGGGGAATGAACCTAATAGTAAGAGAAACGTCTGTCACAGCGGAAATAAGATAAATAAAAACAATAAATTGAAATAACTAAGCTGCGCACCATCTTCTTCTAGATATTCATCTTTCTGCGGAAATTGCAATGCTTGGGAAATCGCTTTAAGAAGTTGTTGTATTCCTGGTGATAAATTGTCTTTAAAGACCAGATGCTGATGATTTCTCCATCCGAAAACAAGCAAAGCTGGTCTACTTTACGTGGAAATCTATTCGATAATGTTTAGTTATGCACAACTTCCAGAAGCATGATTGCCTGTAGAATTTTTGTTTTAGAGAAAGGCCAGCAGGCAAACCATCATCCGTGGGGGCGAGGGGGGACTCATGTCATCACTACAGTAGTATATGTTAAAACTACCTACAGTGGGAGGCTCCCACCCAGGAGCACCAGAAAAGACATCCTTACGACGTACTTTCGCCATGTTTGATGACTAATCAGCAGGGGCTATACAAATAGATAAGGCACACTAAACATTAAAAAAATATTCCAGACTAGCTGCATTTCTCAGATAATTGCCCTTTAAAATTAATATACAAAACAAAACCTTGGAAAAGAATTAGGGACGAAGAAAGCGGTGATTTTATGTCATATACATTTAAAAGAAGCTAACTTTATATTTTAAAACAAATTTTAATGGCTAAATTCACGGGATCAACAATAAAACCAAAGCACAAAACAACAGTAAAGGCAAAAACATACAAAATTGCTTCGCAAGATATTCACTTAGTTACGTAGGCAATTGAGCAGACAGCAGACGAAAATGGGCCAATTTCACCTGAAAAGTTAGCCAGCAGATTGGGAATGACCTGCAATCATGTTATCTCCAGCCATAGCCTTCCTGTTTCAGACGTGCCCCCTGTTTCTTGAAAAGTGCGACAGTCAAACAGGTCTTTACGGTTTCCATTGAATCCAGCCCTCATCAACTTTAATTTATATGAATTAATTCTCAAAAAGTTCCTTTGTATTCAACTCCATTTCATTTACCTTAGCTGCAAAAACGCTGAATAACAATCACAAACAGTTTCACCTGACTGTATAGTAAAACCTCTCATTATGGAAAAGATTAAAAAGTTAAGCTCTGGATATAGCGGGAGGGAGAACCTTGTAAAGTTATATAAGCCCTGTAACAAGTTATATTAGTTCTGTGAATTTATATTGTCTGTGCTGCAACATATTAGTAGCTGTCAATCACTCCATTGTATTGGGACATGAATCAGTCAGAGAAAATATCCTCTTTTATGGAAAACAGACAAATGAAAGCGGAAGATGGAAGAAATCATAATGCTTCAATTCCCTTCTGAATATTCATCTTTCCATAGAAACTGAAACACTGAGAGAAATAATGTCAACAATTTGGTGGAATTTATGATAGTATATATCTATGAAGAACACTGCAAAGATTCTTCCCATTCCAAGTTATTCTGAATTTAGGATAATTAATATTAGCTGTTGGTTAATAGCTGGTGGGACGATATTAGCTGTTTTCCATTTCTTGCCTAACAGTCTTAAATATATATATATATATATATATATATATATATATATATATATATATATATATATATATATATATATATATATATATATATATATATATATATTAAACAGTCTTAAATATATATATATATATATATATATATATATATATATATATATATATATATATTAAACAGTCTTAAATATATATATATATATATATATATATATATATATATATATATATATATATATATATATATATATATATATATATATTATATATATATATATATATATATATATATATATTTAAGACTGTTTAATATATATATATATATATATATATATATATATATATATATATATATATATATATATTATATATATATATATATATATATATATATATACTATATATATATATCATATATATATATATATATATATATATATATATATATATATATATATATATATATATATATTAAACAGTCTTAAATATATATATATATATATATATATATATATATATATATATATATATATATATATATATATATATATTATATATATTATATATATATATATATATATATATATATATATATATATATATAAATATAAATATATATATATTAAACAGTCTTAAATATATATATATATATATATATATATATATATATATATATATATATATATATATATATATATATATATATATATACATATATATATATATATAAATATAAATATAAATATATATATATATATATCTATATATATATATATATATATATATATATATATATATATATATATCTATATATATATATATATATATATATATATATATATCTAATATATATTATACTATTATATATATATATATATATTAATTACTTGATGCATTAATAGTATTTTCAGTTATAATTCAAAATAATTGAAAGTAGCAAGGATGAAACACACAGCAGCTATGGAAAGACGACATTGACTTATAAGAGAAGAATTAATGCGTATCAAATTTACAACTGGTCACCGAGATTTTCAAAAATAAGTTTTAAGGTATATTCATTGGAAAAAATCGATGCAAAATTTGTCCACCCCCCTCCCCCCACACACAGGCATACACATATTCCTGACATCGTGCTCCTGGCTTTCATGGATGTTACCTCTTAAATTTTTCAATTTTAACAGTAATGCATCAGATAAAACACACTTTCATTCATACACCCACCGATCTAAGGCATTATCAGGGCTTTCTTCTAACTTTTTGTTTCTTCTCGAAGATATAAACAATTAACCCTGAATTCGATAGCCCAGCTTAGAATCTCCCTTTTAATCCCACGTTAAAATAAATGGATTACCCCCAAACAAGTTCTACCCAGCAAATATTTCTTAAGATTCTATTGTTCCTTCTTTGCTAGCCATATCTGAATTCCTCGGTCTCTCGACATCTTTTTAACGTTTTTGAAATACCACATTTTCCACAGCCAAATCTTTACCTTTATTCCAATCCTCTCCAGGGTTGCAACTCGAAAAAATTCCTAATTTGGTAAATTATCGTGGGCAAAAAGTGTATTCCTGCAACTCTTTAAAAAATCCATTCAAAAGAGAGAAGGAATTCACTTATCCATCCATTTTCATGCACTGATGCATTTGCAGAGACATTTTTAAATAAATTGGAAGTGGGAAAGTTTCTGTTCTTCCGGCTTGAAACTATCTATACTAGAGAGCTGTTGCTCGGGAAAGGATAACGAAGGTAAAGGTTAAAAATAGTAATGCTTAGTAAAATGCAGAAAATTTTTTAAATGATAAAATATCTTGGGCATGGCGAAAACAGAAGGAAGCGGCAGAATCTTTAAAATTATACTACCGGAGTAAAAGAACTTGAGAATAATCTACTATGTTCAAGTGGGGCTTAAAAGTAGAAGCTATTTAGCGGATTGTAGAAATAAAGGCTAATTTTTTACCTCTTTGAAGAAGAAATCAATATAGGCTACTGAGAATTTTAGAAAAACTCAAGGGCCTTTGTATGCTCTATCAGCAATTGAAGACAAGTATGGATAAAAGTATGTGATCTTTCATTTGATGTGTGAGTATGAAAACCTGAGGAGATAATACATTGGACCGTAAGAGTATGGGAAATATGACCAAGATTAGCAGACAAGCATGATTCCACGAATACTATTAGGCTGCAGGGAGGACTCCTCAGGATAAGCACGGAGCACTTTGAGAATTCTAGGGATTTATACTACTACTACTACTACTACTAATACCACTAGTACTACTATTACTAACACTACTACTACTGCTACTGCTGCTACTACTACCACCATTAGGCTACTACTACTTTTGCTACGACTACTAACGCCTATCCGTAGTAACCGGCCACCTGAGGCCAATACAGATGTGCAAGCTCCACCTACACCCCAATCTAAACAAAGCTTTGCTCTTTACTTTCTCTTGTTAAGTTCCGGCTGTGGGATAATTGCAACTATAGATAAGATGATTGGACATTATAGGATAGCTTATGCTTATATCTATTTATGTTAATAGAATATTCATTTATTTGTTACTCTATATCATTTTTCTTATTGCACTAGACTGCTGTTTTTTTTTAAATAAATGTCTTAATTTTCTTAAATAAATACCATAATTTTATGTGTTATAAGCTAAGCTACACAACTATATACTACACCAAGGGCGCATCCAGGATTTTTATTCGGGTAGGGGCTTATATTGGGGGGGGGGGGTTCAAAAAACTTAAAAAACGCTTCAAAAATTTGCTAGTATAGGCTATATTTTTATTACGTTTTTTATGAGTTGGACAAAAATTTCGACCCGGGTTCCCTTGGCAAACAAAAAAAAATTTAAAAAAAAATGCGCCAAGATAGAACAGTGAAAATAATCCTATTTGAAGGCTGGTAAAAATAAACTTCCTGGTATGGTTTTTCCCCCTTGGGAAAATGACAAAAAACTTACAAAATTACTAAAAAAGCATTCTTGGGCCCAAGATGCGCTTACACAAGTATACAATGAGATTACCGTGATATGTCAATTAAATACAACTTTACACCTATACACAGGGAATTTGCATCCTGAGACTGACCCAAACGGATAGGCACGTACACAGGGAAGGGCCATCCAAAATCCAACTTTTCACAGATTTTCTGGCCGCTTCTTGTTCAAATTGTCTAAAAGAACTATTTTTATTAATAACCCCCTCCACCAAACATATCCTGTGTACGTGCCTGCAAAAGAGGTAATTTTTCAGTATGAAAGCTAAAAATAGGAACAAGAAATTAATATTTTCTTATGCCCCCTCCCCCTCCCAGGGAAAGAACCAGAAAAATCAATACAATATTTAGTGAATGAAATATTTTTTGCGTCACCTAACCCACACATAAAGTGCATGTAGTTATCATCAGTAATTTTTAAGACTCAAACTATAATGCCTTTTTTTGAACCAATCATGCTGAGACTTTATGAGATAAACACAAACAATGCCATACCTTTCTAATAATGTATAAATATTCATGAAATTAATAAATTATTGAAGTTATCTTAAATTTTATAAATCGGTTAATTTTGGTGACTTTTGAAGTCTTTCAAAGGGTCGAGGGTCTTCCCCGGCTTATTTTGCTAGTAACCAGACCCTCCTGTCTCGTACTTCGCAAACATCTTTACTAGACGCAGCCGACCCAGGGCACTGTTCTCTGGTGTGGGCAGCTCCTTCGTATTCCAAATGACTCCCAGCACGAGTTGTATTTGACTTTGAACCCGCCCTGAACGGATGTAAACAACCCAGAAGACACACCCCCCTACTTGGTGGAAAGATAAAGCCAAAGAATTTACTCGCCAAATCCCACATTTCAGTGGAAGAAGCCAGGACCCTGGCAAGCAATAGGTCAACCTAAGGGTGTCTGGTCTCATCATTATCCATGCAGAACCCTGGAAAAGAGCCGTAAGTCAAATTCATTTTAGTCTTAAGAATTAGTAGAAGAATACATACCATCTTGCGAAAGGTGGATTGCTGTTATCTAGGACTTTGTTCCATTTATTATGCCAAACTATTTCTTCCGCTGCTTTTGCCCAATATTCTTCCGGGTTCACTAGTGAATCTTGATATTCTTGACTATAATCCCCAAAAATGTGAGGAACAGAGACGCGTATATCTAGAAATAAGCTCTGTGTCAACTCAAGTCAAGAGCACCGCCGCTATCCTATACCTTTCTTTTATCCCTTCTTAAATAAATTAAAATTGGGATAAAAAGAATATTAGTAGAGTCCTAGGTTCCATTTTGCCTGCCTTATGTTCCTTTCCGTGCTATTTGCTTGCCTTATGTTCCTTGGCACCTTTCCAGAGCATAGCCTTATGGATTTCCTTGCCTTACGTTCCTTGCTGTGCCATTTGCTTGCCTTATGTTCCTTGGCACCTTTCCAGATCATGGCCTTATGAATTTGATTGCCTTACGTTCCTTGCCGTGCTATTTGCTTGCCTTATATTCCTTGGCACCTTTCCAGAGCATGTCCTTATGAATTTGATTGCCTTACGTTCCTTGCCGTGCTATTTGCTTGCCTTATGTTCCTTGGCACCTTCCCAAGACACTTTTGAGGCAAAAAAAACTCTCTGAAGACCAGGCAGCGGTATAAATCTGTGACCTCTACCAAAGGCCAGATGCTAGTGAATGTCATTGCCTTGACTGGTGAAATGGCCTTTACCTGAGGATGGGTGTGGTTGATTTCTTTGGCCTTGAGTTTGGATATGCACTTTGAGATGCAATGAACTCTGAACAAACCCGGACAATTGCGAAACAGATTGCATAATGATCTAAAATGTGCGCTAAAGATTTTCTGATAATTTCAGAAATATTTGACTGTAGTCTTGATATCTCTAAGGTACTCCTTTGAACTCTTACTGATTTCTCTGGTTTTGAGCGTTAGTTGCGCAATGATATAGTCCTATAAAATTATTTTTTTTAAACAAGTCGATGCTAAGAAATTCTTCATAGAAATATATTGACAGAAAACCCTCGCATATCACCTTATGAATTAACAATTAAATGAAATCAGTAGTAATCTATAAATAAGTCTGATCGTGGCCACAGAAATAATGAATTATTTGTTTGATGTAGCAATCGAATGTGAGACCTGAGCTTACCTACGATGCTTTAGCCATGTGAACCAACATGTCAGTGATATTATTATTTTCTTATAAATATATTCTAAGCAATAGGTTTCATGCATTTGCTATGCCATTACATTGTATCTGTTTGTATATCATGTATCATCTTTAGCTTTGAACCCCCCTCCCCACGAGTTGTTCTTGAACCTTTTAATTCAATCTGCGAAATATTTTTGAAACCTGTACCTTCAGGGGATGGAAAAGAGCAATATCAAAACTAAAAAGTGCGTAAACACTGCATTTGAATGGTTTGCGAGCTTAGCCCTTGAGGGAATCTCACTTATTTTTAAATCTGTACGTTTATTTATATTTTTTGACATAGTTTTTATTTTCATGTTTTTTTAATTTCACTTCTGTTTTGAATTTTAAAAGAAGAAGAAAAAAAGTTCAACTTCCCTTCCATGGAAGTGAAAAAATGCTAAGGTTTAATTCTGATTTTTTTACAGAGAAGAGAAAAAATATGAAAATTCAATTCTGAATATTCCGAAGAAGGGAAAAAAGTTAAACATCAGTTCTGAGCTCCCTAAAAGAAGAAAAAGTTCCACTTAAGTTCAGAATTTTCTCAAAGAAGAGAAGAAAAGTTCAAATTCTCTTCTGAATTTCTCCTGAGAAGAGAAAAATGTTACACTTCGATTCTGAGCATGGTGTAGGAATCGAATGTGAGACCTGAGATTTTCTACGATGCTTTAGCCATCTGAACCAACATGTCAATGATATTATTATTTTCATAGCAATACATTCTAAGCAAAAGGTTTCACGCATTTTCTATGTCATTTAATTGTATGTGTTTGTATATCATGTATCATCTTTAGTTTTCAAAAACTTCTCTTTCTACTAATTGTTCTTGAACCTTTTAGTTCAATTCGTGAAACATGGTTGAACCTGGACCTTCAGGGAACGGTAAAGAGCAATATCAAAATTAAAAAGTGCATAAACAATGCCTTTGAATTGTTTGCGAGCTTAGCTCTTGAGGCGAATCTAACTTATTTTTGATTCCGAACATTTTTTTTTGAACTGAAATTTTTACAATCTTTTTCACGACTTAAAATGATTCGTAAAGAAAAAAGTCTAAGCCAAAAAACAAAATGCCACAAATAAAAACACAATACAAAGCGTAAAACACGAATACGTCTCCAAGCAAAACATTAACGTCTCGAAGGAAAAGAAAACGTCGCAAAGACCAAAAACATCTCGAAGACAAAAAAGTCTCAAAGTAAAAAACAAAAACATCTCGAATAAAAAGAACAATGTCGCAAAGAAAACAAAAGCGTCTCAAGGCTAAAAACAACGTCTCAAAAAAATAATCTTTTAAGTTAAAAAAATAACGTCTCGAAGAAAAAAACATCACAAAGAATTTTTTTTGAACTGAAGTTTTTTGAAAACTTGTTTTTCACGTCTTAAATGATTCGCAAAGAAAAAAAAACGTGTAAGTAAAAAACAAAATGTCACAAAAAAATATTACAAAAAAAATGTCAGAAAGAAAACAAAAACGTCTCCAAGAAAAACAGCAATGTCTCGAAGGAAAAAAAATGTCGCAAAGAAAACAAGTCTCGAAGAAAAAAAACAACTCAGAGTAAATAAAATCGCAAATAAAAAAAACGTCGCAAAGAGAACAAATTGTCTCGAAGCTAAAAACAAAATCTCGAAGAAAAAAAACCTTTTTAGTTTAAAAAAAACGTCACGACGAATTTTTTCAATTCAGACATACAAACAGATAAAGGCAGACACTGGGACAAAAAACAACCACCCAGCCACACAGGCTAAAGTTGAGAGACAAATATACTTCTAGTAAAGTAAAGAGTGCCTTGAGTCACTGAACTCTTATATAACGATTTCGTGATTTTGAGCGTTAGTTGCACAATAATATAGCCCTAAGAAAAAGAAATGAACTGTATTTTTTTTAGAGTTAGAAACATATTAAGAGGGAATTTATCCCGATTCAATCAGACACAGGCACTACAGCCAGGCTCACAAGCGGTTCACCAGAGTTTAACAGATATGGAACATAAAAAACACTTTGAAACATGTCTTTTCCTTCAAGGAGTTGATGTTGGAAACATTCCAGTGAAACCTTCTGCTTTAACTGGAGGCTATGAGATTTTTGAGCGATATATGGGATATAGAACTTATACTCAAAACCATATTAATCTTCGTCTGCAACCACCAAGATATACCTCCCAACCTTTACTATTGCAAGAAAAATTTACTGGTCTTAAACGAGATGGTGTTAGACTAAAGATATTTAATGGAAGGTGGTCAAAGGATTTCATCGATACAAAAGAACTTGCAAAAGCTAGATTCTTTTTTGTTGACCATACTGACCAGGTTCTGCGTGCTTTTTGTGCATGTGTTATTGGAAACTGGGAGAAGGGTGATTTTCCTATAGATGAACACAAAAGGCACTTTGAAACATGTTCTTTTTTTCAAGGAGTTGACGGGGGAAATATTCCAGTAAAACCTTCTGCTTTAATTGGAGGCTATGACATTTGTGAGCAATGCATGGGGTCAAGATGCTACAGCCAAAACTAGGTTAATATTCGTCTCCAATCACCAAGATATACCTCCCAACCTTTACTGGCACAAGAAGAACGTACTGCTCTTAAATGAGAGGATGTTAGACTAAGAACGTTTTTATTCAAAGTTAGTAATAAGGTTTAATTTTCTATGCGTCATTATTGGAATAAAAAATTTTCCTTTACATCACGTTGTTGTTTCGTTTATTTGTTGGGGACCCAAGTTTTTAGACAATGGAACGCATTTTTTCTTATGACATTACATTGATATTTTTGAAATAAGAAATGAAATTTGAATGTGTATGCTGGTCATTATTTTTTTTGTTCAAGTAGCACAGTATATTTTTGTGTGCTGGTTTGTTTGTGATCAGCAGTATGAGAGTCAATTCAAAATGAATAAAGCAGAAAAAAATTGAAAAAAAAAAACTTGTGAAGTCTTGCTACTTTGGATTTTTTTTTCAAAGCTGGCGCAACTAAAGTTCGTTCAACATCGAGAGTGTAATAAATTCTGTATGGGACCATTAGAAATAAAACCAATTTAAGAGGGGCTACTAACCCTCAATGAAAAGGTGTAGAGCTTCTATAGAAATGGAGCCTCTATGCGAGGGGCTACTCACTCTCTTTGAAAATGTGTAGAGCTTCTACAGAAGTAGTGACTCAAGAGCACCTTAGGACTGTATCATTGCGCAACTAACGCTCGAAACCAGAGAAATCAGTAAGAAATCACAAGAGTGGATTGGGGACATTAAAACTACACCAGTCAAATATTTCTGAAACCTTTAGAAAATCTTTATCGAACATCTTAGATCATTATGCAATCTGGTTCACAATTGTCCGGGTCTGTTCAGAGTTCTTTGCTCCTTAAAAAAGCCTTAGAGCTATATCATTATGCAACTAAAGTTCGTTCAACCTAAATAGAGGATGGTCTTGATAAAGTTCGTTCAAAATCAAGAGTGCCCTAGGGCTAATGGTACTATATGGCTGATCATCGCCACCACATAGTTTATTATATATTTTCAAAGTGTATTATTGTACATTGGAAGGATACACACTTGCATCATATTAGAAATATGAGGATAGTATTCGTTTTTCCTAATATTGATTGCTATTTTGCTGCTCTTGGTCCAAGAATAATGGCTTATGGAAAGGGCTGTTACAAAGATCATTCATCAATAACGAGCTATGGTCTTGGCGCTTGGTTTGCAATGATGTGGGAGGCCTCATTATTGCAACCAGACCATTTTCAATTTTTTTAATTTCTTAAAATGACATGAAATATGCTTGCGGCTATGCCAGAGGTATTCTATGGCTGCTCATCAAAACTATATGGTCACCCTACTGATACTTTATGGTTGATCGTCGACAATACATGGATTATTCTGTGTTATCGATCGTTATTGATTGTGCACTGGAAGGATAAACACATAATTTTTATTTTAAAAAAAAGTAAAGATGATTTTTTTCGAGACAGTATGTCAACATGATTGAGTTCTCGTGGCATTGAATGCTGAAAAAGATAAATATTTGAATTGCAAAAAAAGCACTAATGGTGACATCATTTGAAACGTATGTGACCGTTGTTGTGGCAGTGAGAGGTTGAATTCCTTTGGAGTATCGAAAACATTCAAGATTGCTGATAGTGGATATACAAGAATGGTATTTCCAGAGATGCTAGTGCTCAAAGATTATGCAAGCCTAAAATTAACAGTTGATGACGTGTGCCAACTTCTTGCTTATATTTCTCGTAACAAGTTACCTGTTGAAAAATCATATAAACATATCCGTGAAAGTACCATTCAACAGAAGATAAAACCAAGACGGGCGCACTTCATCATCAATGTCATAAATCATATCATGTCTATCTGTCGTAACTGTAACCTTTGTAAAAATGATGTGGTAATAGACAGTATGATCTAGATCAAAATTAAAAGGGCATGGACACATAACATCGCCAAGGAACTTAAAGACAATTCAATGAAAAGCAAATATCAATGAATGTTAATAGTATCACTGATAGTTTACCATCAGATATCATCATTGAACAGAATAATACCGATGATGAAAAATTGAAAATGAAATGCGTCAACCAAGTATGTGCGCATAACAGAGTTATCGCAGCATTGAATGCTGACAAGGACACATATTTGAACTATGAGATAAGCACTAATGGTGACACCATTGGAAATGTATGTGTACATTGGCATGACAGTGAGAGATAGAACTTCTTTGGAGTATCGAAAAATTTCATCATTAGTGATGGTGGATTTTTCACACTATCATCAGAGATGATAGTGGATAATTCATTTCTAAAACTAATGGTTGACAACGAGGGTCAACTTCTTGGTTGTAGCGCACGTAACATGTTACCTATTGATAAATCACATCGCGATCTTTCGGGTATTAGAATTCAACACAAGGTAGAAAGAAGACAGGCATACTGCTGTACCAACATCATAAAACATATCATGTCTCAGTGTCAGAATTTTTACCTGTGTAAAATAATGTAGTAATAGACAGTGAAATCAATGCTAAAATAAGGAAGGGCACTGGTAGATAATATTAACATGGAAATTAATGACAATTCTAAGAAAAGGAAAGCATCGATGAATATTTCTGATATCATCGACAGTTTACCATCAGACACTGTCAATGAAGACAAAAATACCAATGATGAGATGTATGATGGGAATGTAGCTGAAACCAGGTAAAAAGTCGTATACGACACCGAAATGGAATATAAGCCCTGTCACGAGAAAAAATTATGAAGAAACCACAAGTAAAATAAAAAATGCTTTGAAAGACAATATCACCAAGGAATGTGAAGATGAATTGATGAAAAAGAAAGCATCAGCAAGCGTTACTGCTACCGTAATGGGGTTACCAACGGACCAAGTCAATGAAATCGGTTTTATCGACAGTTAAATATATGACGAGGTTGATAAAGTTGTTTTATACCCCCGAAAATGGATCCAAGAGATGAAAACATTTTAATTTTATATCATGATACCAACACTTACAAATATAAAGGAAAGCGTGGCACACCATGCTAAGTGAACCAAAATGATCCTAATTTGAATGCAGTTCTTTGAAAAAAAAATACAAGTACCCGGGTGAAGGTACAAGCTCTGTTGTGCTGATCTAAATGGAAATAGATGGCAGAGAGTTTGCTTTACGTGGCTGACTCCATAGTACTCTATGACTGATCATCGACACTAGTTTTTAAGACTTTTCTTAATAATTAGGTGTTGGTTGAATTAAGATTTATTTTCTAATACGACATTATTTTTGCATAGGTCGCAGCTCTATTATGAATTTTTCCGTAGAAGAAACAAAGTTCTCTTTTGAATTTTTCTATAGAAGAGAAAAAGTGTTACACTTTGATTCTGAATTTTTTTTTCAAAGATATATTCCAGTTCTGAGAATCACCAAAGAAAATAAAAAAAAGCTACCCTACAGTTCTGAGTTTCCTTTGGAGCTGATATCGTACCCTAAAAATAATAGAAACAAAGACAAAGCAATGCAATAAAATATTTTTTTTGAAATAATTACATGATGAATATCATAATAAAAAATTAACACATTAAATTTACTCATAAATACTTCATGTTTTTTCTCCAAATGTCATATATTTCAATCTCGGGGTATACACAATATTTTACAACCTTGCCATACATTTCACTGTCGATAAAACCGATTTCACAGACTTCTTTCATTGGTACCCCCATAACGATGGCAGTTACCTTTACTGATGCTTTGTTTTTCATCAATTCATCTTTATATTCCTTGGAGATAATGTTTTTCAAAGCCTTTTTTATTTTACTTGCTGTTTCTTCATAATCTTTTCTCGTTACAGGGCACATAATCCATTTCGGTGTCATATATGAATCTTTACCTGATTTCAGATACATTCACATCATACATCTCATAATTGGTATTTTTGTCTTCATTGACTGTATCTGGTGGTAAACTGTCGATGATACCAGCAATATTCATCGATGATTTTCTTTTCTTAGAATTGTCATTAATTTGCATGTTAATATTGTCTACCAATGCTCTTTTCATTTTAACAGTGATTTCACTGTCTATTACTACATTTTTTTTTACATAGGTAACATTTCTGACACTGAGATATAACATGTTTTATGACGTTGGTGCAGCAGTATACCAGTCTTCTTTTTACCTTCCGTTGAATGCTAATACCCGAAATATGGCGATATGATTTATCAATAGGTAACGAGTTATCTGTGCTACGACCAAGAAGTTGACCCTCGTTGTCAACAATTCCTTTTAGACATGAATTATCCACTATCATCTCTGGGAATTTTATTCTATTATATCCACCATCACTAATGACGAAATTTTTTAGTATTCCAAAAGAAATTCAATCTCTCACTGTTAAGACAATGCAAATATACATTTAAAATGGTGTCGCCATTAGTACTTTTTTCATAGTTCAAAAATTTGTCCTTGTCAGCATTCAGTGCTACGATAACTCTGTTATGTGCACATACTTTCTTGAAGTATTTCATTTTCAGTTTTCCATCATTGCTATTATTCCGTTCAATGATGATATCTGATGGTAAACTACCAGTGATACTATTAACATTCATTGATACTTTGCTATTCATTGAATTGTCTTTAATTTCCTTGGTGATCTTATGTGTCCATGCCTTTTTAATTTTACTCTAGATCATACTGTCTATTACCACATTATTTTTACAAAGGTTACAGTTACGACAGATAGACATGATATGATTTATGACATTGATGCTGAAGTACGCTCGTCTTGGTTTTACCTTCTGTTCAGTGGTAATTCCACGAATATGTTTATATGATTTTTCAACAGGTAACGTGTTACCAAAAGTATAAGTAAGAAGTCGGCACTCGTCATCAACTATCAATTTTAGGGTTGCATAATCTTTGAGCACTAGCATCTCTGGAAATACTATTCTTGCATATCCACCATCAACAATCTTGAATGTTTTCGATACTCTAAAGGAATTCAATCTCTCGCTGCCACAACAACGCTCGCATGCGTTTCCAATGATGTCACCATTAGTGCTTATTTCGCAATTCAAATTTTTGTCTTTGTCAGCATTCAATGCTAAGAGAACTCTATCATGTTGACATACTGTCTCGAAAAAAAATCATCTTTACTTTTTTAAATAGGACTTATGTGTTTATCCTTCCAGTGCACAATCAATAATGATCGAAAACATAGAATAAACCATGTATTGTCGATGATCAACCATATACTAACAGTAGGGTGGCCGCATAGTGTCGATGAGCAGCACTGGAGTGCCTCTGGTATAGCTACACGCATATTACATGTCATTTTAAGACATGTAAAAAAAGTTGAAAAATGTCCTGGTTGTAGTAATAAGGCCTCCACTAAGACGTTCCCACATATTTTAAACCAAATGCCAAGACCATAGCTCGTTATTGATGAATGGTATTTGTATTAGTCTATTCCATAAGCCATTGGTCCTGGACCAAGAGTGGCAACATAGCAATCAATATTAGGACAAACGAATGCCATCCTCATTTTTTTATATGATGCAAGTGTGTATCCTTCCAATGTACAATAATACTGTTTTAAAATATATAATAAACTATTTAGTGTTGATGAGCAGCCACATAGTACCACTAGCCCTAGGGCACTCTTGAGGTTGAACCAACTTTGTCTAGGTCATTCTCTACCGTGGCCGTAGGAACCACTGAAGCGTATCAAGTTGAATGAATTTTATCAAGGTCATCCCCTAGAGCACTCTTGAGTTGAATGAACTTTATTAAGACCATCTTCTATTGAGGTTGAACGAACTTTAGTTGCGCAATGATATAGCTCTAAGGCAGTTTTAAGGAGCGATGAACTCTGAACAGACCTGGACAAATGTGAATCAGATTGCATAATGATCTAAGATGTTCGCTAAAGATTTTCTAATGATTTCAGAAATATTTGACTGGTGTAGTCTTGATGTCCCTAAGGCACTCTTGTGAACTCTTACTGATTTCTCGCGTTTTGAGCATTAGTTGCGCAATGATACAGTCCTAAGGTGCTCTTGAGTAACTACTTCGATAGAAGCTCTAAACCTTTTCAAAGAGAGTGAGTATCCCCTCATTGGTTATATTTACAATGGTTCTACACAGAATTAATTACACTCTTGATGTTGAACAAACTTTAGTTACACCTGCTTTGAAAAATATCCCGTAGCAATACTTCACAAGATTTTATTTTAATTTTTTCTGCTTTATTCATTTTGAATTGACTCTCATACTGCTAATTACAAACAAACTAGCCCACAGAAAATATTCTGATCTACTTGAACAATAAAAATAAGGATCAGCATACACCTCTCATTTAAGAGCAGTACGTTCTTCTTGTGACAGTAATGGTTGGGAGGTATATCTTGGTGATTGCAGACGAATATAAATCTAGTTTTTACTATAGCTTCTTGACCCCATTTATCGCTCACAAATGCCATAACCTCATTTAAAGCAGAAGGTTTCACTGGAATGATTCCTCCATCAACTCGTTGAACGAAAGTACATGTTTCAAAGTGCCTTCTGTGTTCATCTATAGTAAAATCACCCTTTTCCCAGTTTCCAACCACACATGCACAAAAGGCACACTGTATTTGGTCACTATGGTCAACAACAAGACATTTAGCTTTTGCAAGTTGTTTGGTATCGATGAAATCCTTTGAAAACCTTCCATTAAACATCTTTTATCTAACATCCTCTCGTTTAAGACCAGCACATTTTTCTTGCGATAGTAAAGGTCGGGAGGTATATTTTGGTGGTTGCAGACGAAGATTAATATGGTTTTGAGTATAGCTTCTTGATCCCATGTATCGCTCACAAATTTCATATCCTCCAGTTAAAGCAGAAGGTTTCACTGGAATGTTTCAAACATCAACTCCTTGAACAAAAGGACATGTTTCAAAGTGTCTATTATGTTCCATCTATTTTAGACTCTAGTACACCACTTGTGATCCTAGCAGTAGTGTCTGTGTCTGACTGAATTTTGATAAATCCCCCTTAATATGTCTCTAAGTCTAAAAAGAATCCGGTTCATCCTTCTTTCTCGGGGCTATATCTTTGTGCAACTAACACTCAGAACCCACGAAATTGGTTATGAAAGAGGTTATGCAATATTTTTCTTCTTCGAGACTTTTTTCCATTTCGATGTTATTTTCCTTCGAGACGTTGCTGTTTTTTTGGAAACGTTTTATTTTCTTTGCGACGTTTTTTTGCTGTGTAATGTTTTTTGTGACATTTTGTTTTTAGCTTACACGTTTTTTCTTTGCGAATCATTTTAAGACATAAAAAAAAAGTTTGAAAAAAACTTCAGTTCAACAAAAATTTTTGTGACGTTTTTTTTCTTCGAGACGTTATTTTTTTAACTTAAAAGAGTTTTTTCTTTGAGAAGTTGTTTTTAACTTTGAGATGTTTTTGTTTTCTTTGCGACATTGTTCTTTTTATTCGTGACGTTTTTTTTACTTTGAGACGTTTTTTGTCTTCGAGATGTTTTTTTGCTCTTTGCGACATTTTCGTTTCCTTCGAGACATTGCTATTTTGCTTGGAGACGTTTTGTTTCTTCACTTTGTGACGTTTTTTTTATTTGTGGCATTTTGTCTTTTGCCTTAGACTTTTTTTCTTCATAAATCATATGAAGACGTGAAAAAGATTGATAAAACTTCAGTTCAAAAAAAATTAAAATGTTTGCAATAAAAAATAAGTGATTCGCCTCAAGGGCTAAGCTCGCAAACCATTCAAAGGTATCGTTTATGCACTTTTTAGTTTTGATATTGCTCTTTACCGTCCCACTGAAGGTCCAAGTTCAATGTTTCAAATGTTTCACAAATTGAATTAAAAGGTTCAAGAACAATTAGTAGGGAGGGAAGTTTTTTAACACTAAAGATGATACATGATATACAAACACATACAATTCAGTGACATAGCAAATGCATGAAACCTATTGCATAGGATGTATTTCTAAGAAAATAACAATATCATTGACATGTTGGTTCAGGTGGCTAAAGTATCGTAGGAAATCTCAGGTCTCACATTCCATTCCTACACCATGCTCAGATTCGAAGTGTAACATTTTTCTCTTCTCAGCAAAAATTCAGAAGAGAACTTGCACTTTTCTTTGAGAAAATTCAGAACTTAAGTGGAACTTTTCTTCTTTGAGGGAGCTCAAAACTGACGTTTAACTTTTTTCCCTTCTTCAGAATATTAAGAATTGAAGTTTAAGATTTCCTCTCTTCTCTGGAAAAAATTAGAATCAAACCTTAGTATTTTTTCACTTCCATGGAAATATCTAAGGGAAGTTGAACTTTTTTCTTTCTTCTTTTAAAATTTGGAACAAAAGTGGAACTTAAAAAAAAGATGAAAATAAAAACTATGTCAAGCAAAAAAGTGTAGAGAATTAAAAATCAGTAAGATTCGCCTCTAGGGCTTAGCTTCCAAACCATTCAAAGGCACTGTTCGCGCACTTTTTAGTTTTGATATTGCTCTTTACCATCCCCTGAAGGTCCAGGGTTCAAAAATATTTCTCGAATTGAATTAAAAGGTTCAAGAACAACTCCTAGGGACAGTGGGGGGTTTTAAAACTAAAGATGATACATGATATACAAACAGATACAATTTAAGGGCATAGCAAATGCATGAAACATATTGCTTTGAATGTATTTCTAAGAAAATAATAAAATCATTGACATGTTAGTTAACATGGCTAAAGCATCGTAGGAAATCTCAAGTCTCAAATTCGATTCCTACACCATAAAAATAATTCATGATTTCAGTGGGCACGGTCAGACATATTTTTAGCTTACTACTGATTTCATTTAATTGTTAATTCATAAGGTGATATGCGAGGGTTTCTGTGAGTATATTTCTATGAACAATTTTTTAGCATCGACTTGTTCCAAAAAAGATAATTCTATAGGACTATATCATTGCACAACTAATTCTCAAACCAGAGAAATCAGTAAGAGTTCACAAGAGTGTCTTAGGGACATCAAGACTACACCAGTCAAATATTTCTGAAATCTTCAGAAAATCTTTAGTGAACGTCTTAGATCATTATTCAATTTGTTTTACAATTGTCCGGGTTTGTTCACAGTTCTTTGCTCCTCAAAAGTGCATATTCAAACTCATGGCCAAAAAAATCGACCGCACCCATCCTCAGGTAAATACCAGTGCACCAGTCAAGGCAATGACATTCAATAGCATCCGGCCTTTGGTAGAGGTCACAGATTTCTACCGCTGCCTGGCCTTCATAGAGTATGTTGACCTCAAAAGTGTTTTAGAAAGGTGCCAAGGAACATAAGGCAAGCAAATAGCAGGGCAAACGTAAGGCAAGCAAATCCATAATGCCATTGCCATATTCTGGAAAGGTGCCAAGGAACATAAGGCAAGCAAATAGCACGGCAAGTAACGTAAGGCAAGCAAATCCATAAGGCCCTGCTCTGGAAAGGTGGCATGAAACATAAGACAAGCAAATAGCACGGCAAAGAACGTAAGGCAAGCAAATCCATAATGCCATTGCCATATTCTGGAAAGGTGCCAAGGAACATAAGGCAAGCAAATAGCACGGCAAGGAACGAAAGGCAAGCAAATCCATAAGGCCATGCTCTGGAAAGTTTGCCAAGGAACATAAGCCAAGCAAATAGTACGGCAAGGAACACAAGGCAGGCAAAATATAACCTAGGACTCTACTAATATCATCTTTCATTTTTCACTTTTGAAAATATTTTTAGATTCAATGCCAGTTAAATATTAGTATTGATTTTGGAAAAGATTTTGCTGTAAAGATTATTTTAGGATTTTTGAATATTCCAAGTCTCGAAGTCTTTCCAACTGGACATGCGTAGTCTGAAATCATATATCAATTACAGAATAAACTTCTGGTTTGATAAAAATAATGAATCAGTTTTTGGCAGTTTAATTGAAAAATTCCTTTTTTAGTGTTTTCATTTAAAAAAAAAAATGCCCTATTGAAAAGAAATTGCCGCACCATCATACAACTTCAAGAATTAATCCCCCTAAGCATTTGAAATATCAGTATGAGAGTTGTCACTCTTGGACACAAACCACTATCAAGTCACAGTCAGGTTTAGTTCACTACTTTTCTGGGGTTACGCTTAGAATACTATCCATGGCTTCCTACTACGCACCGACAGTTATCACAGTAAGTGGAAAAATCTTTGAGCGTATCTACATTAGGCATTTTCAGAAAAAAGGGTCCCAAATCTAGGAAGGTCAACCAAATAATTAACTCCTTGATAGGGTATGGAATAAACCACCCTGTTCGGTTGCACCGCAATTGGCTCAGTTTCCCAGAACTCCTGCCCAGTTTTCCAAAAAACTTTAAGTGTAGACCCAGCTCCTACATTGACATGGACATTTTTCACAGGTATTTATAATGTCATTAGGACATTTTCATGAGGACAAAGATCAAGGGTATATTTTGTGACTAAATATAAAAAAAATAGTTTTATTTATAAAATGTACATAGAATTTGGATATAATTTGGATGTAGATTGATGTAATAGATGTAGTTATATTAATGTAGATGTAGATATATTGAGATGTAGATATGTAGATGTGGGTATATTGGATGTAGAATATAGAATTAGGATGTTTAGAAATGGATGTTAGATAATTTATTGTTTCATCAAGATATTGATTCAACACACTAAACATGCTGCTTAAGAAAATTACCAATCTTCGCGTTTTAAGTGTTATTTAGGCATCCATTTCCTTTATTTGTTTTTATGAAATTAAGTTAAAATGCTTGTTTCCATAAAACAAGTTTTTCAAAGGAAAGTAAAGAGCTCCACTAAGCCAAAATTCAGCAGAAATAAAGTCGAATAACCTTCAAAGTGAAAAACTACCACAAATCACCATCAATAAATAAATGAAACTCAAAACGAACAGAAATTACAATAAGTAACTGAGTCAAACTTAAAACTACCATATATAACATGGGTATGGTTGACAACCCCCAACCCTTCTTAGAACCAGAATATAAATTGCACTTTACTGAAAGCAAAATACATTTAAAATTTTCTCACTCTTTTTTAATTTAATAATAAAAGATCATTAATACTCTAAGGAATAAATAACTTAATACAATTAGCCGTTTCTGTGACATTGAGGATATATCATTTTGATAACCTGTGTAGATAGTTTCGTAGATCACACTGAATTTTCATGACGATAAATAAAAAGTTCAAATAGGGATAAATCCTTTTAATTGACTCTGATAAACTCACAAAAAATACTAGACAGTCACTGCATATGTGACCGAAATATTTTTGTGAAATTTATCACTGTCTATTAAAGGAATTTGTTCCAGTTTGCACTTTTTATTTATCATATGCTGTAGGCCATATTTATGTACTTTTGTGATTTTCATCTTAGGGCTCTTAGCATTACAAGCAAGGGCGCCGGCAGGAAATTTTCCAGGGGGGAAGACGCCAAAATAGCAGTCGTGGTTGGGTGACAGTTTAGGTGGTTTAGGGCACCAAACTACGAATTTACCGCAAAGAGGACGAATTTGCAGTCAATTTAAAATTCTGAGAAGCTAATTGATTTAAAAGTATCAATAACTATATTTTAGGCTTCCCGGTTGCAAAAGAGGTAATACCAAACGGTGGCAGTACTGGATTCAACCAAGTTGATTAAATAAAAAAACAGTTTTTTTTCAACTGAAAGTAAGGAGCGACATTAAAACTTGTAACGAACAAAAATTATTCCGTATATGAAAGGGACTGTCCCCTCGTCAACGCCTAGCTCTTTACGCTAAAGGTTTTTACTTAAGAAAAAATAAAGCTTTCAGACAGATTCAACGATATCGACAGTATTGAACTTGGTTATTAAACACCAACATATTTAATGCCTTTAGACTCAGTGTTTATAAAAAGTAAGGTATTATCAAGTAGTTTGGTCAAAGTAAAACGTAGATTAAAACTAACATTAAGAAAATCAAATAAAAATTTTAAGTCAGTATTTTTTATTTAATTTTCAATACCAAAAACCAATATATTTGACACCTTTATGCTTCATAACTGTAAAAAATTAAATCCTTTTCAAAGTGACAACTAGATAAATACTATCACTCTTGGAAAAAAATAATAATAAAACACAAAAAATATGTCCGGTCATGGGGAAAATACAAAAAATTCCAGCACTCCATTCAGGGGAAACATTTCTGATTATAGTGCCTTCATATATCAGCTCATGGGTGCTCTGGCAATGCAAGCAAAAGTTGACGGCATATTTCTACCGAAATATGCCCCTTATTAAGTTGTTTTCCTTGTGTTTTCTATAATTATACGAACTTTCTTGTGTACTAATAACTGCACTAATTACTAATAAACAAATACATATTTAGGATCGCCATAAAAGCTGATTCTTTGATTGAATGTTATCAATAGCTGGGCTCTTTTACTTTCGTTATTGACAATGATTGTTATTTACTTATCATTCGTTACAATGAAGAATTTGAATTTTTTGTTGCTCCAACCGAATCATATAGAAAAAATGTTTGTGGAAAACTCGAAAGAGGTCACTCAGTCACAAATTAGAAATTTTATTTTCCTTATTAATGGTCAAAATCTTTTGGCAGGCAGCCAACAATGGGGCAACACATATTTTTCCCATGGTATTTTCCCATTATGATCTTTTTCCTTTGGTTTCCTTATAATTACTTTACAGTCCCAAAATTCCAGGGGGGGGCATGGTCCCCCTGTCCCCCTTCCGATGCCCATACTTACAGGTAGTTTCAATAGAGGCAGTAGTTGAATTAGCAGTAATAGTAGTAGTAGTAGTAAATATAGTAGCGGTAGTAGCATAAGTATTACCATACACATATTGCCTTTTGGTCAATTGATCTTCCCCTTTAAGCATTTTCTGAAAGTTTCAACATAATACTCAAATCCATTCTTGAGGTACGCTCTTTTGACAATGTGAACGCATACAGCGTCTTTTGATTTACTTCAAGTTACCTTTCAATGTCTTAAATGTAGTGTCGTGTTTGTAGTGGTAATAGTGGAAACAGTAGTAGTGGTGGTATTTACAGTAATTTTAGCAGCGTACAAATATTACCTTTTTGGTCAATTGATCATCACCCTTATCATTTCCTGAAAGTTCCAGACTAATATACTCAGTCATTCCTGAGTTACGGCCTTTGCCACCCGTATACGCATAACGTGTTTTCGATTTAGTTCAACACCCCCCTCAACCTTCTCAGAAAGGCTCATCTGAATGCCCTTTGTCTTTTTGGAATGTAAGGTAAAACATTTTATACATTTCTCAATAACATATTTGTGTATACATTTGTATACACATTTATTTATATATTATAACACTGTTATTTATAATTATTTATATATTATAAACTGTTATTTATAACAGTTAACGAATTGTCCAGCTAACAGCCCCTGTTCTGGGGGCTGCAAACTGTGAGTTGGTTGACGTCCCCGAAGGCATAATTACAGAATCTTCAGCAATGCTGAAGAAAGTAGACGTCTCAAAATTTTGATTGGATGTTTGTTTGGAAAATGATGGTCATGGGAGGGGGGCTGGTTGCCCTCAATTCACTTTTGACTCTTAAAGACAGCTTAATAACTTCTAATTTACAATCACATAAGCCCAATTCAAAATTTATACGACCACCCGTTCCATAAAAACCTTATATGCCTTGGCGGCATAACTTATACCCTTGCCCCCAGGTTCTGAGGGGCTTTTTGAACCCTCAAAGCCTCTTTATATGATCTTCAGACTATTTGGAACAAAATGGCTAACTCAAAATCTCTATCGGATGCATTTGGGGATAAGAAGACGGGGGATGGGGCTAGTTGTCCTGCTATCACTTTTGACTCTTAAAAAGAACACTAGGATTTCTGATTTCCAATTGAAGAAGCCACATCAGAAGTTTATACGACCACACTTTCAATAAAAACCTTAAATGTTAACAATGGTTGATTAATAAAACTTATTGTCCTTGCCCGGAGAGCCCTGAAAGGGGGGTGCAATCCCCAAAGACATTGTTGCTGGACCTTTGAAATATGCTGAACAAAACGGCAATATAAAAACTTTGATTAGATGTGTTTGGGGAAACAATAGGTGAGGAGGAGGGTTGTCCTACAATTACTTTTGAATATTAGAAAGGGCACAAGAACTTCCAGTTTTGAGCCCAATGGTCCCCCTACCAAGTCTATGTGACCACCCTTTCCATACAAACCTTTATGCCCTGGGGCATAACCTACAACCCATGCCCGGAGGACTCTGGTTGGGGGGTTGGGTTAATCTTTAAAGATGTAATTACTGAACCTTTGAACTATGCTGAACTAAATGGATATTTCAAAATTTTGATTGGATGCAATTGGGGAAATGCGGGGCGTTGGGGGTGACTGATTGCTCTCCATTTCATTTCGAATATCAGACAGGGTAATAAAACTTGCAATTTTCAATCGAATAAGCCTCTTTCGAAGTTTCTACGACAAAACTCCTTCTGTACGATGTACCGTGATCTAAGAAAAATAAAAAACAAAGGAAAAAAAGAAAAAGAACGAAAGAATAATAAATTGTGCCCACATTGTTCTTTACTTAGCCAGCGCAGCTGCGCTGCCTATGATCTTTGGACTATTTTTTTTTTAACAAATGGTTATTTCGAAATGTCAATCCGATACATTTCGAGAAAATATGACTTAATTGTGGGTGTGTGTGTGTGTGGGGGGGGGGAGGTTAGATTCCCTCCGATCAATATGACTCAAAAAGGGCACTAAAAACTTCTGATTATCAATTCAATGAGCCCCTCCGAGGCTTATACCACCCTTTCTACAAATCCTTATATGCCCCAGGGCATAACTTACAACCCCTTGCCCCGAGGGCTCTAGCAGGTGGGGGGGTGTCATCCTCAAAGACTTAATTTGCGGATCTTTCAACAACGCAGGACAAATAACTATATCAAAATTTTGATTGCATGTGTTTGATGAATGATGGGTGTGGGGGGGGGGGGGCTAGTTGCCCTGCAATCACTTTTGAAAGGGCACTAGCCCTTTAAATTTACAAATGAATGAGCCCCTTTTGACGTTCTGTGCCTTAGAAGACCAAAAGGTGGCGCATGTGCATGTTTTATGAGCTTATCATATCACGTGCATTAATAGCTATGTCAGCTACTCCTTCAATATATCCAGATCTGGTGGAAAACCACTCTCAAGACAGGCCTTCATGATTGTTCTGTTCAAAGAGGTGGCCCCACCGCATATGGCAGCTCGCTTAGAAACCCCTACTTTGCAGCGCTCGTTTAGACTCGATATCAGTCAAATAAGGGACGAGAAAGGTAAATATATTCAATGAAGTTTGTGGAATGGAAAAGAACGATCTGCAGCCTTCACCAAGCGTATTCACTGAATAACTATCAATTTTTGCAATCACAGCGAAAAGCCATTCTGTGGTGAACATCGTGTGAAGTCATGCATACCATGTGACTTAAAGAAAGGAAAGCAATCATTAGTACTGCTTAACATATTATTTGAAGATCTGTTATCTATAAATCCCACTTAATTTTAAAATATACTTAAATGATGAGTTTTAAAAGTCAATGTTTCTTCAAGTAGTAATTTTACGAAGGCTTACCATCTACGTAACTTTTCGGAAAGCTTACCTTTCTAACGCTAAATGCTACTGTGTCATTTTCACTTTACTGACATTAGGTGTCTTTAGGATTATGTATTTCTATTCTCATATCGTTAAAGTAAAAAAAAACGGCACATAAGTAGTGACCTGTCACTTGCTTCTACGACAGACATAGGGGGTATGATATTGAAGTTATCGATCCCTAAAGATGTTATTACTCGCAACTGGGATTTGCGCAATACTATTGGGAGGTGCTTGTCACGTACTACTATAGTACATCTGTTTATTACACAATAGGGAGTGTTTTCTTCAAGAATTCTTTGATTTTTTACGTTATACTATAGTACACCTGGGTCTTACGTATTACTTTAGGAGATGTTTTTTTTTCTTCAAAGTGTTTTTTTCTTTCAAGGCGTTTTTTTCTTCAAGATTTTTTCTTCAAAATTTCTTTTTTTTTCACGTTTTTTTCTTTTCTTCTAGATATTTTTTCTTCAAGATTTTTTCCTTGGAGTACTTTTACAATCCGATAACAACAAGGTTTTCGTCCACAGTAGGAATTGAATGTAAGACCAAAGATTTCCCCAATGGAACGACGCGTTAACCACCCGGACCAGCAAATTATTCATAATGTTATGTTCCGAGAAATAAATTCTATGTGATAAGCTGTTTCCTGCAAGAATTCTGTATACAGTTTCTAGATCCATAAGGCTATTGATCGCGTGTCTCCTATGTCCATAAATATTTCAATGGAAGGGAGAAAATCAATTAGTGGAACCGGGTTTAGGGGGGTATTACTGTTATACATTTGACACACACATTGATGTTACATAATAGTTATGTAAATGCTTGGATCGCTAACCTCACCTATGCTTTTTGATGTTACCAGGGCTATGCCGTAAACCCAATATATGTTAAGTAAGCATAATAGCGAAAAAAAAATTAACGAGGGCATTGCTGAGGTTCACTGAATTCTGAACAAACCCGGACAAGTCAATTTTACATTTCTTGGCGATATAGTCCTGGTAATTTTTTTGTTTTTTTTTGGGGGGGGGGGGCTACTTCAGCTTGAAACAGCGAGTTCTTCTTCTACTAGCAAAATAAGGAAATAAAGAAATAAACACAGGAAAATAGAATACAAAAAATAGAAGGAACACGGAAAATGCAGGAGTGAAAAAACCTATTGTACTACATATTTAAGATTCATCCTGAGTAGAGATGACCCTAAAGGTCCGACTGGGGCTCCTTATATGGGCATAGAACCACGTGGTTAATGGGGTCAATGACCTCTTTCTCCAGGTGTGTTTTTGGCACGCCCTCAGCGAAGGTCAATGTTGTTATTGTTTCCGAGGCAAAATGCCAAGGTCAATGTTGTTGTTGTTTTGAACAGAGTCATTAGAGAGAACACGTGGTTAATGGGGTCAATGTTGTTGTTGTAAGTGCACACTCGAGGCAGATTGTTATGATCCGGAAATAGTATTTGTTATTGTTATTCGAGCCAAATGTTATGAGGCTCCGAGAAACAGTTAATGACACTTCCTTCCTGTTCGAGGCGATGTTATGATCCAGAAATAGTATTTGTTATTGTTATTCGAGCCAGATGTTACGAGTTCCCGGAAACAGTTAGATCCCACTTCTTAGCCAATCAGCGACTCGGTTACATCCCCCTTCTCAGCCAATCAGAGGGCTTGTTACATAACAATTCGACCTAGATATTTCGTATATAACGGACATGCAATGTGACTAAATTATCAGAAAGTATTTTGACACTGTGTAAACAACCTGACAATGGATAAAACAATTAGCGTAATTGATGAGCTTGAGGCCTTGGCAACCGCAATTTTCAATGTAAGTACATTTTTATTTTCAAAAGAATTTTCCTTGGACACCCTCCAGTATATTAAGCTAAAACGTGAATACATTCCTCTACCCTCAACCCTCCCCCCCCCCCAAAAAAAAAAACCATGCAATCTTTATAGTCAATGTAAATATATTCCTATACCCTCAACCCCCCCCCACAACAAACTATACAAACATCATTATAATCAATGTAAATATATTCCTATACCCTCAAACCCCCCCCCCCACAAACCATACTCAATACAAAACGTAAATATATTCCTTTACCCTCAAACCCCCCCCCCCACAAACCATACTCAATACAAAACGTAAATATATTCCTTTACCCTCAAACCCCCCCCCCCCAAACCATGCAAACATCATTATAGTCAATGTAAATATATTCCTTTACCCTCAAAACCTACCCCCCCCCCCACAACAAACTATACAATCCCAAATTCTCGCAAAAAGAAATACTTTTTTCGATAAATTCCTTCCCTCTATATTTCCAGCTAAATCCCCCCCCCAAAAAACCATACTGAATGCAAAACGTAAATATATTCAAAACCTAACCACCACAAAAAGAAATACCTTTTTGTTAAATTTGGCCTTTCTGTAAGCCTTATCAACTTCTGCATATCTCTTAGCTATTAACCGCTCTGGTTTTGACACACGGCTCTATGCAAGGTTAAAATTAGCAGTCACCCTCTTTCCGGTTTACAAACGCGGCAGCCAAAGGGACTATTCTTCTGTCAAATTAAAACACTGAGACAATTGTAATAATTAGGCGCAGACGCAATGCGCTATTTTGGAGAAGAGAAACAGATTATTTTCAAGCTTTCTTTCGATAAAGTTTCTTTTATATTCCCAGGCGTGAATCCAGGATTTTTGTTGGGGGAGGGGTTAGCGCTTTTATTAGAGATAGAAAAGATAATTGCTTCTTCATCATTTAGTGATTTTAGCTATAACATTTGAATAAAAGCTAGTAAGATATGCCTTTCGCTTGAATAAAACGCATGATTAACTCTATGAGAGGGATGGCTTAATTTTCCTAAATTTGGGGCCGGGAGGGGAGCGTGAATCCAGGATTTTTGCTGGGGAGGGGGTTAGCGCTTTTATTAGAAATAGAAAAGATTATTGCTTCTTCATCATTTAGTGATTTTAGCTATAACATTTGAATAAAAGCTAGTAAGATATGCCTTTCGCTTGAATAAAACGCATGATTAACTCTATGAGAGGGATGGCTTAATTTCCTAAATTTAGGGGGAGAAAATATGGGTTTTGTGCTTTCTTAGTGATAAACTAAACAAAATTATGTTTAATAACTTTCCTTCTTTAAAAAGGGGGAAATTATTTTGATTTGATTTTCTTCTCTTCTTTTAAGGCAAATTATGAAGAATTTGCGGACACTGCATTGATGGGGCCTATGTCTGACGCAAATAGCGAAGAATGCGTGCCCCCTCCTGCTAAGAAGACGAGGGCCAATAATGCGCCCCTGCCATGCAATATGATCGCTGGCCAAAGCCCCCAAACAAGTGTTGCCTGCCCAAGTGCAGCCATCCATGCAAGCCCCTGTCCCGGCTACGCAAGTCACAGCTCCTGCACAAGAAATTAACGTCGGCCCCTCCACCCTCCAACAGACGTTACCTGGCCTTCAAGACAAGCCGTAGGCCAAACATTGGCTCCTTCTCACGCAATATCTGAGCTATCAGCTCCCCATCAAGTGTCAGTGCACTCTCCGTCAAGTCCTGAGCCTTCCATGCAAGATAGAAGGGTTGGCTCCTTCAAGCAAGTCATAGACCAACCAATGGCTCCCTATCATGTAATGGTCAAGCCTCCAGCTTTCTGTCAAGTGGTTGATCAATTTGAAGACGTGAGTATTTTTTTTCAATCAAGTAAGCTATTTTTTAGCTGCTAGAGAGCCTTTTACTCTTTACTTTTGTCTTTTCACTTTTTTCTATCATTCAGGACCAAGAAATATCTAAACAAACCGATTTTTCAACACTGTGTAAAAGTATATCTCAGAGATTTATTAAAATATTAACCCCCTCACAACCCTTATTTTCTCTGCCCTCCCTCAGAGATATCTAAATATATTTTTGCAGAGAAACCATTCTTTTCTAATCTTTGCTATTTTCTATGCATTCACCCCTATCTCTTCGCCGCTATCTCATAAGTGATTATTTTTAGATAATTTCAATTAATGCTCACCATTTGAAACTCAAAATCCCCTATTTTTCACAATTGATTATCACATAGTTTTAAGAGAAGGAACTGAGAGAGAGATTATTCTATTTGTCACATATGGATCCCGTAATTTACACGGAATATTTCTTCGTGCCAAAGATTTTAGTGAGGGGAAACCGTCTTAACGGTTCAATCCTGGAACACTCACGCGGTGGCTTACAATAATTGAGAGCTAATGAAGAGTTCACCGAACCTATAGAATGGAATTAGAGAGAAACTTGGACTTATGCGGTCTAAGCAAATATTTCAACTTTTTTGGGACATTATGTAAACGGGCGGAGCCAGTGGGTCCAGGAAGCACCGGGGAAGCGCCGGGGGAGCGCCACGGATCAGGGAAGCGCCACGGGCTCGAGAAGCATCGCGGGAAGCGATGCGACCCCCGAGAAGCGCCACGGGCATGTGCCACGAGTCAGGGAAGCGCCGGGGGAAGTGCCACAGGTCAGGGAAGCGCCACGCGCTCGAGAAGCATCGCGGGAAGCGATGCGGACCCCGAGAAGCGCCACAGGGATGCGCCACGAGTCAGGGAAGCGCCGGGGGAAGCGCCACGGGTCCAAGAAGTGCTACGGGTCAGGGAAGTGCCACAGGGATGCCCCCCCCCCCCAAAAAAAAAAAAAAAAAAAAAAAAAAAAAAAAAAAAAAAATCCTATGTCATATCTTAGATCGTCGTTAAGCTATTTTTTTCATTTATAGGTTGTCCTGGTCCCCTACTCGCCGTCTAGTGAAGAAGGGGAGGAACCACCAGCGGACTTTCAGAACAATGAGACATGGGACGATAGCATTGAAGTACCTGACAATATTGATGAGTTTTTAGATGATTTTTTAAAGTAGATAATAGCACAGTTGAACTGGTAGACTTGAGCCAAAATACCTTGCAAATTTTAGACAATTTTACCCGGGAATTGGCAGGGAACCCTCCTCCCACCGATTACCCACTTCAAACAACTGAAGTGGAACAGAGTCCAGATATTGTTGAACAAGTAGGGGGAGGGGATACATCTTTCCCCGATTTTCTTTTGTCCAATACAATATTGAATAATATAGTTGTTTTCACTGCAACATTTGGGGATCCTTTTAATACACTAATGGGGGGAAATTTTGTTTTTGATCCTGTAGAAATAGTGCATGCATATGTAGACAAAATTCGTGCACTACTGGAGAACCAAATTCAGTTGTGGGGGGGTAGGGATTCAATTAAGGTGTCTATCGTTTTAAAGATTTTTTATTTGAATGAGGGGAAAAGTGAGGTTTACTATCATTTTATACATTCCGAGATGCGTATAATTTATCCAAATTTAGAAAATTTTGAGGGAGTTTTTAGTGAGTGGGTAGGACAAATTATTGCGCATCTCGAGAACTATAACGAAAATGGGAGTGGGTCTGTAGTTTTATTCATTGAAAATTTAAGCGTAAATATATGTAAATTTAAGAAAGATTTTATTTTAAGAGGGGGCATAGGGACACGGGTGCAGTTTTAAAATACAATCCAGATCTAGAGGGTTGTCAAGGTGTCCAGAAGATCCGTTTTGAAACAGATCAAAAGTGTTTCAAGTATGCTTTCCTCATATCAGCCTTTCAGCCTCTAGCAGATGACGCTACCAAGAAGAATTTAGATCACTGGGCTGTACATGGGAAGGACGGGTCCAATTTCCCAGTTGTAGATTTTTCTTGCTTAGAAGGAAAATACCCAGTAACGCTACGATCCATTGACATTTTTGAAAGGGCTAATGCCCATTTAAATATTGGCGTTACTGTGGTACAATATGAAACTGAATTTAAAGATGGGGCTCGTTCAAAAAAGAAGGGGGTGGTATTCCCAGTGAGGGGCCCGTCAGTTGATTTGGTTAAACACTGGGTTTGGATGCTTTACACGCCGCCTAGTGAACCGAGCGCAATCGGCCATTTTAACCCGATCACTGACATTAGTAGAGTTCTGGAGGAGGGTAAGAATAGGGGGACTCGTTTCTACTGTCCAACATGCCTGTCTCGATTTTGGACTGAACTAAAGCTCCGAAATCACATGAAGCATTGTAGACGGCATGGGTACCAGACAGTGGAAACGGTTTCAGGGGATAGGGCCATTCTACGTTTTAAAAATTTTCAAAATACCCTTCTCCAATGCAACAAAATATCTTTGGACTGCGAAGCTAAGCTGGTGGAGGTGAATGATCCCCAATATCCAAACCGTATCAAAGAACACCAGGCCATTGCAGTGTCCTACGCCCACGCGCAAAGAGATAATTCTAATACCATGCGATTGTTAGAAGTAGTAGAAACATTGGATGAGGGCGATGAGTGCGTGGTCAAGGCATTGACTAAACTGATTGGCACGGCTAATGGTGCTATTTCTCGTTTGAGAAATACGCATTATCCAATGGTGCTGTCTGCAGAGGATCGTCTCGCGATTAAAAATCAAAAAATATGTTGGGTATGCAAGGGGGAGTTTGTAGAGGAGGATAAGGCGACTAAAGGGAAACGTGGGGGGAGGGGGAAAGTCAGAGACCACGACCACTTGTGGCAGGAAATATCCTCGGGGGGTAGTAATTTTAGGGGAGTAGCACATCAATCGTGTAATTTAAACGTTAGCCAACAGTTTTTTATCCCTGTTTTTATTCATAACTCTAACTATGACTTAAAATTTATTTTACCAGCACTGGCACGTATGCATAGGGAGGGAGGGGGAGTAGATAGTCCATGGGTGAATAATTCATTTACCTACAACATCATTCCCAAATCAGCCGAGAAGTTGTTGCTTCTCGAACTGAAATGGCAGGTAGTGGATAATGAGCGTACGTGCTGGAATAAAATTAGGTTTTTAGATTCTTTTAGTTTTTTCCCCAAATCCCTTAGTCAACTAATTCAAGTGCAGAAAAGCGACAATTTTGATAGCTTTCCCTTGCTTAAACAGCACTTTCCAGACAGTGAAATGTATGACTTATTAACCAGCAAAGGTGTATATGCATATGATTATTACTGTTCTGGCACTCGCTTAAGCGAGGAGAAACTACCTCCAATTGAAGCTTTTCACAATTCACTCACCAACAGTGAATGCACAGTCGAGGAGTACGAGTTTGCCAAGAAGGTGTGGGCTAAGGGGGATTGTAAAAATGGGTGGGATTATTGTAGACTGTACTTGGCCAGTGACGTTCTAACTCTGTTGGATATAGTCTGTAAGAATACAGACCAGATCTATTCAGAGTTTGGACTAGATATAGGATATTATTTTTCTACACCACATTTAGTAATGGATTTAATTTTAAAAATTAGCAGGGAGGAAATAGGCCTAATCACGGATGTAGACCAACACCTTTTTGTAGAGCGTTCAATGAGGGGAGGGTATGTTTTTCACGGGGACCAGGTCTTATCAACCGATCCGAGCGGGCAAAGCACCGGTGTAAAGTCAAATGCAGTGTTCTTGGACATGAACTCGTTGTACCCCTCGGCAATGTCCCACTACTCTTTGCCGTGTGGGAACTATCAATGGCTTGAGAATCCTTGTGAGTTCCCCGACATTAACACCGTCGAGGACAACGGGCCACAAGGATGGTTCTTTGAAATTGACGGTCACATTCCACTGGCCCTTCACGACTCAGTCAAAGATTTTGTTTTTCCCTGTATCAATCGACCAGTGACCAGGGACTCGTTGAGCCCCTACAATCGGTCATTGGTTGAGGATATGGGGATGCATTGGACTCCCTCTAAACAGAAACTGATTGCTGATTTGGACCCTAAGGAGAATATCGTTGTTCACCATGTGCTTTTGCACTGGATGGTGAACAATGGCTTCAAAATCACCAAAATACATAGGGTCCTTCAGTTCAATCAGAAACCTTATTTGAAAACGTTTATCGATACTTTTGTCGATAAACGTTCTAGGGCAAATTCAAAGGTGGAGAAGGAATTGTACAAGCTCATTCTAAATTCAGCGTTTGGCAAAATGTGCGAAAGCGTACGTAACAGATCTCGCTGTGACGTCGTGACTGACCCTCTAGAGTGTGCACGAATTATTGCCGACCCTAATTTCACATCATTCACGAGCATAGAGGCCGGCATGGTTCTTCTACACAGGAAAAAGCGAAATGTAGTACTGAACAAGAATATCGCAGGAGGTAGTTCAGTACTAGAAATTTCAAAAAAGCTCATGTTGTCGTTCTTTTACAATGTGTGCAAGGTGCAATGGCCACGGGAGGGGGAGGTACAAGTTTATTATGGGGATACCGATTCTCTACTGCTAAAAGTAAAAACTGAAGATTTATTGGGTGATTTGCAAAATGGGGTGCACATCAGCTCGCGGATGGATTTCACCAACTGGAATCCATCCCTCTATCCCGAGCTGGTGAAACGTCAAGCCCCCAACCAACTATTAAAATTAAAATCTGAAACGGGGAGTGATTTGATATCTAGGGGGGTGTTCCCGGGTCCCAAAGTCTATTGCGTGGAAACACATAGTGGGGATGAAAAGAAAACATGTAAAGGGGTGCCTACACACTTTGTAAAGAGCAATTTTAACATGAGCGTATACAAAGACTGTGTAGAAAGTAGCCTAGTGCCAAGAGCACAAGTGCTTGCAATTCGCTCTCTACAGTATAGAAATTATACTGTGAGAGTAGAAAAAAATGCAATGTCGTGTATATCTGACAAGGTCTATGTGCTCGAGAACGGTGTGAGTGTCCTGCCACATGGCCACTATCGTATTTCAGATCGAGTTGAATGCGCAGACTATCGTAATCAACTTGGTCTGGATAAACTAATCTAACCAACTAACCGCCCAACCCATTCATGAATTAACTAACCCAATCTCACTACCTTAACCACTAACCCATAGCAGTGACGACAACTATTTTTCCATCGCGGCTCCAGGGGGGTGGGGGACCCTTCCCAAGGCCGGCTCCCAGGGGGTGGTGGGCCACCAATCACTCTACTGTTCAACTGTGCTAGTTCCAAGTGTATTTTATTGTATAGAAAAGTGTTGTATAGAAAAGTGCTGTAGATGGACAAAGGTGTTGTACAGAAAGTGTGGTACAAAAGTGCTGTAGATGGACAAAGGTGTTGTACAAAAAGTGTTTAAAGACAATAAGTGTTGTACAAAAAGTGTTATCATTGTTCATGTTGAAGAAGTGTTTATCGTAATAAATGTTGCCATGAAATATTGTTTTTGTTGTTCTTGAATAGACGGGAAAATTAATACTTATTCATTGGACACATATGATTTACAGTTAGTCATAGTCCGACTGTTGTCAACAGCATGTATCAATTTAAAACACCCTTCAGATCGTTTCTGTGTGGACCCTCAATGTCGGGGAAAACAACGCTTTTAGCTAGAATAATTCAAAATTGCGATAAAATGTTTTTGGAAAAACCGAAAAAAATCTACTATTGCTATAGTATTTGGCAAGAGTCCTATGATAAAATAAAGGCTATTGCCACAACCATACCAATACAATTCATAAGAGGACTTGATGTTTTCAATAGTATTGAACCGAACTCATGGCTGATTATTGATGATTTGGCTGAATCCATTGAACAGTTCTCACAGGAAATGCTGCAATTGTTCACTGTCCGATCTCATCACGAAAACATTTCCATAACCCTAGTTCTACACAATCTGTTTCATCAGAGCAAATGTATGCGAACCCTTGCTTTGAATTGCACTATCTATATTATCTATCGAGTCGTTCGTGATTCTAGCTCGCTCATAACTCTCAATAAACAGATATACCCCGGCACTCCAAAATTTCTGTTGTCAGCGTACACTCAAGCGACTAGCAACCCCTACGGTTACATTTTATTGGATCTTAATCAGAGCACACCCGAGGATCTTCGTGTAGTCACCGACATTTTCGACAATGAAATTACAGTATATCTTCCGGTGAATAGTAGAAAAGGCTATTAGTCGCTGTCATGACACTGAAGAAACTACACGAACAACGGCATTTATTTTCCGTTTTAAGCACTTCAAAACCTCCGCTTAGGAAGGCTATACTCAAACATGGTGTCGACAATGATTTCATTAATCTAATATCTGAACTTTGTTTAAATTTAACTGAGGGCAATGTTCAACTGCCAGAAGGTGTTAGACAACAGACAAAGCAACATCGTTCCACTGTACGTGCCTTGGCTTGTAAAAATAAGGGAAACAAATTTAAAAGAAAACGACTCCTTCAAGCAGGTGGTAGCTTTTTCACACTTTTACTACCGATAATCGCAGGACTTGTAAACAGTTTTCTCTAGATGGCAAAACCCTATAAATTGACACCATTTGAACTTGTCCTCTCGCCCATCGAACATTTTGAAGACAATCTAAACAAATTCATTAATGATGAGAATATTGCCGATGATAAAAAACTGCTTTTACTTCAAGATGCATTGCGACGTATGGACAAACATAGACCTTATCGCGAGAGACCCGATCCCTCTAAACAAGAAGCATCTCAAGATTCTGCACAATCAAAGGAGAAGGAATTGAATTCGATTGTATTGAAAATTGGGAACCTATTGCCACTGTCCTATCGAGAACAGAGTAAAAGAGTATTATCTTATCTCGTGTTGGAATCTGATGATCAAGTTCAAGTCGACAGCATAGGGAAACGAATTATAATTCGGGGAAAAAGTTATAATCTAGTTGATTTAATTTGTGATATGGTGACGAATCGTAAAGGACTCTTATCCTTTGACGATAATCTATACACCTTTCTAAGTGTATCAAACTTCCCCAAAAGTCTTATTGGCAATAAGCAAATTCTAAAGAAATTAAATGAACATCCAACAACACCATTTAAAAAAGAAGAAGAAGAAGAAGATACTAGCACCACTGATTTTACAACACCTGTGGCTGCTAGTCAAAAGCGAAGACGAATTGATTCGCCCTCCAGTGTGCAAAAGGGGAGTGGACATTACACTACGTGTTTACGTTCAAAATGGATGAAGTTTTGAAAGGTGTCTATGAAAATGTTGGTGAAGCGGGAAGTTTAAGTTCTCCCAAAACGCTTTCCAAAGTCTCCGGCACCACATTGAAAAATGTAAAAGAGTATCTAGAAAATGAACCAAGTTACACATTACATCGGAATCATAGACTTCGCAGTAAACAATATCGTCAAACTAAAGCCTTTTTCCCTCTGCATATAATGCAAATGGATCTTTTAACTTTAGACGCAGTTCAACGACGTCACAATACACCCTACAAATATATTCTAGTGGCAATCAGTATCTTTAGTCGCTATGCCTATGCCATTCCACTGCGATCAAAGAGAGGTGTTGAAGTTGCTCGGGCCATTGAAAGTATTCTTGAGCAGGATTCCTATAGAAAAATTCAATCAGATCGTGGCAGTGAATTTGTTAACCCTCATGTGCAAAAGGTTCTTTTGAAATATAATACGATACTCTATCATAGTCACAGTCCGATAAAGGCTGCATTGGCCGAACGATTAATAAGAACGATTCGTCTATTAATTTCAAGATATTGTACACTGAAAAATACATCTGCTTTTATTCACGATTTAGATAAAATCATGCAGATATACAACCATCGACCACATCGATCTCTGTCCAACTCTAGCCCTCGGGATGTTCACTACAGTGAGAATACATTTGATGCTTTTCTAAAGCAATACTCCAATGGCAATGAGAAGAAAAAGAAGGAGAAATTCAATGTTGGTGATACTGTTCGAATTAATAGAACCACTAATATTTTTGAAAAGGGGAATTATTTATGGAGCACCGAACTTTTTAAAGTGTCCAAAATCCTAGACACCATACCCATAACTTATCGGCTACGAGATACCAAAGATGATGAAATTCTCGGTGGTTTTTATGAATATGAACTGCAAAAAGTTAGAAACACTAGTGAAATTTATCAAATTGAAAAGATATTAAAGAGTCGTACTCGTAGGGGCAAGAAGCAGTTGCTTGTTCGCTGGCTAGGATACAACTCGGATTTTGATTCTTGGGTCAGTGCTGAAGATATTAACAATGCCCAATGATTTCTATGTGACTTTCATGTCCAATGTTTCTGATCCTCTCTACAATGACTTGAATAAAACAAGTGATTTTTGGACAAAACTCTCCCCCACCATCAAATTCGACGGAAAGTATGAAGTGGCTCTTGTCGACTGTATTCTCAAAAATACCTATGACATCCTGAGAAAGGATCGTAAATATGAAATAAAAATTAGACCCTATGATTGGCCACCACCACCAGGTGATCAAGAACAAATTCAAAAAATCAATTGGTTGGATTATCCATATATTGAATTACCCTACGAGGAACTCACCTGTATGAATGATTTATGTCGTACTATTAATAAAAGAATTTCCGCTCGTAAAAAAGGAGCTTTTCATTTCAACTATTCAAAGGAGGAGGGCAAGATCTACATTAGTTCACCTATTGCCAGTGAAAAGATTATTCTCAATGATAACCTAAGGGATGTTCTTGGCTTTAAGCTCAATATAATCAATGGTAAAAGTGCCGGAAACACTAATTTCATTTTTGCCGACTACCCGCCTGCCTTCTCCACAGACACTTGTATATTTCTCTATGCTTCATTTGTGGAAACATCTCGGGTTGGTAATTCAAATGTTCCCCTCCTACGAGTTCTTGAACGAAAAACCAATCAAGAACATATTCATCACTACAATATAAAGCATCTTCAGTATATTCCAGTAAACACTTCCTATTTGGAACTCTGTCAGTTAACATTAAGAACTGAATTGGGTGATCCAATAGCAATTTCAAAAGGTTTGGCTGTGATTACATGTCATTTTCGACCCATTCAGCAAGATGTCTAATAGAAAAGTGGTATTCACTTGTCCTGATATTGACTGCTATGTTAATACTCTTGGCCCAAGACAACAGGGCAATGGAATGGACTATTACCAGGGTCGCTCGTCAATGTCTGGCTATGGTCTTGGTAGCTGGTTTGCTAAGCTGTTTCGCTCTTCATTACCACTGGCTAGAAAATATCTTGTACCGGCTGCGACAGATTTTGCATCCTCTACACTATACGATTAGGGCTCTGGCAAGGATTTTAAAAAAAGTGCTTCGGAAAATCTTAGGTCCAGTGCGCGAACCCTTGGCGAGAAATTAAAGCAAAATGGTAAAGGTTTAAAAAGGTCAAGAAACAACGCATCACTCATCAGTCTCTACTCAGGACGGAAACGAATGACATCCCTTTTGTCAAAGAAAAGAAGGAAAAAGCCGATACGTAGTGTAACCAGAAGCCCCAGGAAGAAAATTGTTAGATCGAAACTTGATTTCTTCTCTTAAGATGTCCTACCTACCGCATAAGGATTCTCAACCTTCAATCACCGCCTCATTGAATCTATTCAATGCCGAAAATGTTGATGTGAGTGTCAAGCATGGATACTATGAACAATTTTATCCACTACAACCCCTCTCCGATAATATCCACTTTCAAATTTATTCCAATGAAGACTACTTTATGGACATGTCTTCAACATTTATAGATTTGCAAATGAAAGTCCGGAAAACTGATAATACAATGCCGATTCGGGCCGATGGAATATCCTATGAAAATTGTATACTACATAATTTATTTCGTCAAATTAGTGTCTACATCAACGGCACGCTGGTGAGCACAAGCAACAATCTCTCAAACTATGCAAGCTATATGCAATTCATGCTGATGACACCCAAGTCATACAAGGAATTGAGAGGTGCCTCCAATGGATATGAATATATTACTAATACTGATAGTACAGATGCACTTAAAAATGCTACAACTAGTGAATTACATCTAGTTGGAAAAATATATCATGAAAATTTAATATACCCCAATGGCTACCGCCCAATGTTAAAGTGGATATAAAATTGACGCTTGCACCATCCAATTTCATATTGAGAAAGGAACTTGCCGCCAATCCTGATGTAAGTCTCTCCCTCACCTCGGCAATACTTCATGTACGCAAACAACAGGTTATGAGTTCTGTTGCTTTGGCCGTGGAAAAACTGAGAGCCAATGGCAACAATATTAAACTACTTGTTCCTCACACAATCACCAATCAACGTCATATTGCAATGGGCTCACGCACCTTCACCGATTCATCCTTTATCAATGGCGAAATCCCCTCGAAATTGGCTTTGGCATTTGTAAAGAGCGCCAGTGCAATAGGATCATGGACTGAATGCCCACATAAATTCGAGATGTTTGGACTTTCATCTCTTGTGTGCAAAGTAAACGGCATCCCACTCTACAATCTATCTTTTGATAAATCCTATAGAACATTGTATGAGTTGACCATGCAAACCCTAGATCATGATTCGCAACTATTTGAAAATGGTATAACCGAAGATATGTTTGCTAAAACACATGGTATCATTGTATTGGATTTGTCTGGCACACAGGATATGAGTATAGTACGTACGGGGACTGTGCGTTTAGAGTGTACATTTGCCAACCCATTGGCTGAGAGTATTGCCCTAATCTCACTAAATCAATATGAAACCTATTGGGAAATCACTCCCGAAGGCAGTGTTCTACTAGACTTGGCGCCATGAACACCAGTCAAATAATCAGTGTATTTAATATGGACCCCTACATGTCCCAGTACAAATCCTATTGTCTACCCTCAGACTATCTTGGAAAAATTCAAAGTGCGAACAATACCTTGATTATTGTTAATAGCAGTCCATCGACTGTGCTGACGGGTCATTGGCTTTGCATCTATCAAACAATGAGGAATATCGAATTTTTTGATCCTCTTGGCCTACCCTATACATTCTACACGCCTCACATCAGCAACTATATTGAGAGCAGTAATAAAACTATTATTCAAAATCGAAAAAGGGTGCAGGATCTAACGACTAAAAGCTGTGGCTTCCATGCGCTACTATATTTTGTGTTCCGATGTCGTGGCTATACTTACAAGCAGTTTCTCCATATTTATGGTGACAATCCACGTCTGAACGACTTTCTAGTGGAAAATATACTTACAAGTGTATTTAATATTGATTTCAGTGCCCTAAGAGTAAAGTGCTTAAAAAATGTTTGTGAATTTGTTTATTAATAAAATGTATATATACAACAATGTCTTTAAATCTTCACTTTTAGATTTCTTCATCGGTGTATAGGTAACTGTCGTGAACCACTAATGCTGGTAAATCATTTGGATTCACTATATATTGATCTTGATTGACTGCAAAGTCAGGATCACATTTTCTGCAGTACAATGTAACTTCACTCTTGTCATATCTCTTTGTATAGTCAATGATACTATTTGCATTCATATTATGAAATTCACGAGTTTCAATCTGTCTATTTGAAGCAATATCACATACTGTGTTTTCAAGTGGTGAATCACATTCGGTAACTGCCAAATAAAAATCGCTTGGTCTATAGTCATAGTAGGTGGTGTCATCACAACGATGACGTAGAAACCAGATTGTCTTGTTACCCCAACAGTTGAATCGTAGACCAGATTCCTCTTCCCAGAATAATTTAAATCCACGACGATACCAATCTCGTAGAAATAAACTAAAATCACGTTTAGGATTCTTTCCAATCGTAGCGGGGTAAGTATTCTCCCACTGATCACATTTATCTTTGTGACAATTGGAGCATAGATGCCCTCTAGGATGAGAGTCACACACCTCCTCAAGACATGAATTACATCCTTTAATTTGTACTGCATAGCCTCTATGTAATTTGCAAGGATTACATAATTTACACTTTTCATTATAGTCATCAATAATTGTACAATTCTCGCATTGAGTCCAACTGCCAAGAGTGTACATGCACAATGGGCATATATAGAACATTTTGGTTTCCGATGTCAACTCTCTCACAGCTAAAACGAAACTGATCGTCTTCGCTCGATAAATTCAAAGTGTAGGAAAGGGGAGAGGAGTAACTCTGTGACGTTGCCTCTTTCGAAGGAGGAGCCATCTACATTGGCAATGAAAGTATATCCACGATATCATTCTGACGTGTCGTGATCAAAATATCAATGAATTGAGTATAAGCATTTGAATCACATTTTAAAAGTTTCATACAATAGTCCAATGGGGGAGAATCAGTTTTCATTATATTGTCAAGTGTTCCTTGGGAGAATATCCTGCGTTGAAGAGATAACTCAAGAAAATCATCATCCAAAATCAAATGTTTTTCCATAAACACTACATTTGATCTGATTCTCTCTTTCTCAAATTTATTCATTTTTCAATCCTTTCACTCTGACTGCCAACTCTAGACTGAAAAGAAAGTTGGTTCGGAAACAACAACAAATACTGTTTCTCGGAACCTCATAACATCTGGCTCGAATAACAATAACAAATACTATTTCCGGATCATAACATCTGCCTCGAACAGGAAGGAAGTGTCATTAACTGTTTCTCGGAACCTCATAACATTTGGCTCGAATAACAATAACAAATACTATTTCCGGATCATAACATCTGCCTCGAGTGTGCACTTACAACAACAACATTGACCCCATTAACCACGTGTTCTCTCTAATGACTCTGTTCAAAACAACAACAACATTGACCTTGGCATTTTGCCTCGGAAACAATAACAACATTGACCTTCGCTGAGGGCGTGCCAAAAACACACCTGGAGAAAGAGGTCATTGACCCCATTAACCACGTGGTTCTATGCCCATATAAGGAGCCCCAGTCGGACCTTTAGGGTCATCTCTACTATCCTGGAACAAGAAATCTAAAAGATAAAGACTTTTATTGTAGATACAGCTTTTATTAATAAACAAATTTATAAACATTATTAAAACACTTTATACTTAGGGCACTGAAATCAATATTATACTGTCAGGGAAGGTTATTTTTCCACTACTAAATCATTGTTTTGTTTCAACCAGGGTTGTTTGACTTTTTTTCAAAAAATAATAATACAAAAGCGGAATTGCTTCGTTTCTTTTCTCATTCTTATGCTTCAACCTGGGCTGTTTGACTTATTCCACAAAACAGCAATACCATTGCGGAATTGCTTTTGTTTCTTTTCTCATTACTCTGTTTCAACCAGGCCTATTTGACTTTTTCCTGAAAATAGCAATACCGAAGCGGAATTGATTTGTTTCTTTTCTTATTCATTTGTTTTAACCAGGGTTGTTTGACTTTTTTTTTTCGAAATAACGTACCAAAGTGGAATTGCTTTGTTTCTTTTCTCATTCTTCTGTTTCAAGCAGGGTTATTTGATCTTTTCCAGAAAATAGCAATACTAAAGCTGAATTGTATTGTTTCTTTTCTTATTCCTTTGTTTCAACCAGGGTTGTTCGAATTTTTCACCATAAATAGCAACACTAAAAGGGAATTGCTTTGTTTCTTTTCGCATTCTTTTGTTCCAACCAGGGTAGTTCGACTTTTTCCCGAAAATAGCAATGCTAAAGCGAAATTGCTTTGTTTATTTTCTTATTCTTTTGTTTCAATCAATTTGTTGTTCGACTTTTTCCCGAAAATAACAATACCAAAGCAGACTTACTTTGTTTCTTTTCCCATTCTTTTGTTCCAACCAGGGTAGTTCGACTTTTTCCCGAAAATAGCAATGCTAAAGCGAAATTGCTTTGTTTATTTTCTTATTCTTTTGTTTCAACCATGATGGGTTGACCTTATCCCGAAAATCAAACAGTTCGTGGTAACGAACAGTAAGTGAGAAGCGACCCGGCGGAATAGTAACCGAAACTTTATAAAACGGAATTTTGGCATCAATAGATATATCAAAAAATCTGATTTTTATGCTGATTCCATATATATAACTTTCATTAAGTTTAGTCTTACCCATCAAAGGTTACGAGCCTGAGAAAATTTGCCTGATTTTTGAAAAAAGGGGAATAACTCCCTAAAAATCGTAGCATCTTAATGAAAATCACATCAAATTCAGCGTGTCATAGAACCCTACTGTAGAGGTTTCAAACTCCTATCTGCAAAAATGTGAAATTTTGTATTTTTTGCCACAAGAAATTTTACGGATGAGTGTTTTTTCCCCATGGGTGATCGTATCGACACAGTAGCCCTAAAATATTGGAAGAGGGCTTATTCGAACAGAAATTAAAGTTCTAGTACTTTTAAGCAACAAAAAAATGAGGGTGAATAGCCCCCCTCCTACGGCCTCTTTTTCTCAAAATTGTCCGAACAAAATTTTGGGATAGCCATTTTGTTCAGCATAGTTGAAAAGCCGAATAAATATATTTTGGAAATTTCATGACCCCCCCCCCCACAGCCCCTGGGAAAAGGTCTTTAAGTTACAAAATTTGCCCTTTGTTTACGTCTAGTATATACTATTGGGAAGTATGCATACATTTTTCGGGTGAGGGGGGGGGGGACGAATTTTCCACAGGTGGTATTTTCCACATTGACAATTTGTCGTGGGAAGGGTATTTTTCAGGGGGTGAATTTTTCAGGGAAATTTTTTTACTGGTGAACTTGGCCAGAATTTCTATAAGAGATCCTTCTCATAATTTGTTTTCGCTTTATCGGTTCAATTTTACGCGTGGAGATGTTAAGGGTAAATGTTCGGGATAAATTTTCAGCAGGATTGAATTGCCTAGAGCAGTGGTTCTCAATCTTATTTAGACACAATACCCCTTTTTACCCGCAAAACACTTTGGGTACCCCTTCTCAGTTACCGCTACTAAGTAAGCTATAGCTAAAATATAAATAAAATTGCCAGTCCTAAATTAAAAGGCATGTTTCATTTTTTTTCGTTAGATGGCCTTGTACCCCCTAAATATGTTTGCGTACTCCCAAGGGATATGCGTACCACAATTTGAGAAAAACTGGTCTAGAGAATAAATCGGTCAAAAAGAGGAATTTTTCCGTGGAGTTTTAGCCATGGAGTTGATTTCCTGGCATTTTTTAAAAACGATCAGAGGTTAATTAAAAAAACAAGTTTTTTCAACTGACAGTAAGGAGCAGCATTACAACTTAAAACGAACAGAAATTATTACGTATATGAAGGGGTTCGCCCCCTCGTCAATACCTCGCTCTTTACGCTAGAGTTTTTTTTTTAGTGCTTTCATAAGAGCTATTTAAGAGATATTTATTCTAATTAACCCTTTGTGATTCAAGTACAAATTATAATCTGACTCTTAGAAATCATAGGGCTTAGAACACTAATCAAATTAATTTCTGCTCGTTTTGAGTTTGACTTATCTTAATTTCTGTTTGTTTTGGGTTTCATTTATCAAACAGTTCGTGGTAACGAACTGTAAGTAAGGAGCGACCCGGCTCAATGGTAACCGAAACTCTAAAAAACGGGATTTTGATACCAATAGATACATCAAAAGAATCAGATTTTAATTCTGATTTCAAATATATAAGTTTCATTAAGTTTAAGCTTACCCATCAAAAGTTACGTGCCTGAGAAAATTTGGCTGATTTTCGAAAAAAGGGGGAAAGACCCCCTAAAAGTTATAGAACCTTAATGAAAATCACACCATCATATTCAGCGTATCAGAGAACCCTACTGTAGAGGTTTCAAGCTCCCATCTACAAAAATGTGGAATTTTCCATTTTTTGCCAGAAGAAAGATCACGGATGCGTGTTTATTTGTTTTTTTTTTTTTTTTTTTTTTTTTTTTCCCAGGGGTGATCGTATCGACCCAGTGGTCCTAGAATATCGTGGGAGGGCTCATTGGAACGGAAATTAAAAGTTCTAGTGCCCTTTTTAAGTGACCAAAAAAATGGAGGGCAACTAGGCCCCCTCCCACGCTCATTTTTTTCCCAAAGTCACCCGATCAAAATTTTGAGATAGCCATTTTGTTCAGCATGGTCGAAAATATGATAAAAATGTCTTTTAGAATGACTTGATCCCCCAAAGTCCCCAGGGGGAGGGCTGAAAGTTATGAACTTTACTCAATGTTAACATATAGTATTGGTTATTGGGAAGTATACAGACTTTTTCAGAGGAGATTTTTTCTGGTAGGTGGGGGAAGGAGAGGGTCGGGGGCTATATGGAAGTATCTTTCCATGAAGGAAGTTTTCATGGGGGAAGGGACATTGCTATGAAGGGGGCGCCGGATTTCCCAGTATTATTAAAGAAAAAGATCAGGAATTAAATAAAAAAAAAACAAGTTTTTCAACTGATCAACTGATTGTGATTAAGAGGTCATTTTTAAAGAACTGGAAAAAAATTCGAACTATAGTTTAAAGAGCAGGGTATTGACTAGGGGGCGAACCCCCTAATATACGTGTTAAAATTTTATGAATATAGAAGTTCGTTACGTAAGTTAATTCTAAGTTACGTATATTTATTACTAATAAAAACGTTCGTAAATAAAATTAAACAAGTTTCGAGAAAGCCATTTAACCAAATATAATATGCAAAATTTGTTTTAATTATTCATGTACGGTGAGCCAAAATCAAAACCTGTATTAATTCAAGAACGTTCAAAAATTAAATAAAAAAAAACAAGTTTTTTAAACTGAAAGTAAGGAGCGACATTAAAACTTAAAACGAACAGAAATTATTCCGTATATGAAGGGGGCTGTCCCCTCCTCAACGCCTCGCTCTTTACGCTAAAGTTTGACTTTCTCACAACTCTATTTTTCTAAACAATAAAAAAACTTTAGCGTAAAGAGCGAGGCGTTGAGGAGGGGACAGCCCCCTTCATATACGGAATAATTTCTGTTCGTTTTAAGTTTTAATGTCGCTCCTTACTTTCAGTTTAAAAAACTTGTTTTTTTTTATTTAATTTATTAATACAGATTCGTGGTAGTTCTGTGCTTGGTAGATTTTTTGATTCTATTGTTGTTCATTTTTGGTTTAATGGAGTTCTTTAAGTTGGTTTGAAAAGCTTATTTTGTGCAAAAATTTGTTGGATTAATTTCTGCTCGTTTTATATTGACCTAGTCTTTTTTCAGGGAGAAAGAGTGAGCCTCTTCTGAAGTTAAACAACCATCCCTTCCATAAAAACCCTTAATACTCCCTGGCCATAACTAACAATCATTGCCCCTAGTCTCTGGGGTTTGTTTCAACCTCAAAAGCCTTGTTATATGATATTTAGACTATTTTGAATAGAACGGCTATCTCAAAATTTCTATTAGACGCATTTCGGGACAATATGACTTGTGTGTAAGGGGGAGAGGGTAGCTACCCTCTGATCACTTTGACTCTTAAAAAGGGCACTAGAGCGTCTGATTACCAATCCAATGAGCCTCCTTTGAAGTTCATATGACCATACTTTCTGCAAAAACCCTATAGGTCCCCAGGGCAAAACTTACAAAATATGCCTTGAGGGCTGGGGGGATTTGTTATCCTCAAACACATAATTTCCAGACCTTTCTGATACTAATACTACTACTACTAACAACTCACCGCAGCACCAAGCCGCCTAAGGCCAACACAGCTACGTATGCTCCTCCTCCATCCCAATCTATTCAAAGTCTCCCTTTTTACACCCGCCCACGAAGTTCCAATTTCCTTTAAATCTTTCTTTATGACGTTCTCCCACCCAAGACGAAGACGAACTGCTTTCCATGTAGGCTTAGGCGGTTTTCCGAAAAGAGCAATCTTAGGCAATCTATCATCCTTCATCCGCACAACGTGCCCTAGCCACCTCAACCTTTCTTTCATTATATCCCTAGAGAGCGGTATTGAACCACATTTTTCGTATAGTCTATTGTTTGAAATACGGTCAGTCAGCCGGGTACCCAGAACAATCCTTAAGCAATTTCTCTGAAAAACATCTAGCAAATCATCATCCGCTTTTCGGAGCGCCCATGGTTCAGAGCCATATTTGACCACTCTCATCACTATAGCTTCTAATATTCTAATCTTGGTTTGCAGACTTATCTTTCTATTCTTCCAAACATTTTTTAACTGTGAAAAAAACACCCTGAGCCTTGGCTATTCTACTTTTATCATCTTCACTGCTCTCAAAATCTTTACTAATAATACTACCAAGGTAAGTGAAGCTGCCCACCTGATCAATCTTTTCATTACCCAACGTCACCTTTTCATCTTCACTTATTCCAAGCCTTAGTGACATAGTCTAATTAACATTAATTTTTAAACCTATTCTAGCACCCTGAACTCGCAAAAGCTCTAAAACTTCATTCACTTTGCTCACACTTTCATCTATGATGCTTAAATCATCAGCATAATCTAAGTCCAGGAAAATTTTTCCTCCCCATTTGATTCCGTGGTCTCCCATTGCCTTTCCTGGGCTCCTAAGCTCCCATTAGCCATATAAAGGGGGATAGAACACAACCCTGCTTAAATCCTGATTCAATACAAAACCAGCTGCTAACCTCAAATGGCTATATCGAAATTTTGATTGGAAGTGTTTAAGAAAATGATAGGCGTGGAGGGAGACATTTGCCCTCTGATCACTTTCGACTAATAAAAAAGGCACTAGTCCTCTCGATTTCCAATAAAATGAGCCATTTGAAGCTTCTACGACAAAAATTTATATAAAACGTTTAATGAGCCAAAGGCATAACTTACGACCCTTGTCCTGAGTGCTATGGGGAGGGGTTGTCAATCTCAAAGGTATAATTTTCAGACCTTTCAGCTACGTTGAAAAAAATGGCTATCTGAAAATTTTGATTGAATGTGTTTGGGGAAATGGTGAGCTTGAGAGGGGGTTTAGTTGCTCTCCTTTCACTGGATGTGTGAGGGGGGATAGTTACCCTCCAATCACTTTCGACTATAAAAAAGGGCACTACCCCTCTCAATTTCCAATTGAATGAGCCCCTTTTGAATTTTCTACGACGACGCTATCTATAAAAACCTTATATCCCCATATCCCCCAGGGCACAACTTACAACCTTTGCCCTGGGGGCCCTTAGGGGTTTTTCTTCCTAAAATACATGATTTCCAGATCCTTCAACTACGTTAAAGAAAATGGCTTCTCAAACTTTGATTGAATGTGTTTGGGGAAATGGTGGGCGTGAGAGGGGGGTTATTTGCTCTCCTTTCAATTCCGACTATTATAAAGGACACTAGCCCTTTCAATTTCCAATCAAATGAGCCCTTTTTGAAGTTTCTACGACAAAATTTTCTATAAAATCCATATATGCTTCCAGGGCATAACTTAAAAAACCTTGCTCTGAAGGTTGCAGGGGCGGGGGGTTTGTAATCCTCAAAGACCTAATTTCCGGAACTTTCTACTACGTTGTACAAAATGAATATCTCAAAATTTTGATTGGATGTGTTTGGGGAAATGGTGGGCCAGAGAGGAGGGTTAGTTGTTCATTAATCACCTTCGACTATTAATAATGGCTCTATCCTTTTCAATTTCCAATCGAATGAGCCCTTTTTGAAGTTTCTACGACAACTCCTTCTACAAAAACTTTATATGCCCCCAATGCATAGCTTACAACCCTTGCCCTGAAGACTGGGGGGTTGTCATCCTCAAAGACCTAATTTAAAGAACTTTCAACTACGTTAAACAAAATGGCTATCTCAAAACTTTGATTGAATGTGTTTGGGAAAATAGTGGGCGTGAGAGGGGGGTTAGTTGCTCTCCCTTCACTTTCGACTATTAAAACGAGCACTAGCTTTTCGAATTTCCAATCGACTGATTTTTTTTTAAGTTTCTACGACAATGTCTGTAAAAAATGTTATATGCCCCCAGAGCATAACTTACAATCCTTGCCCTGAGGGCCGGGGGGGGGAGGTTGTCATCCTCAAAGACCCGATTTCCAGAACATTCAACTACATTGAAAAAAATGGCTGGAAAAAAAGACTAAAGCGGAATTCATTTGTTTCTTTTCTCATTCTTTTGTTTCAACCAGGATTCTTTGGCCTTTTCCGGAAAATAGCAATACTAAAGTGGAATTGCTTTGTCTCTTTCTTCATTCTTTATTCCAACCAGCGTTTCTCGACTTTTTCCCGAAAATAGCAAGACTAAAGCGGAATTGCTTTGTTTCTTTTCTCATTCTTGTGTTACAACCAGAGTTGTTCGATTTTTTCCCGAAAATAGCAAGACTAAAGCGGAACTCATTTGTTTATTTTCTATTTTTTTTTTCAACCAGGGTTCTTCGACTTTTCCTCGAAAATAGCAAGACTAAAGCGGAATTCATTTGTTTCTTTTCTCATTCTTTTGTTTCATCCAGGTTTCTTCGACTTTTTCCCGAAAATCATAGGCAGCACAATAGTGCTGCCTAAGTAAAGAACGATGTTGGCACAATGTTTTATTATTTTTTTTTTCGCAGTCTTAGACCAGAGCACTTTGTATCAAAGGAGTTGTCGTAGAAACTTTGAAAAAAACTCATTCGATTGGAAATTGGAGTGGCTAGTGCCATTTTTAATAGTCGAAAGTGATTGGAGGGCAACTAGCCCCTCCTCACTCCCATCATTCCCCAGAACACATCCAATCAACATTTTGAGGTAGCCATTTTGTTCAGTGTAGTTGATTCTACAGATAGAATATATGTTTTTGAGGAGGTCAATCCCCCACAACCCTCAGAGCAAGGGTTTTAAGTTATGCCCTGGGGGCATACAAGAACGATGTTGGCACAATGTATTATTTATTATTTTTTCTTTTGACCAGGGCACTTCGTATCGGAGAAGTTGTCATAGAAAAATCGAAAACGGCTCATTCAATTGGAAATTGGAGTGGCTTGTGTCTTTTTTAATAGTCGAAAGTGATTGGAAGGCAACTGACACCCCTTCCACGACCACATTGTCTGAAACACATCCAATCAAAATTTTGAGACAGCCATTTTTTTTAGCGTAGTTGATTTCCTGATAGAAAATATGTTTAAGAGGAGGTCACTCCCCTACAAACTTCAGGGCAAGGGATTTAAGTTATGCCCTGGGGGCATATAAGAACGATGTTGGCGCAATGTATTATTTATTTTTTTTTTCCTTTAGACCAGGGCACTTCGTATCGAAGAAGTTGTCATAGAAAAATCGAAAACGGCTCATTCAATTGGAAATTGGAGTGGCTTGTGTCTTTTTTAATAGTCGAAAGTGATTGGAAGGCAACTAAAACCCGTTACATGCCCACCATTTCGCGAAACACATCCAATAAAAATTTTGAGATAGCCATTTTGTTCAGCGTAGTTGATTACCAGATAGAAATTATGTTTTTAAGGAGAAATTTCCCCACATTAGTGTAACTACAACAGTTACAAGCGGACAGTCCCCCCACCATACAAGCGGACAGTACTCCTTTATAGTGTCAATTAAAGAGAGCAGCCATGTGTTGCATTACTGTGTTAATATAACGTAGTGGCCAGGTGCCTTTTATACATGTATCATAAAAAAGAATCACCACGCCTAAAAAGTCATATCTTTGGTTGTTTTTTTTTATGTTCTAATTATAATCAACCTACCATGAAAATTCCTGCTGTTCACAGTACAATGATTTTGTATCAAATTTCATGTTTCTGTTAGAGTCATGGCTGTTCACATATCATGCATACATTGATGCTTGTTTTCCTGGTGTGGTTGAATGAAGTTGATGGCTATGAAATACCGTCTATTTTATTGTACTCTAATGATGATATTTTTCTGTTCCAATGATACAATTTTTTACATTCTAAGTATCTTCCCATTGATTTATATGAAATTTGTGTTTGATATAGGAATCGAACGTGAGACCCGTGATTTCCTAAGGTAAAAGAAAGAAACCTTAATCGACTGAACCAACAAGCCATTGAACATATTATGATTTTAGAAATGCATCCAATGCATTGTTTCTGGGACATTGCCCGACTGATGTTAAGCGTCACAATATCGTAACAAGTTCATTCCATTGAACTGGAACAAGTTCAAGCACATTCGATTTCTCAATTGGATTTTTGATAGGTGTTAAAAGTGATCTGTTTCGTGGCATTTTTATGGCATCTTCGTGAGAATATACAAACCACGATGATTTGAGATGCATACTAGACAATTTCTTCTGATGCTTGGGCCCCAAGTCCTAGACCTATCCCTAAGGTTACGTGCGCTCACGTAACCTAGTCTAAATTAACCTTAAAAATGAAATAAAACTATGTCGACTTTGCATGTCTCTCTCACTATGTATGCGCCGTCGCGGGGTACACTCTTTTTGCCTGTTTCTTTTTCGGTTTTTGTGTCTGAATCTACGTATTTGTATGTGTTTTTGTCTCTCTCACTCTTTTTGCCTGTGTGTCTGGGTGGGTTTTTGCTTATTTCAATGCATGTCTTTCTCGGTTTGTGTGTCTGAATCTACATATTTGTGTGAATTTTTATCTCTCTCACTCTTTTTGCTTGTGTGTCTGGGAGGGTGCTTGCTTATTCCATTGCATGTCTTTCTCAGTTTTTGTGTCTAAATCTACGTATTTGTATGTGTTTTTATCTCTCTCACTCTTTTTGCCTGTGTGTCTGGACTGGTTTTTGCTTATTTCAATGCATGTCTTTCTCGGTTTGTGCGTCTGAATCTACGTATTTGTATGTGTTTTTGTCTCTCGCACTGTTTTTTGCCTGTGTGACAGGGCGGGTGTTTGCTTATTCTAATACATGTCTTTCTCGGTTTGTGTATCTGAATCTGCGTATTTGTATGTGTTTTTGTCTTCTCACTCTTTTTGCCTGTGTGTCTGAGCGGGTGTTTGCCTATTCTAATGCATGTCTTTCTCAGTTTGTGGGACTGAATCTACGAATTTGTATGTGTTTTTATCTCTCTCATTCTTTTTGCCTGTGTGTTTGGGCGGGTGTTCGCTTATTCCAATGCATGTCTTTCTCGGTTTGAGTGTCTGAATGTCTGAATCTACGTATTTGTATGTGTTTTTGTCTCTCTCACTCTTTTTGCCTGAGTGTCTGGGCAGGTGTTTGCTTATTCCAATGCATGTCTTTTTCAATTTTTGTGTCTGAATATACATATTTGTATGTGTTTCTGTCTCCCTCACTCTTTTTGCCTGAGTGTCTGGGCGGGGGTTTGCTTACTCCAATGCATGTCTTTCTCGGTTTGTGTGTCTGAATCTACGTATGTGTATGTGTTTTTGTCTCTCTCACTCTTTTGCCTGTGTGTCTGGGCGGGTGTTTGCTTATTCCAATGCATGTCTTTCTCGGTTTGTGTGTCTGAATCTACGTATTTGTATGTGTTTTTGTCTCTCTCACTCTTTTTGCCTGTGTGTCTGGGCGGGTGTTTGCTTATTCCAATGCATGTCTTTCTCGGTTTGTGTGTCTGAATCTACATATTTGTATGTGTTTTTGTCTCTCTCACTCTTTTTGCCTGAGTGTCTGGGCGGGTAATTGCTTATTCCAATGCATGTCTTTCTCGGTTTGTGTGTCTGAATCTGCGTATTTGTATGTGTTTTTGTCTCTCTCACTCTTTTTACCTGTATGTCTGGGCGGGTGTTTGCTTATTTTAATGAATGTCTTTCTCGATTTGTGTGTCTGAATCTACGTATTTGTATTTGTTTTTGTCTCTCTCACTCTTTTGCCTGTGTATCTGGGCGGGTGTTTGCTTATTCCAATGCATGTCTTTCTCGGTTTATGTGTCTGAATCTACGTATATGTATGTGTTTTTATCTCTCTCACTCTTTTTGCCTGTGTGTCTGGGCGGTTGTTTGCTTATTCCAATTCATGTCTTTCTTGGTTTGTATGTCTGAATCTACGTATTTGTATGTGTTTTCGTCTCTCTCACTCTTTTTGCCTGTGTTTCTGGGCAGGTGTTTGCTTGTACAAATGCATGTCTTTCTCGGTTTGTGTTTCTTTATCTACGTATTTGTGTGTGTTTTTGTCTCTCTCATTCTTTTTGCCTTTGTTTTTATCTCTCTCACTCTTTTTGCCTGTGTGTCTGGGTGGGTTTTTGCTTATTTCAATGCATGTCTTTCTCGGTTTGTGTGTCTGAATCTACATATTTGTGTAAATTTTTGTCTCTCTCACTCTTTTTGCTTGTGTGTCTAGGAGGGTGTTTGCTTATTCCAATGCATGTCTTTCTCAGTTTTTGTGTCTAAATCTACGTATTTGTATGAGTTTTTATCTCTCTCACTCTTTTTGCCTGTGTGTCTGGGCGGGTGTTTGCTTATTTCAATGCATGTCTTTCTCGGTTTGTGCGTCTGAATCTACGTATTTGTATGTTTTTTTGTCTCTCTCACTGTTTTTTGCCTGTGTGTCTGGGCGGGTATTTGCTTATTCCAATGCATGTCTTTCTCGGTTTGTGCGTCTGAATCTGCGTATTTGTATGTGTTTTTGTCCTCTCAATCATTTTGCCTGTGTGTCTGGGTGGGTGTTTGCTTATTCCAATGCATGTCTTTCTCGGTTTGTGTGTTTGAATCTACGTATTTGTATGTGTTCTTGTCCCTCTCACTCTTTTTGCTTGTGTGTCTGGGCAGGTGTTTGCTTATTCCAATGCATGTCTTTCTCGGTTTGTGTGTCTGAATCCACGTATTTGTATGTGGTTTTGTCTCTCTCACTCTTTTGCCTGTGTATCTGGGCGGGTGTTTGCTTATTCCAATGCATGTCTTCCTCGGTCTGTGTGTCTGAATCTACGTATTTGTATGTGATTTATCTCTCTCATTCTTTTTGTCTGTGTGTTTGGGCGGGTGTTCGCTTATTCCAATTCATGTCTTTCTCGGTTTGTGTATTTGAATGTACGTCTTTGTATGTGTTTTTATCTCTCTCATTCTTTTTGCCTGTGTGTCTGGGCGGGTGTTTGCTTATTTCAATGTATGTCTTTCTCGGTTTGTGCGTCTGAATCTACGTATTTGTATGCGTTTTTGTATCTCTCATTCTTTTTGCCTGTGTGTCTGGGCAGGTGTTTGCTTATTCCAATGCATGTCTTTCTTGGTTTGTGTGTCTGGATCTACGTATTTGTATGTGGTTTTGTCTCTCTCACTCTTTTGCCTGTGTATCTGGGCGGGTTTTGCTTATTCCAATGCATGTCTTTCTCGGTTGGTGTGTCTGAATCTATGTATCTGTACGTGTTTTTGTCTCTCTCACTCTTTTTGCCTGTTTGTGTGGGCGGTTGTTTGCTTATTCCAATGCATGTCTTTCTCGGTTTGTATGTCTGAATCTACGCATTTGTATGTGTTTTTGTCTCTCTCACTCTTTTTGCCTGTGTGTCTGGGCGGGTGTTTGCTTATTCCAATGCATGTCTTTCTCGGTTTGTATGTCTGAATCTACGTATTTGTATGTTTTTTTATCTCTCTCACTCTTTTTGCCTGTGTGTCTGGGCGGGTGTTTGCTTATTCCAATGAATGTCTTTCTCGGTTTGTATGTCCGAATCTACGTATTTGTATGTGTTTTTGTCTCTCTCACTCTTTTTGCCTGTGTGTCAGGGCGGGTGTTTGCTTATTCAAATGCATGTCTTTCTCGGTTTTTATGTCTGAATCTGCGTATTTGTATGAGTTTTTGTCCCCTCAATCTTTTTGCCTGTGTGTCTGGGCGGGTGTTTGCTTATTCAAAAACATGTCTTTCTCGGTTTGTGTGTCTGAATCTACGTATTTGTATGTGTTTTTGTCTCTCTCATTCTTTTTGCCTGTGTTTTTGTCTCTCCCACTCTTTTTGCCTCTGTGTCTGGGCAGGTGTTTCCTTATTCCAATGAATGTCTTTTTCGGTTTGTGTGTCTGAATCTACGTATTTGTATGTGTTTTTGTCTCTTTCACTCTTTTTGCCTGTGTGTCTGGGCGGGTGTTTGCTTATTCCAATGCATGTCTTTCTCGGTTTGTACGTCTAAATCTACGTATTTGTATGTGTTTTTGTCTCTCTCACTCTTTTTGCCTGTTTGTCTGGGCGGGTGTCTGCTTATTTCAATGCATGTCTTTCTCGGTTTGTACGTCTAAATCTACGTATTTGTATGTGTTTTTGTCTCTCTCACTCTTTTTGCCTGTGTGTCTGGGCGGGTGTTTGCTTATTCCAATGCATGTCTTTCTCGGTTTGTATGTCTGAATCTACGTATTTGTATGTGTTTTCGTCTCTCTCACTCTTTTTGCCTGTGTTTCTGGGCAGGTGTTTGCTTGTACAAATGCATGTCTTTCTCGGTTTGTGTTTCTTTATCTACGTATTTGTGTGTGTTTTTGTCTCTCTCATTCTTTTTGCCTTTGTTTTTATCTCTCTCACTCTTTTTGCCTGTGTGTCTGGGTGGGTTTTTGCTTATTTCATTGCATGTCTTTCTCGGTTTGTGTGTCTGAATCTACATATTTGTGTAAATTTTTGTCTCTCTCACTCTTTTTGCTTGTGTGTCTGGGAGGGTGTTTGCTTATTCCAATGCATGTCTTTCTCAGTTTTTGTGTCTAAATCTACGTATTTGTATGTGTTTTTATCTCTCTCACTCTTTTTGCCTGTGTGTCTGGGCGGGTGTTTGCTTATTTCAATGTATGTCTTTCTCGGTTTGTGCGTCTGAATCTACGTATTTGTATGTTTTTTGTCTCTCTCACTGTTTTTTGCCTGTGTGTCTGGGCGGGTATTTGCTTATTCCAATGCATGTCTTTCTCGGTTTGTGCGTCTGAATCTGCGTATTTGTATGTGTTTTTGTCCTCTCAATCATTTTGCCTGTGTGTCTGGGTGGGTGTTTGCTTATTCCAATGCATGTCTTTCTCGGTTTGTGTGTTTGAATCTACGTATTTGTATGTGTTCTTGTCCCTCTCACTCTTTTTGCCTGTGTGTCTGGGCAGGTGTTTGCTTATTCCAATGCATGTCTTTCTCGGTTTGTGTGTCTGAATCTACGTATTTGTATGTGTTTTTGTCTCTCTCACTCTTTTGCCTGTGTATCTGGGCGGGTGTTTGCTTATTCCAATGCATGTCTTCCTCGGTCTGTGTGTCTGAATCTACGTATTTGTATGTGATTTATCTCTCTCATTCTTTTTGTCTGTGTGTTTGGGCGGGTGTTCGCTTATTCCAATTCATGTCTTTCTCGGTTTGTGTATTTGAATGTACGTCTTTGTATGTGTTTTTATCTCTCTCATTCTTTTTGCCTGTGTGTCTGGGCGGGTGTTTGCTTATTTCAATGTATGTCTTTCTCGGTTTGTACGTCTGAATCTACGTATTTGTATGCGTTTTTGTATCTCTCATTCTTTTTGCCTGTGTGTCTGGGCAGGTGTTTGCTTATTCCAATGCATGTCTTTCTTGGTTTGTGTGTCTGGATCTACGTATTTGTATGTGGTTTTGTCTCTCTCACTCTTTTGCCTGTGTATCTGGGCGGGGTTTTGCTTATTCCAATGCATGTCTTTCTCGGTTGGTGTGTCTGAATCTATGTATTTGTACGTGTTTTTGTCTCTCTCACTCTTTTTGCCTGTTTGTGTGGGCGGTTGTTTGCTTATTCCAATGCATGTCTTTCTCGGTTTGTATGTCTGAATCTACGCATTTGTATGTGTTTTTGTCTCTCTCACTCTTTTTGCCTGTGTGTCTGGGCGGGTGTTTGCTTATTCCAATGCATGTCTTTCTCGGTTTGTATGTCTGAATCTACGTATTTAAATGTTTTTTTTTATCTCTCTCACTCTTTTTGCCTGTGTGTCTGGGCGGGTGTTTGCTTATTCCAATGAATGTCTTTCTCGGTTTGTATGTCCGAATCTACGTATTTGTATGTGTTTTTGTCTCTCTCACTCTTTTTGCCTGTGTGTCTGGGCGGGTGTTTGCTTATTCAAATGCATGTCTTTCTCGGTTTTTATGTCTGAATCTGCGTATTTGTATGTGTTTTTGTCCCCTCAATCTTTTTGCCTGTGTGTCTGGGCGGGTGTTTGCTTATTCAAAAACATGTCTTTCTCGGTTTGTGTGTCTGAATCTACGTATTTGTATGTGTTTTTGTCTCTCTCATTCTTTTTGCCTGTGTTTTTGTCTCTCCCACTCTTTTTGCCTGTGTGTCTGGGCAGGTGTTTCCTTATTCCAATGAATGTCTTTTTCGGTTTGTGTGTCTGAATCTACGTATTTGTATGTGTTTTTGTCTCTTTCACTCTTTTTGCCTGTGTGTCTGGGCGGGTGTTTGCTTATTCCAATGCATGTCTTTCTCGGTTTGTACGTCTAAATCTACGTATTTGTATGTGTTTTTGTCTCTCTCACTCTTTTTGCCTGTTTGTCTGGGCGGGTGTTTGCTTATTCCAATGCATGTCTTTCTCGGTTTGTACGTCTAAATCTACGTATTTGTATGTGTTTTTGTCTCTCTCACTCTTTTTGCCTGTGTGTCTGGGCGGGTGTTTGCTTATTTCAATGCATGTCTTTCTCGGTTTGTGCGTCTGAATCTACGTATTTGTATGTGTTTTGTATCTCTCATTCTTTTTGCCTGTGTGTCTGGGCAGGTGTTTGCTTATTCCAATGCATGTCTTTCTTGGTTTGTGTGTCTGGATCTACGTATTTGTATGTGTTTTTGTCTCTCTCACTCTTTTGCCTGTGTATCTGGGCGGGTTTTTGCTTATTCCAATGCATGTCTTTCTCGGTTTGTGTGTCTGAATCTATGTATTTGTATGTGTTTTTGTCTCTCTCACTCTTTTTGCCTGTTTGTGTGGGTGGTTGTTTGCTTATTCCAATCCATGTCTTTCTCGGTTTGTATGTCTGAATCTACGCATTTGTATATGTTTTTGTCTCTCTCACTCTTTTTGCCTGTGTGTCTGGGCGGGTGTTTTCTTATTCCAATGCTTGTCTTTCTCGGTTTGTATGTCTGAATCTACGTATTTGTATGTTTTTTTTATCTCTCTCACTCTTTTTGCCTGTGTGTCTGGGTGGGTGTTTGCTTATTCCAATGAATGTCTTTCTCGGTTTGTATGTCCGAATCTACGTATTTGTATGTGTTTTTGTCTCTCTCACTCTTTTTGCCTGTGTGTCTGGGCGGGTGTTTGCTTATTCAAATGCATGTCTTTCTCGGTTTGTATGTCTTAATCTGCGTATTTGTATGTGTTTTTGTCCTCTCAATCTTTTTGCCTGCGTGTCTGGACGGGTGTTTGCTTATTCAAAAACATGTCTTTCTTGGTTTGTGTGTCTGAATTTACGTATTTGTATGTGTTTTTGTCTCTCTCATTCTTTTTGCCTGTGTTTTTGTCTCTCTCACTCTTTTTGCCTGTGTGTCTGGGCGGGTGTTTGCTTATTCTAATGCATGTCTTTCTCGGTTTGTATGTCTGAATCTACGTATTTGTATGTGTTTTTGTCTCTCTCACTCTTTTTGCCTGTGTGTTTGGGTAGGTGTTTGCTTATTCCAATGCATGTCTTTCTCGGTTTGTATGTCTGAATCTACCTATTTGTATGTGTTTTTGTCTCTCTCACTCTTTTTGCCTGTGTGTCTGGGCGGGTGTTTGCTTATTCAAATGCATGTCTTTCTCGGTTTGTGTGTCTGAATCTACGTATTTGTATGTGTTTTTGTCTCTATCACTCGTTTTGCCTGCTTGTCTGGGTGGGTGTTTGCTTATAAAAATGCATGTCTTTCTCGGTTTGTGTGTCTGAATCTACGTATTTGTATGTGTTTTTGTCTCTCTCACTCTTTTTGCCTGCTTGTCTGGGTGGGTGTTTGCTTATAAAAATGCATGTCTTTCTCGGTTTGTTTGTCTGAATCTACGTATTTGTATGTGTTTTTGTCTCTCTCATTCTTTTTGCCTGTGTGTCTGGACGGGTGTTTGCTTATTCAAATGCATGTCTTTCTCGGTTTGTGTGTCTGAATCTACGTATTTGTATATGTTTTTGTCTCTCTCACTCTTTTTGCCTGTGTTTCTGGATGGGTGTTTGCTTATTCCAATGGATGTCTTTCTCGGTTTTTGTGTCTGAATCTAGGCATTTGTATGTGTTTTTGTCTCTCTCACTCTTTTTTGCCTGTGTATCTGGGCGGGTGTTTGCTTATTCCAATGCATGTCTTTCTAGGTTTGTATGTCTGAATATACGTATTTGTATGTGTTTTTGTCTCTCTCACTCTTTTTGCCTGTCTTTCTGGGCGGGTGTTTGCTTATTCCAATCTTTCTCGGTTTGTAAATCTGAATCTACGTATTTGTATGTGTTTTTGTCTCTCTCACTCTTTTTACCTGTGTGTCTGGGCAGGTGTTTGCTTATTCAAATGCATGTCTTTCTCACTTTGTGTGTCTGAATCTAAGTATTTGTATGTGTTTTTGTCTCTTTCACTCTTTTTGCCTGTGTGTCTGGGCGGGTGTTTGCTTATAAAAATGCATGTCTTTCTCGGTTTGTGTGTCTGAATCTACGTATTTGTATGTGTTTTTGTCTCTCTCACTCTTCTTGCCTGTGTGTCTGGGCGGGTGTTTGCTTATTCCAATGCAAGTCTTTCTCGGTTTGTACGTCTAAATCTACGTATTTGTATGTGTTTTTGTCTCTCTCACTCTTTTTGCCTGTGTGTCTGGGCGGGTGTTTGCTTATTCCAATGCATGTCTTTCTTGGTTTGTATATCTGAATCTACGTATTTGTATGTGGTTTTGTCTCTCTCACTCTTTTTGCCTGTGTATCTGGGTGGGTGTTTGCTTATTCCAATGCATGTCTTTCTCGGTTTGTATGTCTGAATCTACGTAATTGTATGTGTTTTTGTCTCTCTCACTCTTTTTGCCTGTGTGTCTGGGCAGGTGTTTGCTTATTCAAAAACATGTCTTTCTCGGTTTGTGTGTCTGAATCTACGTATTTGTATGTGTTTTTGTCTCTCTCATTCTTTTTGCCTGTGTTTTGGTCTCTCTTACTCTTTTTGCCTGTGTGTCTGGGCGGGTGTTTGCTTATTCCAATGCATGTCTTTCTCGGTTTGTATGTCTGAATCTACGTATTTGTTTGTGTTTTGTCTCTCTCACTCTTTTTGCCTGTGTGTCTGGGCGGGTGTTTGCTTATTCCAATGCATGTCTTTTTCGGTTTGTATGTCTGAATCTACGTATTTGTATGTGTTTTTGTCTCTCACACTCTTTTTGCCTGTGTGTCAGGGCAGGTGTTTGCTTATTCAAATGCATGTCTTTCTCGGTTTGTGTGTCTGAATCTACGTATTGTATGTGTTTTTGTCTCTCTCATTCTTTTTGCCTGTGTTTTTGTCTCTCTCATTCTTTTTGCTTGTGTGTCTGGGCAGGTGTTTGCTTATTCCAATGAATGTCTTTTTCGGTTTGTGTGTCTGAATCTACGTATTTGTATGTGTTTTTGTCTCTCTCACTCTTTTTGCCTGTGTGTCTGGGCGGGTGTTTGCTTATAAAAATGCATGTCTTTCTCGGTTTGTGTGTCTGAATCTACGTGTTTGTATGTGTTTTGTCTCTCTCACTCTTTTTGCCTGTGTGTCTGGGCGGGTATTTCCTTATTCCAATGCATGTCTTTCTCGGTTTGTGTGTCTGAATCTACGTATTTGTATGTGTTTTTGTCTTTCTCATTCTTTTTGCCTGTGTGTCTGGGTGGGTATTTGCTTATTCCAATGCATGTCTTTCTCGGTTTGTGTATCCGAATCTATGTATTTGTATATGTTTTTGTCTCTCTCACTGTTTTTGCCTGTGTGTCTGGGCGTTGTGTTTGCTTATTCCAATGCATGTCTTTCTCGGTTTTTGTGTCTGAATCTACGTATTTGTATGTGTTTTTGTCTCTCTCACTCTTTTTGCCTGTGTGTCATGGCGGGTGTTTGCTTATTCCAAATAAATGTCTTTCTCGGTTTGTGTGTCTGAATCTACGTATTTGTGTATATTTTTTTCTCTCTCATTCTTTTTGCCTGTGTGTCTGGATGGGTGTTTGCTTATTCCAATGGATGTCTTTCTCGGTTTTTAAATCTGAATCTACGTATTTGTATGTGTTTTTGTCTCTCTCACTCTTATTACCTGTGTGTCTGGGCAGGTGTTTGCTTATTCAAATGCATGTCTTTCTCGGTTTGTGTGTCTGAATCTACGTATTTGTATGTGTTTTTGTCTCTCACACTCTTTTTGCCTGTGTTTCTGGACGGTTGTTTGCTTATTCCAATGCATGTCTTTCTCGGTTTGTAAATCTGAATCTACGTATTTGTATGTGTTTTTGTCTCTCTCACTCTTATTACCTGTGTGTCTGGGCAGGTGTTTGCTTATTCAAATGCATGTCTTTCTCGGTTTGTGTGTCTGAATCTACGTATTTGCATGTGTTTTTGTCTCTCTCATTCTTTTTGCCTGTGTGTCTGGATGGGTTTTTGCTTATTTCAATGCATGTCTTTCTCGGTTTGTGTGTCTGAATCTACATATTTGTGTAAATTTTTGTCTCTCTCACTCTTTTTGCTTGTGCGTCTGGGAGGGTGTTTGCTTATTCCAATGTATGTCTTTCTCAATTTTTGTGTCTAAATCTACGTATTTGTATGTGTTTTTATCTCTCTCACTCTTTTTGCCTGTGTGTCTGGGCGGGTGTTTGCTTATTCCAATGCATGTCTTTCTCGGTTTGTTTGTTTGAATCTACGTATTTGTATGTGTTTTTGTCCCTCTCACTCTTTTTGCTTGTGTGTCTGGGCAGGTGTTTGCTTATTCCAATGCATGTCTTTCTCAGTTTGTGTGTCTGAATCTACGTATTTGTATGTGTTTTTATCTCTCTCATTCTTTTTGTCTGTGTGGTTGGGCGGGTGTTTGCTTATTCCAATGCATGTCTTTCTCGGTTTGTACGTCTAAATCTACGTATTTGTATGTGTTTTTGTCTCTCTCACTCTTTTTGCCTGTGTGTCTGGGCGGGTGTTTGCTTATTCCAATGCATGTCTTTCTCGGTTTGTATATCTGAATCTACGTATTTGTATGTGTTTTTGTCTCTCTCACTCTTTTTGCCTGTGTGTCTGGGCGGGTGTTTGCTTATTCCAATGCATGTCTTTCTCGGTTTGTTTGTTTGAATCTACGTATTTGTATGTGTTTTTGTCTCTCTCACTCTTTTTGCCTGTGTGTCTGGGCAGGTGTTTGCTTATTCAAAAACATGTCTTTCTAGGTTTGTGTGTCTGAATCTACGTATTTGTATGTGTTTTTGTCTCTCTCATTCTTTTTGCCTGTGTTTTGGTCTCTCTTACTCTTTTTGCCTGTGTGTCTGGGCGGGTGTTTGCTTATTCCAATGCATGTCTTTCTCGGTTTGTATGTCTGAATCTACGTATTTGTATGTGTTTTTGTCTCTCTCACTCTTTTTGCCTGTGTGTCTGGGCGGGTGTTTGCTTATTCCAATGCATGTCTTTTTCGGTTTGTATGTCTGAATCTACGTATTTGTATGTGTTTTTGTCTCTCACACTCTTTTTGCCTGTGTGTCAGGGCAGGTGTTTGCTTATTCAAATGCATGTCTTTCTCGGTTTGTGTGTCTGAATCTACGTATTGTATGTGTTTTTGTCTCTCTCATTCTTTTTGCCTGTGTTTTTGTCTCTCTCATTCTTTTTGCTTGTGTGTCTGGGCAGGTGTTTGCTTATTCCAATGAATGTCTTTTTCGGTTTGTGTGTCTGAATCTACGTATTTCTATGTGTTTTTGTCTCTCTCACTCTTTTTGCCTGTGTGTCTGGGCGGGTGTTTGCTTATAAAAATGCATGTCTTTCTCGGTTTGTGTGTCTGAATCTACGTGTTTGTATGTGTTTTTGTCTCTCTCACTCTTTTTGCCTGTGTGTCTGGGCGGGTATTTCCTTATTCCAATGCATGTCTTTCTCGGTTTGTGTGTCTGAATCTACGTATTTGTATGTGTTTTTGTCTCCCTCACTCTTTTTGGCTGTGTGTCTGGGCAGGTGTTTGCTTATTCCAATGCATGTCTTTCTCGGTTTGTGTATCCGAATCTATGTATTTGTATATGTTTTTGTCTCTCTCACTGTTTTTGCCTGTGTGTCTGGGCGTTGTGTTTGCTTATTCCAATGCATGTCTTTCTCGGTTTTTGTGTCTGAATCTACGTATTTGTATGTGTTTTTGTCTCTCTCACTCTTTTTGCCTGTGTGTCATGGCGGGTGTTTGCTTATTCCAAATAAATGTCTTTCTCGGTTTGTGTGTCTGAATCTACGTATTTGTATATGTTTTTTTCTCTCTCATTCTTTTTGCCTGTGTGTCTGGATGGGTGTTTGCTTATTCCAATGGATGTCTTTCTCGGTTTGTAAATCTGAATCTACGTATTTGTATGTGTTTTTGTCTCTCTCACTCTTATTACCTGTGTGTCTGGGCAGGTGTTTGCTTATTCAAATGCATGTCTTTCTCGGTTTGTGTGTCTGAATCTACGTATTTGTATGTGTTTTTGTCTCTCACACTCTTTTTGCCTGTGTTTCTGGACGGGTATTTGCTTATTCCAATGCATGTCTTTCTCGGTTTGTAAATCTGAATCTACGTATTTGTATGTGTTTTTGTCTCTCTCACTCTTATTACCTGTGTGTCTGGGCAGGTGTTTGCTTATTCAAATGCATGTCTTTCTCGGTTTGTGTGTCTGAATCTACGTATTTGCATGTGTTTTTGTCTCTCTCATTCTTTTTGCTTGTGTGTTTGGGCAGGTGTTTGCTTATTCCAATGAATGTCTTTTTCGGTTTGTGTGTCTGAATCTACGTATTTGTATGTGTTTTTGTCTCTCTCATTCTTTTTGCCTGTGTTTTGGTCTCTCTTACTCTTTTTGCCTGTGTGTCTGGGCGGGTGTTTGCTTATTCCAATGCATGTCTTTCTCGGTTTGTATGTCTGAATCTACGTATTTGTATGTGTTTTTGTCTCTCTCACTCTTTTTGCCTGTGTGTCTGGGCGGGTGTTTGCTTATTCCAATGCATGTCTTTTTCGGTTTGTATGTCTGAATCTACGTATTTGTATGTGTTTTTGTCTCTCACACTCTTTTTGCCTGTGTGTCAGGGCAGGTGTTTGCTTATTCAAATGCATGTCTTTCTCGGTTTGTGTGTCTGAATCTACGTATTGTATGTGTTTTTGTCTCTCTCATTCTTTTTGCCTGTGTTTTTGTCTCTCTCATTCTTTTTGCTTGTGTGTCTGGGCAGGTGTTTGCTTATTCCAATGAATGTCTTTTTCGGTTTGTGTGTCTGAATCTACGTATTTCTATGTGTTTTTGTCTTTCTCACTCTTTTTGCCTGTGTGTCTGGGCGGGTGTTTGCTTATAAAAATGCATGTCTTTCTCGGTTTGTGTGTCTGAATCTACGTGTTTGTATGTGTTTTTGTCTCTCTCACTCTTTTTGCCTGTGTGTCTGGGCGGGTATTTCCTTATTCCAATGCATGTCTTTCTCGGTTTGTGTGTCTGAATCTACGTATTTGTATGTGTTTTTGTCTTTCTCATTCTTTTTGCCTGTGTGTCTGGGCGGGTATTTGCTTATTCCAATGCATGTCTTTCTCGGTTTGTGTATCCGAATCTATGTATTTGTATATGTTTTTGTCTCTCTCACTGTTTTTGCCTGTGTGTCTGGGCGTTGTGTTTGCTTATTCCAATGCATGTCTTTCTCGGTTTTTGTGTCTGAATCTACGTATTTGTATGTGTTTTTGTCTCTCTCACTCTTTTTGCCTGTGTGTCATGGCGGGTGTTTGCTTATTCCAAATAAATGTCTTTCTCGGTTTGTGTGTCTGAATCTACGTATTTGTATATGTTTTTTTCTCTCTCATTCTTTTTGCCTGTGTGTCTGGATGGGTGTTTGCTTATTCCAATGGATGTCTTTCTCGGTTTGTAAATCTGAATCTACGTATTTGTATGTGTTTTTGTCTCTCTCACTCTTATTACCTGTGTGTCTGGGCAGGTGTTTGCTTATTCAAATGCATGTCTTTCTCGGTTTGTGTGTCTGAATCTACGTATTTGTATGTGTTTTTGTCTCTCACACTCTTTTTGCCTGTGTTTCTGGACGGGTGTTTGCTTATTCCAATGCATGTCTTTCTCGGTTTGTAAATCTGAATCTACGTATTTGTATGTGTTTTTGTCTCTCTCACTCTTATTACCTGTGTGTCTGGGCAGGTGTTTGCTTATTCAAATGCATGTCTTTCTCGGTTTGTGTGTCTGAATCTACGTATTTGCATGTGTTTTTGTCTCTCTCATTCTTTTTGCCTGTGTGTCTGGATGGGTTTTTGCTTATTTCAATGCATGTCTTTCTCGGTTTGTGTGTCTGAATCTACATATTTGTGTAAATTTTTGTCTCTCTCACTCTTTTTGCTTGTGCGTCTGGGAGGGTGTTTGCTTATTCCAATGTATGTCTTTCTCAATTTTTGTGTCTAAATCTACGTATTTGTATGTGTTTTTATCTCTCTCACTCTTTTTGCCTGTGTGTCTGGGCGGGTGTTTGCTTATTCCAATGCATGTCTTTCTCGGTTTGTTTGTTTGAATCTACGTATTTGTATGTGTTTTTGTCCCTCTCACTCTTTTTGCTTGTGTGTCTGGGCAGGTGTTTGCTTATTCCAATGCATGTCTTTCTCAGTTTGTGTGTCTGAATCTACGTATTTGTATGTGTTTTTATCTCTCTCATTCTTTTTGTCTGTGTGGTTGGGCGGGTGTTTGCTTATTCCAATGCATGTCTTTCTCGGTTTGTACGTCTGAATCTACGTATTTGTATGTGTTTTTGTCTCTCTCACTCTTTTTGCCTGTGTGTCTGGGCGGGTGTTTGCTTATTCCAATGCATGTCTTTCTTGGTTTGTATATCTGAATCTACGTATTTGTATGTGGTTTTGTCTCTCTCACTCTTTTTGCCTGTGTATCTGGGCGGGTGTTTGCTTATTCCAATGCATGTCTTTCTCGGTTTGTATGTCTGAATCTACGTATTTGTATGTGTTTTTGTCTCTCTCACTCTTTTTGCCTGTGTGTCTGGGCAGGTGTTTGCTTATTCAAAAACATGTCTTTCTCGGTTTGTGTGTCTGAATCTACGTATTTGTATGTGTTTTTGTCTCTCTCATTCTTTTTGCCTGTGTTTTGGTCTCTCTTACTCTTTTTGCCTGTGTGTCTGGGCGGGTGTTTGCTTATTCCAATGCATGTCTTTCTCGGTTTGTATGTCTGAATCTACGTATTTGTATGTGTTTTTGTCTCTCTCACTCTTTTTGCCTGTGTGTCTGGGCGGGTGTTTGCTTATAAAAATGCATGTCTTTCTCGGTTTGTGTGTCTGAATCTACGTGTTTGTATGTGTTTTTGTCTCTCTCACTCTTTTTGCCTGTGTGTCTGGGCGGGTATTTGCTTATTCCAATGCATGTCTTTCTCGGTTTGTGTGTCTGAATCTACGTATTTGTATGTGTTTTTGTCTCCCTCACTCTTTTTGGCTGTGTGTCTGGGCAGGTGTTTGCTTATTCCAATGCATGTCTTTCTCGGTTTGTGTATCCGAATCTATGTATTTGTATATGTTTTGTCTCTCTCACTGTTTTTGCCTGTGTGTCTGGGCGTTGTGTTTGCTTATTCCAATGCATGTCTTTCTCGGTTTTTGTGTCTGAATCTACGTATTTGTATGTGTTTTTGTCTCTCTCACTCTTTTTGCCTGTGTGTAATGGCGGGTGTTTGCTTATTCCAAATAAATGTCTTTCTCGGTTTGTGTGTCTGAATCTACGTATTTGTATATGTTTTTTTCTCTCTCATTCTTTTTGCCTGTGTGTCTGGATGGGTGTTTGCTTATTCCAATGGATGTCTTTCTCGGTTTGTAAATCTGAATCTACGTATTTGTATGTGTTTTTGTCTCTCTCACTCTTATTACCTGTGTGTCTGGGCAGGTGTTTGCTTATTCAAATGCATGTCTTTCTCGGTTTGTGTGTCTGAATCTACGTATTTGTATGTGTTTTTGTCTCTCTCACTCTTTTTGCCTGTGTTTCTGGACGGGTATTTGCTTATTCCAATGCATGTCTTTCTCGGTTTGTAAATCTGAATCTACGTATTTGTATGTGTTTTTGTCTCTCTCACTCTTATTACCTGTGTGTCTGGGCAGGTGTTTGCTTATTCAAATGCATGTCTTTCTCGGTTTGTGTGTCTGAATCTACGTATTTGCATGTGTTTTTGTATCTTTCACTCTTTTTGCCTGTGTGTTTGGGCAGGTGTTTGCTTATTCCAATGAATGTCTTTTTCGGTTTGTGTGTCTGAATCTACGTATTTGTATGTGTTTTTGTATCTTTCACTCTTTTTGCCTGTGTGTCTGGGCGGGTGTTTGCTAATAAAAATGCATGTGTTTCTCGGTTTGTTTGTCTGAATCTACGTATTTGTATGTGTTTTTGTCTCTCTCACTCTTCTTGCCTGTGTGTCTGGGCGGGTGTTTGCTTATTCCAATTCATGTCTTTCTCGGTTTGTATGTCTAAATCTACGTATTTTTATGTGTTTTTGTCTCTCTCACTCTTTTTGCCTGTGTGTCTGGGCGGGTGTTTGCTTATTCCAATGCATGTCTTTCTCGGTTTGTGTGTCTGAATCTACGTATTTGTATGTGTTTTTGTCTCTCTCACTCTTTTTGCCTGTGTGTCTGGGCAGGTGTTTGCTTATACAAATGCATGTCTTTCTCGGTTTTCGTTTCTTAATCTACGTATTTGTATGTGTTTTTGTCTCTCTCATTCTTTTTGCCTTTGTTTTTATCTCTCTCGCTCTTTTTGCCTGTGTGTCTGGATGGGTTTTTGCTTATTTCAATGCATGTCTTTCTCGGTTTGTGTGTCTGAATCTACATATTTGTGTAAATTTTTGTCTCTCTCACTCTTTTTGCTTGTGCGTCTGGGAGGGTGTTTGCTTATTCCAATGTATGTCTTTCTCAATTTTTGTGTCTAAATCTACGTATTTGTATGTGTTTTTATCTCTCTCACTCTTTTTGCCTGTGTGTCTGGGCGGGTGTTTGCTTATTCCAATGAATGTCTTTCTCGGTTTGTGTGTTTGAATCTACGTATTTGTATGTGTTTTTGTCCCTCTCACTCTTTTTGCTTGTGTGTCTGGGCAGGTGTTTGCTTATTCCAATGCATGTCTTTCTCAGTTTGTGTGTCTGAATCTACGTATTTGTATGTGTTTTTATCTCTCTCATTCTTTTTGTCTGTGTGGTTGGGCGGGTGTTCGCTTATTCCAATTCATGTCTTTCTCGGTTTGTGTATTTGAATCTACGTATTTGTATGTGTTTTTGTATCTCTCATTCTTTTTGCCTGTGTGTCTGGGCGGGTGTTTGCTTATTCCAATGCATGTCTTTCTTGGTTTGTGTGTCTGGATCTACGTATTTGTATGAGTTTTTGTCTCTCTCACTCTTTTGCCTGTGTATCTGGTCGGGTTTTTGCTTATTCCAATGCATGCCTTTCTCGGTTTGTGTGTCTGAATCTATGTATTTGTATGTGTTTTTGTCTCTCTCACTCTTTTTGCCTGTTTGTGTGGGCGGTTGTTTGCTTATTCCAATGCATCTCTTTCTCGGTTTGTATGTCTGAATCTACGCATTTGTATGTATTTTTGTCTCTCTCACTCTTTTTGCCTGTTTGTGTGGGCGGTTGTTTGCTTATTCCAATGCATGTCTTTCTCGGTTTGTATGTCTGAATCAACGTCTTTGTATGTGTTTTTATCTCTCTCACTCTTTTTGCCTGTGTGTCTGGGCGGGTGTTTGCTTATTTCAATGCATGTCTTTCTCGGTTTGTGCGTCTGAATCTACGTATTTGTATGTGTTTTTGTATCTCTCATTCTTTTTGCCTGTGTGTCTGGGCAGGTGTTTGCTTATTCCAATGCATGTCTTTCTTGGTTTGTGTGTCTGGATCTACGTATTTGTATGTGTTTTTGTCTCTCTCACTCTTTTTGCCTGTGTGTCTGGGCGGGTGTTTGCTTATTTCAATGCATGTCTTTCTCGGTTTGTGCGTCTGAATCTACGTATTTGTATGTGTTTTTGTATCTCTCATTCTTTTTGCCTGTGTGTCTGGGCAGGTGTTTGCTTATTCCAATGCATGTCTTTCTTGGTTTGTGTGTCTGGATCTACGTATTTGTATGTGTTTTTGTCTCTCTCACTCTTTTGCCTGTGTATCTGGGCGGGTTTTTGCTTATTCCAATGCATGTCTTTCTCGGTTTGTATGTCTGAATCTACGCATTTGTATGTTTTTTTTATCTCTCTCACTCTTTTTGCCTGTGTGTCTGAGCGGGTGTTTGCTTATTCAAATGCATGTCTTTCTCGGTTTGTATGTCTGAATCTGCGTATTTTTATGTGTTTTTGTCCTCTCAATCTTTTTGCCTGTGTGTCTGGGCGGGTGTTTGCTTATTCAAAAACATGTCTTTCTCGGTTTGTGTGTCTGAATCTACGTATTTGTATGTGTTTTTGTCTCTCTCATTCTTTTTGCCTGTGTTTTTGTCTCTCTCACTCTTTTTGCCTGTGTGTCTGGGCGGGTGTTTGCTTATTCCAATGCATGTCTTTCTCGGTTTGTATGTCTGAATCTACGTATTTGTATGTGTTTTTATCTCTCTCATTCTTTTTGTCTGTGTGGTTGGGCGGGTGTTCGCTTATTCTAATTCATGTCTTTCTCGGTTTGTGTATTTGAATCTACGTATTTGTATGTGTTTTTGTATCTCTCATTCTTTTTGCCTGTGTGTGTGGGCAGGTGTTTGCTTATTCCAATGCATGTCTTTCTTGGTTTGTGTGTCTGGATCTACGTATTTGTATGTGTTTTTATCTCTCTCATTCTTTTTGTCTGTGTGGTTGGGCGGGTGTTCGCTTATTCTAATTCATGTCTTTCTCGGTTTGTGTATTTGAATCTACGTATTTGTATGTGTTTTTGTATCTCTCATTCTTTTTGCCTGTGTGTCTGGGCAGGTGTTTGCTTATTCCAATGCATGTCTTTCTTGGTTTGTGTGTCTGGATCTATGTATTTGTATGTGTTTTTGTCTCTCTCACTCTTTTTGCCTGTTTGTGTGGGCGGTTGTTTGCTTATTCCAATGCATGTCTTTCTCGGTTTGTATGTCTGAATCTACGCATTTGTATGTATTTTTGTCTCTCTCACTCTTTTTGCCTGTTTGTGTGGGCGGTTGTTTGCTTATTCCAATGCATGTCTTTCTCGGTTTGTATGTCTGAATCTACGTCTTTGTATGTGTTTTTATCTCTCTGACTCTTTTTGCCTGTGTGTCTGGGCGGGTGTTTGCTTATTTCAATGCATGTCTTTCTCGGTTTGTGCGTCTGAATCTACGTATTTGTATGTGTTTTTGTATCTCTCATTCTTTTTGCCTGTGTGTCTGGGCAGGTGTTTGCTTATTCCAATGCATGTCTTTCTTGGTTTATGTGTCTGGATCTACGTATTTGTATGTGTTTTTGTCTCTCTCACTCTTTTGCCTGTGTATCTGGGCGGGTTTTTGCTTATTCCAATGCATGTCTTTCTCGGTTTTTGTGTCTGAATCTATATATTTGTATGTGTTTTTGTCTCTCTCACTCTTTTTGCCTGTTTGTGTGGGCGGTTGTTTGCTTATTCCAATGCATGTCTTTCTCGGTTTGTATGTCTGAATCTACGCATTTGTATGTTTTTTTTATCTCTCTCACTCTTTTTGCCTGTGTGTCTGAGCGGCTGTTTGCTTATTCCAATGAATGTCTTTCTCGGTTTGTATGTCTGAATCTACGTAATTGTATGTGTTTTTGTCTCTCTCACTCTTTTTGCCTGTGTGTCTGGGCGGGTGTTTGCTTATTCAAATAAATGTCTTTCTCGGTTTGTATGTCTGAATCTGCGTATTTGTATGTGTTTTTGTCCCCTCAATCTTTTTGCCTGTGTGTCTGGGCGGGTGTTTGCTTATTCAAAAACATGTCTTTCTCGGTTTGTGTGTCTGAATCTACGTATTTGTATGTGTTTTTGTCTCTCTCACTCTTTTTGCCTGTGTGTCTGGGCGGGTGTTTGCTTATTTCAATGCATGTCTTTCTCGGTTTGTGCGTCTGAATCTACGTTTTTGTATGTGTTTTTGTACCTCTCATTCTTTTTGCCTGTGTGTCTGGGCAGGTGTTTGCTTATTCCAATGCATGTCTTTCTTGGTTTGTGTGTCTGGATCTACGTATTTGTATGTGTTTTTGTCTCTCTCACTCTTTTGCCTGTGTATCTGGGCGGGTATTTGCTTATTCCAATGCATGTCTTTCTCGGTTTGTGTGTCTGAATCTATGTATTTGTATGTGTTTTTGTCTCTCTCACTCTTTTTGCCTGTTTGTGTGGGTGGTTGTTTGCTTATTCCAGTGCATGTCTTTCTCGGTTTGTATGTCTGAATCTACGCATTTGTATATGTTTTTGTCTCTCTCACTCTTTTTGCCTGTGTGTCTGGGCGGGTGTTTTCTTATTCCAATGCTTGTCTTTCTCGGTTTGTATGTCTGAATCTACGTATTTGTATGTTTTTTTTTATCTCTCTCACTCTTTTTGCCTGTGTGTCTGGGTGGTTGTTTGCTTATTCCAGTGCATGTCTTTCTCGGTTTGTATGTCTGAATCTACGCATTTGTATATGTTTTTGTCTCTCTCACTCTTTTTGCCTGTGTGTCTGGACGGGTGTTTGCTTATTCAAAAACATGTCTTTCTTGGTTTGTGTGTCTGAATTTACGTATTTGTATGTGTTTTTGTCTCTCTCATTCTTTTTGCCTGTGTTTTTGTCTCTCTCACTCTTTTTGTCTCTCTCATGTCTTTGCTTATTTCAATGCATGTCTTTCTCGGTTTGTATGTCTGAATCTACGCATTTGTATGTGTTTTTGTCTCTCTCACTCTTTTTGCCTGTGTGTCTGGGCGGGTGTTTGCTTATTCCAATGCATGTCTTTCTCGGTTTGTATGTCTGAATCTACGTATTTGTATGTTTTTTATCTCTCTCACTCTTTTTGCCTGCTTGTCTGGGTGGGTGTTTGCTTATAAAAATGCATGTCTTTCTAGGTTTGTATGTCTGAATATACGTATTTGTATGTGTTTTTGTCTCTCTCACTCTTTTTGCCTGTCTTTCTGGGCGGGTGTTTGCTTATTCCAATCTTTCTCGGTTTGTAAATCTGAATCTACGTATTTGTATGTGTTTTTGTCTCTCTCACTCTTTTTACCTGTGTGTCTGGGCAGGTGTTTGCTTATTCAAATGCATGTCTTTCTCGCTTTGTGTGTCTGAATCTACGTATTTGTATGTGTTTTTGTCTCTCTCATTCTTTTTGCCAGTGTTTTTGTCTCTCTCACTCTTTTTGCTTGTGTGTCTGGGCAGGTGTTTGCTTATTCCAATGCATGTCTTTCTCGGTTTGTGTGCCTGAATCTACGTATTTGTATGTGTTTTTGTCTCTCTCACTCTTTTGCCTGTGTATCTAGGTGGGTGTTTGCTTATTCCAATGCATGTCTTTCTCGGTTTGTGTATTTGAATCTACGTCTTTGTATGTGTTTTTGTCTCTTACTCTTTTTGCCTGTATGTCTGGGCGAGTGTTTGCTTATTCCAATGCATGTCTTTCTCGGTTTGTGCGTCTGAATCTACGTATTTGTGTGTGTTTTCGTCTCTCTCATTCTTTTTGCCTGTGTGTCTGGGCAGGTGTTTGCTTATTCCAATGCATGTCTTTCTTGGTTTGTGTGTCTGGATTTACGTATTTGTATGTGTTTTTGTCTCTCTCACTCTTTGGCCTGTGTATCTGGGCGGGTTTTTGCTTATTTCAATGCATGTCTTTCTCGGTTTGTATGTCTGAATCTACGCATTTGTATGTGTTTTTGTCTCTCTCACTCTTTTTGCCTGTGTGTCTGGGCGGGTGTTTGCTTATTCCAATGCATGTCTTTCTCGGTTTGTATGTCTGAATCTACGTATTTGTATGTTTTTTTTATCTCTCTCACTCTTTTTGCCTGCTTGTCTGGGTGGGTGTTTGCTTATAAAAATGCATGTCTTTCTAGGTTTGTATGTCTGAATATACGTATTTGTATGTGTTTTTGTCTCTCTCACTCTTTTTGCCTGTCTTTCTGGGCGGGTGTTTGCTTATTCCAATCTTTCTCGGTTTGTAAATCTGAATCTACGTATTTGTATGTGTTTTTGTCTCTCTCACTTTTTTTACCTGTGTGTCTGGGCAGGTGTTTGCTTATTCAAATGCATGTCTTTCTCGCTTTGTGTGTCTGAATCTAAGTATTTGTATGTGTTTTTGTCTCTCTAATTCTTTTTGCATGTGTTTTTGTCTCTCTCGTTCTTTTTGCTTGTGTGTCTGGGCAGGTGTTTGCTTATTCCAATGAATGTCTTTTTCGGTTTGTGTGTCTGAATCTACGTATTTGTATGTGTTTTTTGTCTCTTTCACTCTTTTTGCCTGTGTGTCTGGGCGGGTGTTTGCTTATAAAAATGCATGTCTTTCTCGGTTTGTGTGTCTGAATCTACGTATTTGTATGTGTTTTTGTCTCTCTCACTCTTCTTGCCTGTGTGTCTGGACGGGTGTTTGCTTATTCCAGTGCATGTCTTTCTTGGTTTGTATATCTGAATCTACGTATTTGTATGTGGTTTTGTCTCTCTCACTCTTTTTGCCTGTGTATCTGGGCGGGTGTTTGCTTATTCCAATGCATGTCTTTCTCGGTTTGTATGTCTGAATCTACGTAATTGTATGTGTTTTTGTCTCTCTCACTCTTTTTGCCTGTGTGTCTGGGCAGGTGTTTGCTTATTCAAAAACATGTCTTTCTCGGTTTGTGTGTCTGAATCTACGTATTTGTATGTGTTTTTGTCTCTCTCATTCTTTTTGCCTGTGTTTTTGTCTCTCTTACTCTTTTTGCCTGTGTGTCTGGGCGGGTGTTTGCTTATTCCAATGCATGTCTTTCTCGGTTTGTATGTCTGAATCTACGTATTTGTATGTGTTTTTGTCTCTCTCACTCTTTTTGCCTGTGTGTCTGGGCGGGTGTTTGCTTATTCCAATGCATGTCTTTCTCGGTTTGTATGTCTGAATCTACGTATTTGTATGTGTTTTTGTCTCTCTCACTCTTTTTGCCTGTGTGTCTGGGCGGGTGTTTGCTTATTCCAATGCATGTCTTTCTCGGTTTGTGTGTCTGAATCTACGTATTTGTATATGTTTTTTTCTCTCTCATTCTTTTTGCCTGTGTGTCTGGATTGGTGTTTGCTTATTCCAATGGATGTCTTTCTCGGTTTGTAAATCTGAATCTACGTATTTGTATGTGTTTTTGTCTCTCTCACTCTTATTACCTGTGTGTCTGGGCAGGTGTTTGCTTATTCAAATGCATGTCTTTCTCGGTTTGTGTGTCTGAATCTACGTATTTGTATGTGTTTTTGTCTCTCACACTCTTTTTGCCTGTGTTTCTGGACGGGTGTTTGCTTATTCCAATGCATGTCTTTCTCGGTTTGTAAATCTGAATCTACGTATTTGTATGTGTTTTTGTCTCTCTCACTCTTATTACCTGTGTGTCTGGGCAGGTGTTTGCTTATTCAAATGCATGTCTTTCTCGGTTTGTGTGTCTGAATCTACGTATTTGCATGTGTTTTTGTCTCTCTCATTCTTTTTGCATATGTTTTTGTCTCACTCATTCTTTTTGCTTGTGTGTTTGGGCAGGTGTTTGCTTATTCCAATGAATGTCTTTTTCGGTTTGTGTGTCTGAATCTACGTATTTGTATGTGTTTTTGTATCTTTCACTCTTTTTGCCTGTGTGTCTGGGCGGGTGTTTGCTAATAAAAATGCATGTGTTTCTCGGTTTGTTTGTCTGAATCTACGTATTTGTATGTGTTTTTGTCTCTCTCACTCTTTTTGCCTGTGTGTCTGGGCGGGTGTTTGCTTATTCCAATGCATGTCTTTCTCGGTTTGTATATCTAGATCTACGTATTTTTATGTGTTTTTGTCTCTCTCACTCTTTTTGCCTGTGTGTCTGGGCGGGTGTTTGCTTATTCCAATGCATGTCTTTCTCGGTTTGTGTGTCTGAATCTACGTATTTGTATGTGTTTTTGTCTCTCTCACTCTTTTTGCCTGTGTGTCTGGGCAGGTGTTTGCTTATACAAATGCATGTCTTTCTCGGTTTGTATGTCTGAATCTACGTATTTGTATGTGTTTTTGTCTCTCTCATTCTTTTTGCCTTTGTTTTTATCTCTCTCACTCTTTTTGCCTGTGTGTCTGGATTGGTTTTTGCTTATTTCAATGCATGTCTTTCTCGGTTTGTGTGTCTGAATCTATATATTTGTGTAAATTTTTGTCTCTCTCACTCTTTTTGCTTGTGCGTCTGGGAGGGTGTTTGCTTATTCCAATGTATGTCTTTCTCAATTTTTGTGTCTAAATCTACATATTTGTATGTGTTTTTATCTCTCTCACTCTTTTTGCCTGTGTGTCTGGGCGGGTGTTTGCTTATTCCAATGCATGTCTTTCTCGGTTTGTGTGTTTGAATCTACGTATTTGTATGTGTTTTTGTCCCTCTCACTCTTTTTGCTTGTGTGTCTGAGCAGGTGTTTGCTTATTCCAATGCATGTCTTTCTCAGTTTGTGTGTCTGAATCTACGTATTTGTATGTGTTTTTATCTCTCTCATTCTTTTTGTCTGTGTGGTTGGGCGGGTGTTCGCTTATTCCAATTCATGTCTTTCTCGGTTTGTGTATTTGAATCTACGTATTTGTATGTGTTTTTGTATCTCTCATTCTTTTTGCCTGTGTGTGTGGGCAGGTGTTTGCTTATTCCAATGCATGTCTTTCTTGGTTTGTGTGTCTGGATCTACGTATTTGTATGAGTTTTTGTCTCTCTCACTCTTTTGCCTGTGTATCTGGTCGGGTTTTTGCTTATTCCAATGCATGCCTTTCTCGGTTTGTGTGTCTGAATCTATGTATTTGTATGTGTTTTTGTCTCTCTCACTCTTTTTGCCTGTTTGTGTGGGCGGTTGTTTGCTTATTCCAATGCATGTCTTTCTCGGTTTGTATGTCTGAATCTACGCATTTGTATGTATTTTTGTCTCTCTCACTCTTTTTGCCTGTTTGTGTGGGCGGTTGTTTGCTTATTCCAATGCATATCTTTCTCGGTTTGTATGTCTGAATCTACGTCTTTGTATGTGTTTTTATCTCTCTCACTCTTTTGCCTGTGTGTCTGGGCGGGTGTTTGCTTATTTCAATGCATGTCTTTCTCGGTTTGTGCGTCTGAATCTACGTATTTGTATGTGTTTTTGTATCTCTCATTCTTTTTGCCTGTGTGTCTGGGCAGGTTTTTGCTTATTCCAATGCATGTCTTTCTTGGTTTGTGTGTCTGGATCTACGTATTTGTATGTGTTTTTGTCTCTCTCACTCTTTTGCCTGTGTATCTGGGCGGGTTTTTGCTTATTCCAATGCATGTCTTTCTCGGTTTTTGTGTCTGAATCTATATATTTGTATGTGTTTTTGTCTCTCTCACTCTTTTTGCCTGTTTGTGTGGGCGGTTGTTTGCTTATTCCAATGCATGTCTTTCTCGGTTTGTATGTCTGAATCTACGCATTTGTTTTTTTTTTATCTCTCTCACTCTTTTTGCCTGTGTGTCTGAGCGGGTGTTTGCTTATTCCAATGAATGTCTTTCTCGGTTTGTATGTCTGAATCTACGTATTTGTATGTGTTTTTGTCTCTCTCACTCTTTTTGCCTGTGTGTCTGGGCGGGTGTTTGCTTATTCAAATGCATGTCTTTTTCGGTTTGTATGTCTGAATCTGCGTATTTGTATGTGTTTTTGTCCTCTCAATCATTTTGCCTGTGTGTCTGGGCGGGTGTTTGCTTATTCAAAAACATGTTTTTCTCGGTTTGTGTGTCTGAATCTACGTATTTGTATGTGTTTTTGTCTCTCTCATTCTTTTTGCCTGTGTTTTTGTCTCTCTCACTCTTTTTGCCTGTGTGTCTGGGCGGGTGTTTGCTTATTCCAATGCATGTCTTTCTCGGTTTGTATGTCTGAATCTACGTATTTGTATGTGTTTTTGTCTCTCTCACTCTTTTTGCCTGTGTGTTTGGGCGGGTGTTTGCTTATACCAATGCATGTCTTTCTCGGTTTGTATGTCTGAATCTACCTATATGTATGTGTTTTTGTCTCTCTCACTCTTTTTGCCTGTGTGTCTGGGTGGGTGTTTGCTTATTCAAATGCATGTCTTTCTCGGTTTGTGTGTCTGAATCTACGTATTTGTATGTGTTTTTGTCTCTCTCATTCTTTTTGCATATGTTTTTGTCTCTCTCATTCTTTTTGCTTGTGTGTCTGGACAGGTGTTTGCTTATTCCAATGAATGTATTTTTCGGTTTGTGTGTCTGAATCTACGTATTTGTATGTGTTTTTGTCTCTTTCACTCTTTTTGCCTGTGTGTCTGGGCGGGTGTTTGCTTATAAAAATGCATGTCTTTCTCGGTTTGTGTGTCTGAATCTACGTATTTGTATGTGTTTTTGTCTCTCTCACTCTTTTTGCCTGTGTGTCTGGGCGGATGTTTGCTTATTCCAATGCATGTCTTTCTCGGTTTGTATGTCTAAATCTACGTATTTGTATGTGTTTTTGTCTCTATCACTCTTTTTGCCTGTGTGTCTGGGCGGGTGTTTGCTTATTCCAATGCATTTCTTTCTTGGTTTGTATGTCTAAATCTACGTATTTATATGTGTTTTTGTCTCTCTCACTCTTTTTGCCTGTGTGTCTGGGCAGGTGTTTGCTTATTCCGATGCATGTCTTTCTCGGTTTGTTTGTCTGAATCTACGTATTTGTATGTGTTTTTGTCTCTCTCACTCTTTTTGCCTGTGTATCTGGGCAGGTGTTTGCTTGTTCAAATGCATGTCTTTCCCGGTTTTCGTTTCTTAATCTACGTATTTGTATGTGTTTTTGTCTCTCTCATTCTTTTTGCCTTTGTTTCTATCTCTCTCAATCTTTTTGCCTGTGTGTCTGGGTGTGTTTTTGCTTATTTCAATGCATGTCTTTCTCGGTTTGTGTGTCTGAATCTACATATTTGTGTGAATTTTTGTCTCTCTCACTCTTTTTGCTTGTGTGTCTGGGAGGATGTTTGCTTATTCCAATGCATGTCTTTCTCAGTTTTTGTGTCTAAATCTACGGATTTGTATGTGTTTTTATCTCTCTCACTCTCTTTGTTTGTGTGTCTGGGCGGGTGTTTTCTTATTTCAATGCATGTCTTTCTCGGTTTGTGCGTCTGAATCTACGTCTTTGTATATTTTTTTGTCTCTCTCACTGTTTTTTGCCTGTGTGTCTGGGCGGGTGTTTGCTTATTCCAATGCATGTCTTTCTCGGTTTGTGTCTGAATCTACGTATTTGTATGTGTTTTTGTCCTCTCAATCTTTTTGCCTGTGTGTCTGGGCGGGTGTTTGCTTATTCCAATGCATGTCTTTCTCGGTTTGTGTGTCTGAATCTACGTATTTGTATGTGTTTTTGTCCCTCTCACTCTTTTTGCTTGTGTGTCTGAGCAGGTGTTTGCTTATTCCAATGCATGTCTTTCTCGGTTTGTGTGTCTGAATCTACGTATTTGTATGTGTTTTTGTCTCTCTCACTCTTTTGCCTGTGTATCTAGGTGGGTGTTTGCTTATTCCAATGCATGTCTCTTGGTTTGTGTATTTGAATCTACGTCTTTGTATGTGTTTTTATCTCTCTCACTCTTTTTGCCTGTATGTCTGGGCGAGTGTTTGCTTATTTCAATGCATGTCTTTCTCGGTTTGTGCGTCTGAATCTACGTATTTGTGTGTGTTTTTGTCTCTCTCATTCTTTTTGCCTGTGTGTCTGGGCAGGTGTTTGCTTATTCCAATGCATGTCTTTCTTGGTTTGTGTGTCTGGATTTACGTATTTGTATGTGTTTTTGTCTCTCTCACTCTTTTGCCTGTGTATCTGGGCGGGTTTTTGCTTATTTCAACGCATGTCTTTCTCGGTTTGTATGTCTGAATCTACGCATTTGTATGTGTTTTTGTCTCTCTCACTCTTTTTGCCTGTGTGTCTGGGCGGGTGTTTGCTCATTCCAATGCATGTCTTTCTCGGTTTGTATGTCTGAATCTACTTATTTGTATGTTTTTTTATCTCTCTCACTCTTTTTGCCTGTGTGTCTGGGCGGGTGTTTGCTTATTCCAATGCATGTCTTTCTCGGTTTGTATGTCTGAATCTACGTATTTGTATGTGTTTTTGTCTCTCTCACTCTTTTTGCCTGTGTGTCTGGGCGGGCGTTTGCTTATTCAAATGCATGTCTTTCTCGGTTTGTGTGTCTGAATCTAAGTATTTGTATGTGTTTTTGTCTCTCTAATTCTTTTTGCCTGTGTTTTTGTCTCTCTCACTCTTTTTGCCTGTGTGTCTGGGCGGGTGTTTGCTTATTCCAATGCATGTCTTTCTCGGTTTGTATGTCTGAATCTACGTATTTGTATGTGTTTTTGTCTCTCTCACTCTTTATGCCTGTGTGTTTGGGCGGGTGTTAGTAGAGATGACCCTAAAGGTCCAAACGGGCACCCCTGCTGCCACCTACAACTTTTTTACATAATTTAGGCATGTTTTTATGTCTGTTCGTTGTCAGTGAGAATGAAAAAACAGGATTTTTCTCACTTTGATGGATGTTTTTTTGGACGGTTATGTGTGTTGATCAATTTATTTGATGTTTTCATGGATTTCAACATCAATTTATGTCTGTTTTATGGTTCGTTGTCAGTGAGAATGAAAAAACAGGATTTTTCTCACTTTGATGGATGTTTCAAGATCGATTTATTTGTTGTTGTTTGTCCAGGTGTAATGACAATGGGGTGATTTACATAATCGAGGGGAATTATTGATTCACGAAAGGGGAATTAAGAAACAAACATGGCTTCTTTGATCTTTAGGCTAACCTAACCTGAGAAATTGATTTACATAATCGGCGGGGGAATTATTGATTCACGAAAGGGGAATTAAGAAACAAACATGGCTTCTTTGTTGTTTGGCTAACCTAAAATGAGAAATTGATTTACATAATCTGCGGGGAATTTTTGATTCACGAAAGGGGAATTAAGAAACAAACATGGCTTCTTTGATCTTTAGGCTAACCTAACCTGAGAAATTGATTTACATAATCGGCGGGGGAATTATTGATTCACGAAAGGGGAATTAAGAAACATTATGGTTTCTTTAATCTTTAGGCCTGAGGGATTTATTCATTGTTGTTGTTTTGGACAAGTGCATGCTAGGGATGAATGTCAAGGTGTCCAGGAATAGGAAACCGGAAGTACATGCATCCTTCTCAGCCAATCAGCGATTCGGATACATCCTCCTTCTCAGCCAATCAGAGGCTTGCTTACATATGGTTTCCTCCACCTTGAATTTATCTGTAGGCAGGGACGATCAGTTTCGTTTTAGCTGTGAGAGAATTGACATCAGAAACCAAAAATGTTCTATACATGTCCACTGTGCATGTACACTCTTGGCAGTTGGACTCAATGTGAGAATTGTACAATTATTGATGACTATAGTGAAAAGTGCAAATTATGTAATCCTTGTAAATTACATAGAGGCTATGCAGTACAAATTAAAGGATGTAATTCATGTCTTGAGGAGATTTGTGACTCTCACCCTAGAGGACACCTGTGCTCCAATTGTCACTATGATAAATGTGATCAGTGGGAGAATACTTACCCCGCTATGAGTGGAAAGAATCCCAAACGTGATTTTAGTTTATTGCTACGAGATTGGTATCGTCGTGGATTTAAATTATTCTGGGAGGAGGAGCCGGGTCAGCAATTCAACTGTTGGAACAGCAAAAGAATATGGTTTCTACGTCATCGTTGTGACGACACTGTCTATTATGACTATAAACCAAGTGATTTTTATTTGGCAGTTACCGAATGTGATTAACCATTTGGAAACACTCTATGCGATATTGCTTCAAATAGACAGATTGAAACTCGTGAATTTCATAATATGAATACAAATAGTATCATTGACTTTACAAAGAGATATGACAAGAGTGAAGTTACATCGTACTGTAGAAAATGTGACCCTGACTTTGCAGTCAATCAAGATCAATATACAGTGAATCCAAATGATTTACCAGCATTAGTGGTTCACGACAGTTGCCTATAAACCGATGAAGAAATCTAAATTGAAGATTTAAAGACACTGTTGTATATATATGCATTTTATTAATAAACAAATTCACAAAAATTTTTTAAGCACTTTACTCTTAGGGCCCTTTTCTCACTTTGATGTATTTTCATTGTTTCGATGAAACTGACTTACATAATCGAGGGGAATTATTGATTCACGAAAGGGGAGAGAATTTTTGAGAACTTTATTTACATAATAGCTAGGGGAATTATTGATTTACGAAAAGGGGAATAAAGAAACAAGTATGGCTTCTTTGATCTTAGGTCTGATGGATAAACGCTCTTTAGGTTAGAGAGAAAAATTAATCTTCTATTTTTAAAAAAGGCTTCGTTGATCTTTAGTGTCAGGAATTAGAAATGACATCACATGTTATCTTGGAATTATGCGGGAGTCTAAAGAGATAGAAATTCTATTTTTAAATACGGCTTCACTGATCTTTAAGTCGGAGAGATACATTGATATTCTAATGAAACCTTAATAGTGTAGCTAGGAACATTTATGAGATGAAGAGATTAACGCGGGAAAAGGGTTTCTTAGTAATTTGAAATGTGACAGCGCAGGGATGCCAAAAACAAAAGGAACACGCAGAAATTACATTTAGGGGTTATTTGAGCGAAACCGTTTTAGACATTTTAGGGAATTATTTCGGCGAAACAGGTAGAGACATTTTAAAAGATGATTTAGAAGAGGTTTTAGAAGAGAATTTGAGGGTGAAACTCTGTGGTCGTTATAATACACAAGTTCCATTTGAACAGTGTCGTGAGATTTTCTACCCCAACCCCAAAGGGTTCCGATCCCCCGTCCCAACCCCGAAGGAAGCCCCCGGCCCCCCAAGGGACCCCGGACCCCCAAAGGTCCCCCGGGTCCCAAAGGACCACCCGGCCCCCAAGGGCCCCCCTGACCCCCTAATGTCTCCCCCCCGGGCCCCCAAAGAGTCCCCTCCCCATTTTTTAATACTTTTTTAAGGCATTTTTATATCTTTTCAGAGCAAGTTACTTTCTTAATGTCCCTCCTAAACCCATTTTCCAACTTGAAGTACTTATCTTTTTCACCCACAACTATACTTTACAGCTTTTTGGATACCTCAACACCAAGAAATACTTTTCAAAGACCATTTCAGAGCAACTTTTTTTCTTAATGTCCCTCCTAAACCCATTTTCCAACTTGAAGTACTTATCTCTTTCATCCACAACTATACTTTACAGCTTTTGGATACCTCAACACCAAGAAATACTTTTCAAAGACCATTTCAGAGCAAGTTACTTTCTTAATGTCCCTCCTAAACCAATTTTCCAACTTGAAGTACTTATCTCTTTCACCCACAACTATACTTTACAGCTTTTTGGATATCTCAACACCAAGAAATACCTTTCAAAAGGCATTTCAGAGCAAGTTCCTTTCTTAATGTCCCTCCTAAACTCATTTTCCAACTTGAAGTACTTATCTTTTTCACCCACAACTATATTTTACAGCTTTTTGGATACCTCAACACCAAGAAATACTTTTCAAAGACCATTTCAGAGCAAGTTACTTTCTTAATGTCCCTCCTAAACCCATTTTCCAACTTGAAGTACTTATCTTTTTCACCCACAACTATACTTTACAGCTTTTTGGATACCTCAACACCAAGAAATACTTTTCAAAGACCATTTCAGAGCAACTTTTTTTCTTAATGTCCCTCCTAAACCCATTTTCCAACTTGAAGTACTTATCTTTTCCACCCCCAACTATACTTTACAGCTTTTTGGATACCTCAACACCAAGAAATACTTTTCAAAGACCATTTCAGAGCAAGTTACTTTCTTAATGTCCTCCTAAACCCATTTTCCAACTTGAAGTACTTATCTTTTTCACCCACAACTATACTTTACAGCTTTTTCAATACCTCAACACCAAGAAATACTTTTAAAAGACCATTTCAGAGCAACTTTTTTTCTTAATGTCCCTCAAAAACCCATTTTCCAACTTGAAGTACTTATCTTTTTCACCCGCAACTCTACTTTACAGCTTTTTGGATACCTCAACACCAAGAAATACTTTTCAAAGACCATTTCAGAGCAAGTTGCTTTCTTAATGTCCCTCCTAAACCCATTTTCCAACTTGAAGTACTTATCTCTTTCACCCACAACTATACTTTACAGCTTTTTGAATACCTCAACACCAAGAAATACTTTTCAAAGACCATTTCAGAGCAAGTTACTTTATAATGTCCCTCCTAAACTCATTTTCCAACTTGAAGTACTTATCTCTTTCACCCACAACTATACTTTACAGCTTTTTGGATACCTCAACACCAAGAAATACTTTTCAAAGACCATTTCAGAGCAAGTTACTTTCTTAATGTCCCTCCTAAACCCATTTTCCAACTTGAAGTACTTATCTTTTTCACCCACAACTATACTTTACAGCTTTTTGGATACCTCAACACCAAGAAATACTTTTCAAAGACCATTTCAGAGCAAGTTACTTTCTTAATGTCTCTCCTAAACCCATTTTCCAACTTGAAGAACTTATCTTTTTCACCCACAACTATACTTTACAGCTTTTTGGATGCCTCAACACCAAGAAATACTTTTCAAAGACCATTTCAGAGCAAGTTACTTTCTTAATGTCCCTCCTAAACCCATTTTCCAACTTGAAGTACTTATCTTTTTCACCCACAACTGTACTTTACAGCTTTTTGGATACCTCAACACCAAGAAATACTATTCAAAGACCATTTCAGAGCAAGTTACTTTCTTAATGTCCCTCCTAAACCCATTTTCCAACTTGAAGTACTTATCTTTTTCACCCACAACTATACTTTACAGCTTTTTGGATACCTCAACACCAAGAAATACTTTTCAAAGACCATTTCAGAGCAACTTTTTTTCTTAATGTCCCTCCTAAACCCATTTTCCAACTTGAAGTACTTATCTTTTCCACCCCCAACTATACTTTACAGCTTTTTGGATACCTCAACACCAAGAAATACTTTTCAAAGACCATTTCAGAGCAAGTTACTTTCTTAATGTCCTCCTAAACCCATTTTCCAACTTGAAGTACTTATCTTTTTCACCCACAACTATACTTTACAGCTTTTTCAATACCTCAACACCAAGAAATACTTTTAAAAGACCATTTCAGAGCAACTTTTTTTCTTAATGTCCCTCAAAAACCCATTTTCCAACTTGAAGTACTTATCTTTTTCACCCGCAACTCTACTTTACAGCTTTTTGGATACCTCAACACCAAGAAATACTTTTCAAAGACCATTTCAGAGCAAGTTGCTTTCTTAATGTCCCTCCTAAACCCATTTTCCAACTTGAAGTACTTATCTCTTTCACCCACAACTATACTTTACAGCTTTTTGAATACCTCAACACCAAGAAATACTTTTCAAAGACCATTTCAGAGCAAGTTACTTTATAATGTCCCTCCTAAACTCATTTTCCAACTTGAAGTACTTATCTCTTTCACCCACAACTATACTTTACAGCTTTTTGGATACCTCAACACCAAGAAATACTTTTCAAAGACCATTTCAGAGCAAGTTACTTTCTTAATGTCTCTCCTAAACCCATTTTCCAACTTGAAGTACTTATCTTTTTCACCCACAACTATACTTTACAGCTTTTTGGATACCTCAACACCAAGAAATACTTTTCAAAGACCATTTCAGAGCAAGTTACTTTCTTAATGTCTCTCCTAAACCCATTTTCCAACTTGAAGAACTTATCTTTTTCACCCACAACTATACTTTACAGCTTTTTGGATGCATCAACACCAAGAAATACTTTTCAAAGACCATTTCAGAGCAAGTTACTTTCTTAATGTCCCTCCTAAACCCATTTTCCAACTTGAAGTACTTATCTTTTTCACCCACAACTGTACTTTACAGCTTTTTGGATACCTCAACACCAAGAAATACTATTCAAAGACCATTTCAGAGCAAGTAACTTTCTTAATGTCCCTCCTAAACCCATTTTCCAACTTGAAGTACTTATCTTTTTCACCCACAACTATACTTTACAGCTTTTTGGATACCTCAACACCAAGAAATACTTTTCAAAGACCATTTCAGAGCAAGTTACTTTATAATGTCCCTCCTAAACTCATTTTCCAACTTGAAGTACTTATCTCTTTCACCCACAACTATACTTTACAGCTTTTTGGATACCTCAACACCAAGAAATACTTTTCAAAGACCATTTCAGAGCAAGTTACTTTCTTAATGTCTCTCCTAAACCCATTTTCCAACTTGAAGTACTTATCTTTTTCACCCACAACTATACTTTACAGCTTTTTGGATACCTCAACACCAAGAAATACTTTTCAAAGACCATTTCAGAGCAAGTTACTTTCTTAATGTCTCTCCTAAACCCATTTTCCAACTTGAAGAACTTATCTTTTTCACCCACAACTATACTTTACAGCTTTTGGATGCCTCAACACCAAGAAATACTTTTCAAAGACCATTTCAGAGCAAGTTACTTTCTTAATGTCCCTCCTAAACCCATTTTCCAACTTGAAGTACTTATCTTTTTCACCCACAACTGTACTTTACAGCTTTTTGGATACCTCAACACCAAGAAATACTATTCAAAGACCATTTCAGAGCAAGTTACTTTCTTAATGTCCCTCCTAAACCCATTTTCCAACTTGAAGTACTTATCTTTTTCACCCACAACTATACTTTACAGCTTTTTGGATACCTCAACACCAAGAAATACTATTCAAAGACCATTTCAGAGCAAGTTACTTTCTTAATGTCCCTCCTAAACCCATTTTCCAACTTGAAGTACTTATCTTTTTCACCCACAACTATACTTTACAGCTTTTTGGATACCTTAACACCAAGAAATACTTTTCAAAGACCATTTCAGAGCAAGTTACTTTCTTAATGTCCCTCCTAAACCCATTTTCCAACTTGAAGTACTTATCTTATTCACCCACAACTATACTTTACAGCTTTTTGGATACCTCAACACCAAGAAATACTTTTCAAAGACTATTTCAGAGCAAGTTCCTTTCTTAATGTCCCTCCTAAGCCCATTTTACAACTTGAAGTATATATCTTTTTCACCCACAACTATACTTTACACCTTTTTGGATACCTCAACACCAAGAAATACTTTTCAAAGACCATTTCAGAGCAAGTTACTTTCTTAATGTCCCTCCTAAACCCATTTTCAAACTTGAAGTACTTATCTCTTTCACCCACAACTATACTTTACAGCTTTTTGGATACCTCAACACCAAGAAATACTCTTCAAAGACCATTTCAGAGCAAGTTACTTTCTTAATGTCCCTCCTAAACCCATTTTCCAACTTGAAGTACTTATCTTTTTCACCCACAACTATACTTTACAGCTTTTTGGATACCTCAACACCAAGAAATACTTTTCAAAGACCATTTCAGAGCAAGTTACTTTCTTAATGTCCCTCCTAAACCTATTTTCCAACTTGAAGTACTTATCTTTTTCACCCAAAACTATACTTTACAGCTTTTTGGATACCTCACCACAAAGAAATACTTTTCAAAGACCATTTCAGAGCAAGTTACTTTCTTAGTGTCCCTCCTCAACCCATTTTCCAACTTGAAGTACTTATCTTTTTCACCCACAACTATACTTTAAAGCTTTTTGGATACCTCAACACCAAGAAATACTTTTCAAAGACCATTTCAGAGCAAGTTACTTTTTTAATGTCCCTCCTAAACCCATTTTCCAACTTGAAGTACATATCTCTTTCACCCACAACTATACTTTACAGCTTTTTGGATACCTCAACACCAAGAAATACTTTTCAAAGACCATTTCAGAGCAAGTTACTTTCTTAATGTCCCTCCTAAACCCATTTTCCAACTTGAAGTACTTATATCTTTCACCCACAACTACACTTTACAGCTTTTTGGATACCTCAACACCAAGAAATACTTTTCAAAGACCATTTCAGAACAAGTTACTTTCTTAATGTCCCTCCTAAACCCATTTTCCAACTTGAAGTACTTATCTTTTTCACCCACAACTATACTTTACAGCTTTTGGGATACCTCACCACCAAGAAATACATTTCAAAGACCATTTCAGAGCAAGTTACTTTCTTAATGTCCCTCCTAAACCCATTTTCCAACTTGAAGTACTTATCTTTTTCACCCACAACTATACTTTACAGCTTTTTGGTTACCTCAACACCAAGAAATACTTTTCAAAGACCATTTCAGAGCAACTTTTTTTCTTAATGTCCCTCCTAAACCCATTGTCCAACTTGAAGTACTTATCTCTTTCACCCACAACTATACTTTACAGCTTTTTGGATACCTCAACACCAAGAAATACTTTTCAAAGACCATTTTTGAGCAACTTTTTTCTTAATGTCCCCCCTAAACTCATTTTCCAACTTGAAGTACTTATCTTTTTCACCCACAACTATACTTTACAGCTTTTTGGATACCTCAACACCAAGAAATACTTTCCAAAGACCATTTCAGAGCAAGTTACTGTCTTAATGTTCCCTCCTAAACCCATTTTCCAACTTGAAGTACTTATCTTTTTCACCCACAACTATACTTTACAGCTTTTTGGATACCTCAACACCAAGAAATACTTTTCAAAGACCATTTCAGAGCAAGTTACTTTCTTAATGTCTCTCCTAAACCCATTTTCCAACTTGAAGTACTTATCTTTTTCACCCACAACTATACTTTACAGCTTTTTGGATACCTCAACACCAAGAAATACTTTTCAAAGACCATTTCAGAGCAAGTTACTTTCTTAATGTCCCTCCTAAACCCCTTTTCCAACTTGAAGTACTTATCTTTTTCACCCACAACTATACTTTACAGCTTTTTGGATACCTCAACACAAAGAAATACTTTTCAAAGACCATTTCAGAGCAATTTACTTTCTTAATGTCCCTCCTAAACCCATTTTCCAACTTGAAGTACTTATCTCTTTCACTCACAACTATACTTTACAGCTTTTTGAATACCTCAACACCAAGAAATACTTTTCAAAGACCATTTCAGAGCAAGTTACTTTCTTAATGTCCCTCCTAAACTCATTTTCCAACTTGAAGTACTTATCTTTTTCACCCACAACTATACTTTACAGCTTTTTTAGATACCTCAACACCAAGAAATACTTTTCATAGATCATTTCAGAGCAAGTTATTTTCCTAATGTCCCTCCTAAACCCATTTTTCAACTTGAAGTACTTATCTTTTTCACCCACAACTATACTTTACAGCTTTTTGGATACCTCAACACCAAGAAACATTTTTCAAAGACGATTTCAGAGCAAGTTACTTTCTTAATGTCCCTCCTAAACCCATTTTCCAACTTGAAGTACTTATCTTTTTCACCCACAACTATACTTTACAGCTTTTTTAGATACCTCAACACCAAGAAATACTTAGGTTAGGCTAGATTAAATTAGGTTAGATTAGGTTAGGTTATCCTACGTACGCTTCACTTAGGTTAGGTTAGGTGAAAGACAGGCAAAATCTTAGGTGAATGGTTAGGTTAGGATGGACTAGATTAAGTTAGGTTAGGTTAAGTTAGGTTAGACTAGGTTAGCCTACGTCCGCGCGCGTACGTAGGCTAACCTAGCCTAACCTAACTTAACCTAACCTAACTTAATCTAGTCTATCCTAACCTAACCATTCACCTAACTTTTTGCCTGTCTTTCACCTAACCTAACCTAAGTGAAGCGTACGTAGGATAACCTAACCTAACCTAATCTAACCTAATTTAATCTAGCCTAACCTAAGTATTTCTTGGTGTTGAGGTATCCAAAAAGCTGTAAAGTATAGTTTTGGGTGAAAAAGATAAGTACTTCAAGTTGGAAAATGGGTTTAGGAGGGACATTAAGAAAGTAACTTGCTCTGAAATGGTCTTTGAAAAATATTTCTTGGTGTTGAGGTATCCAAAAAGCTGTAAAGTATAGTTGTGGGTGAAAAAGATAAGTACTTCAAGTTGAAAAATGGGTTTAGGAGGGACATTAAGAAAGTAACTTGCTCTGAAATGGTCTATGAAAAGTATTTCTTGGTGTTGAGGTATCCAAAAAAGCTGTAAAGTATAGTTGTGGGTGAAAAAGATAAGTACTTCAAGTTGGAAAATGAGTTTAGGAGGGACATTAAGAAAGTAACTTGCTCTGAAATGGTCTTTGAAAAGTATTTCTTGGTGTTGATGTATTCAAAAAGCTGTAAAGTATAGTTGTGAATGAAAGAGATAAGTACTTCAAGTTGGAAAATAGATTTAGGAGGGACATTAAGAAAGTAACTTGCTCTGAAATGGTCTTTGAAAAGTATTTCTTGGTGTTGAGGTATCCAAAAAACTGTAAAGTATAGTTGTGGGTGAAAAAGATAAGTACTTCAAGTTGGAAAAGGGGTTTAGGAGGGACATTAAGAAAGTAACTTGCTCTGAAATGGTCTTTGAAAAGTATTTCTTGGTGTTGAGGTATCAAAAAAGCTGTAAAGTATAGTTGTGGGTGAAAAAGATAAGTACTTCAAGTTGGAAAATGGGTTTAGGAGAGACATTAAGAAAGTAACTTGCTCTGAAATGGTCATTGAAAAGTATTTCTTGGTGTTGAGGTATCCAAAAAGCTGTAAAGTATAGTTGTAGGTGAAAAAGATAAGTACCTCAAGTTGGAAAATGGGTTTAGGAGGGAACATTAAGAAAGTAACTTGCTCTGAAATGGTCTTTGAAAAGTATTTCTTGGTGTTGAGGTATCCAAAAAGCTGTAAAGTATAGTTGTGGGTGAAAAAGATAAGTACTTCAAGTTGGAAAATGGGTTTAGGGGGGACATTAAGAAAAAAGTTGCTCTGAAATGGTCTTTGAAAAGTATTTCTTGGTGTTGAGGTATCCAAAAAGCTGTAAAGTATAGTTGTGGGTGAAAGAGATAAGTACTTCAAGTCGGAAAATGGGTTTAGGAGGGACATTAAGAAAAAAGTTGCTCTGAAATGGTCTTTGAAAAGTATTTCTTGGTGTTGAGGTAACCAAAAAGCTGTAAAGTATAGTTGTGGGTGAAAAAGATAAGTGCTTCAAGTTGGAAAATGGGTTTAGGAGGGACATTAAGAAAGTAACTTGCTCTGAAATGGTCTTTGAAAAGTATTTCTTGGTGTTGAGGTATCCAAAAAGCTGTAAAGTATAGTTGTGGGTGAAAAAGATAAGTACTTCAAGTTGGAAAATGGGTTTAGGAGGGACATTAAGAAAGTAATTTGCTCTGAAATGGTCTTTGAAAAGTATTTCTTGGTGTTGAGGTATCCAAAAAGCTGTAAAGTATAGTTGTGGGTGAAAGAGATAAGTACTTCAAGCTGGAAAATGGGTTTAGGAGGGACATTAAGAAAGTAACTTGCTCTGAAATGGTCTTTGGAAAGTATTTCTTGGTGTTGAGGTATCCAAAAAGCTGTAAAGTATAGTTGTGGGTGAAAGAGATATATACTTCAAGTTGGAAAATGGGTTTAGGAGGGACATTAAGAAAGTAACTTGCTCTGAAATGGTCTTTGAAAAGTATTTCTTGGTGTTGAGGTATCCAAAAAGCTGTAAAGTATAGTTGTGGGTGAAAAAGATAAGTACTTCAAGTTGGAAAATGGGTTTAAGAGGGACATTAAGAAAGTAACTTGCTCTGAAATGGTCTTTGAAAAGTATTTCTTGGTGTTGAGGTATCCAAAAAGCCGTAAAGTATAGTTGTGGGTGAAAAAGATAAGTACTTCAAGTTGGAAAATAGGTTTAGGAGGGACATTAAGAAAGTAACTTGCTCTGAAATGGTCTTTGAAAAGTATTTCTTGGTGTTGAGGTATCCAAAAAGCTGTAAAGTATAGTTGTGGGTGAAAAAGATAAGTACTTCAAGTTGGAAAATGGGTTTAGGAGGGACATTAAGAAAGTAACTTGCTCTGAAATGGTCTTTGAAAAGTATTTCTTGGTGTTGAGGTATCCAAAAAGCTGTAAAGTATAGTTGTGGGTGAAAGAGATAAGTACTTCAAGTTTGAAAATGGGTTTAGGAGGGACATTAAGAAAGTAACTTGCTCTGAAATGGTCTTTGAAAAGTATTTCTTGGCGTTGAGGTATCCAAAAAGCTGTAATGTATAGTTGTGGGTGAAAAAGATATGTACTTCAAGCTGGAAAATGGGTTTAGGAGGGACATTAAGAAAGGAACTTGCTCTGAAATGGTCTTTGAAAAGTATTTCTTGGTGTTGAGGTATCCAAAAAGCTGTAAAGTATAGTTGTGGGTGAAAGAGATAAGTACTTCAAGTTGGAAAATGGGTTTAGGAGGGACATTAAGAAAGTAACTTGCTCTGAAATGGTCTTTGAAAAGTATTTCTTGGTGTTAAGGTATCCAAAAAGCTGTAAAGTATAGTTGTGGGTGAAAGAGATATGTACTGGTCTTTGAAAAGTGTTTCTTGGTGTTGAGGTATCCAAAAAACTGTAAAGTATAGTTGTGGGTGAAAGAGATAAGTACTTCAAGTTGGAAAATGAGTTTAGGAGGGACATTAAGAAAGTAACTTGCTCTGAAATGGTCTTTGAAAAGTATTTCTTGGTGTTGAGGTATTCAAAAAGCTGTAAAGTATAGTTGTGGGTGAAAGAGATATGTACTTCAAGTTGGAAAATGGGTTTAGGAGGGACATTAAGAAAGTAACTTGCTCTGAAATGGTCTTTGAAAATTATTTCTTGGTGTTGAGGTATCCAAAAAGCTGTGAAGTATATTTGTGGGTGAAAAAGATAAGTACTTCAAGTTGGAAAATGGTTTAGGAGGGACATTAAGAAAGTAACTTGCTCTGAAATGGTCTTTGAAAAGTATTTCTTGGTGTTGAGGTATCCAAAAAGCTGTAAAGTAGAGTTGCGGGTGAAAAAGATAAGTACTTCAAGTTGGAAAATGGGTTTAGGAGGGACATTAAGAAAAAAAGTTGCTCTGAAATGGTCTTTGAAAAGTATTTCTTGGTGTTGAGGTATTCAAAAAGCTGTAATGTATAGTTGGGGTTGAAAAAGGTAAGTACTTCAAGTTGGAAAATGGGTTTAGGAGGGACATTAAGAAAGTAACTTGCTCTGAAATGGTCTTTGAAAAGTATTTCTTGGTGTTGAGGTATCCAAAAAGCTGTAAAGTATAGTTGTGGGTGAAAAAGATAAGTACTTCAAGTTGTAAAATGGGTTTAGGATGGACATTAAGAAAGGATCTTGCTCTGAAATGGTCTTTGAAAAGTATTTCTTGGTGTTGAGGTATCCAAAAAGCTGTAAAGTATAGTTGTGGGTGAAAAAGATAAGTACTTCAAGTTGGAAAATGGGTTTAGGAGGACATTAAGAAAGTAACTTGCTCTGAAATGGTCTTTGAAAAGTATTTCTTGGTGTTGAGGTATCCAAAAAGCTGTAAAGTATATTTGGGGTGAAAAAGATAAGTACTTCAAGTTGGAAAATGGGTTTAGGAGAGACATTAAGAAAAAAAATTGCGCTGAAATGGTCTTTGAAAAGTATTTCTTGGTGTTGAGGTATCCAAAAAGCTGTAAAGTATAGTTGTGGGTGAAAAAGATAAGTACTTCAAGTTGGAAAATGGGTTTAGGAGGGACATTAAGAAAGTAACTTGCTCTGAAATGGTCTTTGAAAAGTATTTCTTGGTGTTGAGGTATCCAAAAAGCTGTAAAGTATAGTTGTGGGTGAAAAAGATAAGTACTTCAAGTTGGAAATGAGTTTAGGAGGGACATTAAGAAAGGAACTTGCTCTGAAATGCCTTTTGAAAGGTATTTCTTGGTGTTGAGATATCCAAAAAGCTGTAAAGTATAGTTGTGGGTGAAAGAGATAAGTACTTCAAGTTGGAAAATGGGTTTAGGAGGGACATTAAGAAAGTAATTTGCTCTGAAATGGTCTTTGATAAGTATTTCTTGGTGTTGAGGTATCCAAAAAGCTGTAAAGTATAGTTGTGGGTGAAAGAGATAAGTACTTCAAGTTGGAAAATGGGTTTAGGAGGGACATTAAGAAAGTAACTTGCTCTGAAATGGTCTTTGAAAAGTATTTCTTGGTGTTGAGGTATCCAAAAAGCTGTAAAGTAAAGTTGTGGGTGAAAAAGATAAGTACTTCAAGTTGGAAAATAGGTTTAGGAGGGACATTAAGAAAGTAACTTGCTCTGAAATGGTCTTTGAAAAGTATTTCTTGGTGTTGAGGTATCCAAAAAGCTGTAAAGTATAGTTGTGGGTGAAAAAGATAAGTACTTCAAGTTGGAAAATGGGTTTAGGAGGGACATTAAGAAAGTAACTTGCTCTGAAATGGTCTTTGAAAAGTATTTCTTGGTGTTGAGGTATCCAAAAAGCTGTAAAGTATAGTTGTGGGTGAAAGAGATAAGTACTTCAAGTTTGAAAATGGGTTTAGGAGGGACATTAAGAAAGTAACTTGCTCTGAAATGGTCTTTGAAAAGTATTTCTTGGCGTTGAGGTATCCAAAAAACTGTAATGTATAGTTGTGGGTGAAAAAGATATGTACTTCAAGCTGGAAAATGGGTTTAGGAGGGACATTAAGAAAGGAACTTGCTCTGAAATGGTCTTTGAAAAGTATTTCTTGGTGTTGAGGTATCCAAAAAGCTGTAAAGTATAGTTGTGGGTGACAAAGATAAGTACTTCAAGTTGGAAAATGGGTTTAGGAGGGACATTAAGAAAGTAACTTGCTCTGAAATGGTCTTTGAAAAGTATTTCTTGGTGTTAAGGTATCCAAAAAGCTGTAAAGTATAGTTGTGGGTGAAAGAGATATGTACTTCAAGTTGGAAAATGGGTTTAGGAGGGACATTAAGAAAGTAACTTGCTCTGAAATGGTCTTTGAATAGTATTTCTTGGTGTTGAGGTATCCAAAAAGCTGTAAAGTATAGTTGCGGGTGAAAAAGATAAGTACCTCAAGTTGGAAAATGGGTTTAGGAGGGATATTAAGAAAGTAACTTGCTCTGAAATGGTGTTTGAAAAGCATTTCTTGGTGTTGATGTATCCAAAAAGCTGTAAAGTATAGTTGTGGGTGAAAAAGATAAGTACTTCAAGTTGGAAAATGGGTTTAGGAGAGACATTAAGAAAGTAACTTGCTCTGAAATGGTCTTTGAAAAGTATTTCTTGGTGTTGAGGTATCCAAAAAGCTGTAAAGTATAGTTGTGGGTGGAAAAGATAAGTACTTCAAGTTGGAAAATGGGTTTAGGAGGGACATTAAGAAAGTAACTTGCTCTGAAATGGTCTTTGAAAAGTATTTCTTTGTGTTGATGTATCCAAAAAGCTGTAAAGTATAGTTGTGGGTGAAAGAGATAAGTACTTCAAGTTGGAAAATGAGTTTAGGAGGGACATTAAGAAAGTAACTTGCTCTGAAATGGTCTTTGAAAAGTATTTCTTGGTGTTGAGGTATTCAAAAAGCTGTAAAGTATAGTTGTGGGTGAAAGAGATATGTACTTCAAGTTGGAAAATGGGTTTAGGAGGGACATTAAGAAAGTAACTTGCTCTGAAATGGTCTTTGAAAATTATTTCTTGGTGTTGAGGTATCCAAAAAGCTGTGAAGTATATTTGTGGGTGAAAAAGATAAGTACTTCAAGTTGGAAAATGGGTTTAGGAGGGACATTAAGAAAGTAACTTGCTCTGAAATGGTCTTTGAAAAGTATTTCTTGGTGTTGAGGTATCCAAAAAGCTGTAAAGTAGAGTTGCGGGTGAAAAAGATAAGTACTTCAAGTTGGAAAATGGGTTTAGGAGGGACATTAAGAAAAAAGTTGCTCTGAAATGGTCTTTGAAAAGTATTTCTTGGTGTTGAGGTATTCAAAAAGCTGTAATGTATAGTTGGGGTTGAAAAGATAAGTACTTCAAGTTGGAAAATGGGTTTAGGAGGGACATTAAGAAAGTAACTTGCTCTGAAATGGTCTTTGAAAAGTATTTCTTGGTGTTGAGGTATCCAAAAAGCTGTAAAGTATAGTTGTGGGTGAAAAAGATAAGTACTTCAAGTAGGAAAATGGGTTTAGGATGGACATTAAGAAAGGATCTTGCTCTGAAATGGTCTTTGAAAAGTATTTCTTGGTGTTGAGGTATCCAAAAAGCTGTAAAGTATAGTTGTGGGTGAAAAAGATAAGTACTTCAAGTTGGAAAATGGGTTTAGGAGGGACATTAAGAAAGTAACTTGCTCTGAAATGGTCTTTGAAAAGTATTTCTTGGTGTTGAGGTATCCAAAAAGCTGTAAAGTATAGTTGGGGGTGAAAAAGATAAGTACTTCAAGTTGGAAAATGGGTTTAGGAGAGACATTAAGAAAAAAAATTGCGCTGAAATGGTCTTTGAAAAGTATTTCTTGGTGTTGAGGTATCCAAAAAGCTGTAAAGTATAGTTGTGGGTGAAAAAGATAAGTACTTCAAGTTGGAAAATGGGTTTAGGAGGGACATTAAGAAAGTAACTTGCTCTGAAATGGTCTTTGAAAAGTATTTCTTGGTGTTGAGGTATCCAAAAAGCTGTAAAGTATAGTTGTGGGTGAAAAAGATAAGTACTTCAAGTTGGAAATGAGTTTAGGAGGGACATTAAGAAAGGAACTTGCTCTGAAATGCCTTTTGAAAGGTATTTCTTGGTGTTGAGATATCCAAAAAGCTGTAAAGTATAGTTGTGGGTGAAAGAGATAAGTACTTCAAGTTGGAAAATTGGTTTAGGAGGGACATTAAAAAGTAAGTTGCTCTGAAATGGTCTTTGAAAAGTATTTCTTGGTGTTCAGGTATCCAAAAAGCTGTAAAGTATAGTTGTGGGTGAAAAAGATAAGTACTTCAAGTTGGAAATGAGTTTAGGAGGGACATTAAGAAAGGAACTTGCTCTGAAACGCCTTTTGAAAGGTATTTCTTGGTGTTGAGGTATCCAAAAGCTGTAAAGTATAGTTGTGGGTGAAAGAGATAAGTACTTCAAGTTGGAAAATGGGTTTAGGAGGGACATTAAGAAAGTAACTTGCTCTGAAAAGATATAAAAATGCCTTAAAAAAGTATTAAAAAATGGGGAGGGGACTCTTTGGGGGCCCGGGGGGGAGACATTAGGGGGTCTGGGGGCCCTTGGGGGCCGGGTGGTCCTTTGGGGACCCGGGAGGACTTTTGGGGGTCCGGGGTCCCTTGGGGGGCCGGGGGCTTCCTTCGGGTCTGGGATGGGGGATCGGAACCCTTTGGGGTTGGGGTAGAGGACCTCATGACACTGTTCAAATGGAACTTGTGTATTATAACGACCACAGAGTTTCACCCTCAAATTCTCTTCTAAAACCTCTTCTAAATCATCTTTTAAAATGTCTCTACCTGTTTCGCCGAAATAATTCCCTAAAATGTCTAAAACGGTTTCGCTCAAATAACCCCTAAATGTAATTTCTGTGTGTTCCTTTTGTTTTTGGCATCCCTGCGCTGTCACATTTCAAATTACTAAGAAACCCTTTTCCCGCGTTAATCTATTCATCTTATAAATGTTCCTAGCTACACTATTAAGGTTTCGTTAGAATATCAATTTATCTCTCCGACTTAACGATCAGTGAAGCCGTATTTAAAAATAGAATTTCTATCTCTTTAGACTCCCGCATAATTCCAAGATAACATGTGATGTCATTTCTAATTCCTGACACTAAAGATCAACGAAGCCTTATTTAAAAATAGAATATTAATTTTTCTCTCTAACCTAAAGAGCGTTTTTCCATCAGACCTAAGATCAAAGAAGCCATACTTGTTTCTTTATTCCCCTTTTCGTAAATCAATAATTCCCCTAGCTATTATGCAAATCAAGTTCTCAAAAATTCTCTCCCCTTTCGTGAATCAATAATTCCCCTCGATTATGTAAATCAATTTCATCGAAACAATGAAAATACATCAAAGTGAGAAAAGTGCCCTAAGAGTAAAGTGCTTAAAAATGTTTGTGAATTTGTTTATTAATAAAATGCATATATATACAACAATGTCTTTAAATCTTCAATTTAGATTTCTTCATCGGTGTATAGGCAACTGTCGTGATCCACTAATGCTGGTAAATCATTTGGATTCACTGTGTATTGATCTTGATTGACTGCAAAGTCAGGGTCACATTTTCTACAGTACAATGTAACTTCACTCTTGTCATATCTCTTTGTATAGTCAATGATACTATTTGTATTCATATTATGAAATTCACGAGTTTCAATCTGTCTATTTGAAGCAATATCGCATAGAGTGTTTTCAAATGGTGAATCACATTCGGTAACTGCCAAATAAAAATCACTTGGTTTATAGTCATAATAGACAGTGTCGTCACAACGATGACGTAGAAACCATATTCTTTTGCTGTTCCAACAGTTGAATTGCTGACCCGGCTCCTCCTCCCAGAATAATTTAAATCCGTGACGATACCAATCTCGTAGAAATAAACTAAAATCACGTTTGGGATTCTTTCCAATCATAGCGGGGTAAGTATTCTCCCACTGATCACATTTATCATAGTGACAATTGGAGCACAGGTGTCCTCTAGGGTGAGAGTCACAAATCTCCTCAAGACATGAATTACATCCTTTAATTTGTACTGCATAGCCTCTATGTAATTTACAAGGGTTACATAATTTGCACTTTTCACTATAGTCATCAATAATTGTACAATTCCCACATTGAGTTCAACTGCCAAGAGTGTACATGCACAGTGGACATGTATAGAACATTTTTGGTTTCCGATGTCAACTCTCTCACAGCTAAAACGAAACTGATCGTCCCTGCCGACGGATAAATTCAAGGTGGAGGAAACCATATGTAAGCAAGCCTCTGATTGGCTGAGAAGGAGGATGTATCCGAATCGCTGATTGGCTGAGAAGGATGCATGTACTTCCGGTTTCCTATTCCTGGAAACCTTGACATTCATCCCTAGCATGCACTTGTCCAAAACAACAACAACGAATAAATCCCTCAGGCCTAAAGATTAAAGAAACCATAATGTTTCTTAATTCCCCTTTCGTGAATCAATAATTCCCCCGCCGATTATGTAAATCAATTTCTCAGGTTAGGTTAGCCTAAATATCAAAGAAGCCATGTTTGTTTCTTAATTCCCCTTTCGTGAATCAATAATTCCCCGCAGATTATGTAAATCAATTTCTCAGGTTAGGTTAGCCAAACAACAAAGAAGCCATGTTTGTTTCTTAATTCCCCTTTCGTGAACCAATAATTCCCCCGCCGATTATGTAAATCAATTTCTCAGGTTAGGTTAGCCTAAAGATCAAAGAAGCCATGTTTGTTTCTTAATTCCCCTTTCGTGAATCAATAATTCCCCTCGATTATGTAAATCACCCCATTGTCATTACACCTGGACAAACAACTACAAATAAATCGATCTTGAAACATCCATCAAAGTGAGAAAAATCCTGTTTTTCCATTCTCACTGACAACGAACAGACATAAAAACATGCATAAATTATGTAAAAAAGATGTAGGTGGCAGCAGGGATGCCCGTTCGGACCTTTAGGGTCATCTCTACTGGTGTTTGCTTATTCCAATGCATGTCTTTCTCGGTTTGTATGTCTGAATCTACGTATTTGTATGTGTTTTTGTCTCTCTCCCTCTTTTTACCTGTGTGTCTGGGCGGGTGTTTGCTGATGCAAATGCATGTCTTTCTCGGTTTGTGTGTCTGAATCTACGTATTTGTATGTGTTTTTGTCTCTCTCACTCTTTTTGCCAGTGTGTCTGGGCGGGTGTTTGCTTATTCCAATGCATGTCTTTCACGATTTTTGTGTCTGAATCTACGTATTTGTATGTGTTTTTGCCTCTCTCCCTCTTTTTTGCCTGTGTGTTTGGGCGGGTGTTTGCTTATTCCAATGCATGTCTTTCTCGGTTTGTATGTTCGAATTTACGTATTTGTATGTGTTTTTGTCTCTCTCATTCTTTTTGCCTGTGTGTCTGGGCGGGTCTTTGCTTATTCAAATGCATGTCTTTCTCGGTTTGTGTGTCTGAATCTACGTATTTGTATGTGTTTTTGTCTCTCTCACTCTTTTTGCCTGCTTTTCTGGGTGGGTGTTTGCGTATAAAAATGCATGTCTTTCTCGGTTTGTGTGTCTGAATCTACGTATTCGTATGTGTTGTTTTCTCTCTCACTCTTTTTGCCTCTGTGTCTGGGTGGGTTTTTTCTTATTCCAGTGCATGTCTTTCTCGGTTTGTGTGTCTGAATCTACATATTTATATGTTTTTTTGTCTTTCTCATTCTTTTTGCCTGTGTGTCTGGGTGGGTGTTTGCTTATTCCAATGCATGTCTTTCTCGGTTTGTGTATCTGAATCTACGTATTTGTATGTGTTTTTGTCTCTCTCACTCTTTTTTGCCTGTGTGTCTGAGCGGGTGTTTGCTTATTCCAAATGCATGTCTTTCTAGGTTTGTGTGTCTGAATCTACGTATTTGTATGTGTTTTTGTCTCTCTCATTCTTTTTGCCTGTGTTTCTGGATGGGGGTTTGCTTATTCCAATGGATGTCTTTCTCGGTTTTTGTGTCTGAATCTACGCATTTGTATGTGTTTTTGTCTCTCACTCTTTTTTGGCTTTGTGTCTGGGCGGGTGTTTGCTTATTCCAATGCATGTCTTTCTCGGTTTGTATGTCTGAATCTACCAATTTGTATGTGTCTTTGTCTCTCTCACTCTTTTTGCCTGTGTGTCTGGGCGAGTGTTTGATTATTCCAAAGCATGTCTTTCTCGGTTTGTATGTCTGAATCTACGTATTTGTATGTGTTTTTGTCTCTCTCATTCTTTTTGCCTGTGTGTCTGGGCGGGTGTTTGCTTATTCCAATGCATGTCTTTCTCGGTTTGTATGTCTGAATCTACGTATTTGTATGTGTTTTCGTCTCTCACTCTTTTTGCCTGTGTGTCTGGGCGGTTGTTTGCTTATTCAAATGCATATCTTTCACGGTTTGTGTGTCTAAATCTACGTATTTGTATGTTTTTTTGTCTCTCTCATTCTTTTTGCCTGTGCTTTTGTCTCTCTCATTCTTTTTGCTTGTGTGTCAGGGAAAGTGTTTGCTTATTCCAATGAAGGTCTTTTTTGGTTTGTGTGTCTGAATCTACGTATTTGTATGTGTTTTTGTCTCTCTCACTCTTTTTGCCTGTGTGTCTGGGCGGGTGTTTGCTTATAAAAATGCATGTCTTTCTCGGTTTGTGTGTCTGAATCTTCGTATTTGTATGTGTGTTTGTCTCTCTCACTCTTTTTGCCTGTGTGTCTGGGTGGGTGTTTGCTTATTCCAATGCATCTCTTTCTCGGTTCGTATGTCTGAATCTACGTATTTGTATGTGTTTTTTTGTCTCTCTCACTCTCTTTGCCTGTGTGTCTGGTCGGGTGTTTGCTTATTCCAATGCATGTCTTTCTCGGTTTGTATGTCTGAATCTACGTATTTGTATGTGTTTTTGTCTCTCTCACTCTTTTTGCCTGTGTGTCTGGGCGGGTGTTTGCTTATTCAAATGCATGTCTTTCTCGGTTTGGGTGTCTTAATCTACGTATTTGTATGTGTTTTTGTCTCTATCATTCTTTTTGCCTTTGTTTTTGTCTCTCTCATTATTTTTGCTTGTGTGTCTGGGCAGGTGTTTGCTTATTCCAATGAATGTCTTTTCCGGTTTGTGTGTCTGAATCTACGTATTTGTATGTGTTTTTGTCTCTCTCAATCTTTTATTCTGTGTGTCTGGGCGGGTGTTTGCTTATTCCTATGGATGTCTTTCTCGGTTTGTGTGTCTGAATCTACGTATTTGTATGTGTTTTTGTCTCCCTCACTCCTTTTGGCTATGTGTCTGGGCGGGTGTTTGCTTATTCCAATGCATGTCTTTCTCGGTTTGTATGTCTAAATCTACGTATTTGTATGTGTTTTTGTCTCTCTCACTCTTTTTGTCTGTGTGTCTGGGCGGGTGTTTGCTTATTCCAATGCATGTCTTTCTCGGTTTGTATGTCTAAATCTACGTATTTGTATGTGTTTTTGTCTCTCTCATTCTTTTTGCCTGTGCTTTTGTCTCTCTCATTCTTTTTGCTTGTGTGTCAGGGCAAGTGTTTGCTTATTCCAATGAAGGTCTTTTTCGGTTTGTGTGTCTGAATCTACGTATTTGTATGTGTTTATGTCTCTCTCACTCTTTTTGCCTGTGTGTCTGGGCGGGTGTTTGCTTATAAAAATTCATGTCTTTCTCGGTTTGTGTGTCTGAATCTACGTATTTGTATGTGTTTTTGTCTCTCTCACTCTTTTTGCCTGTGTGTCTGGGCGGATGTTTGCTTATTCCAATGCATGTCTTTCACGGTTTGTATGTCTGAATCTACGTATTTTTATGTGTTTTTGTCTCTCTCACTCTTTTTGCCTGTGTGTCTGGGTGGGTGTTTGCTTATTCCAATGCATGTCTTTCTCGGTTCGTATGTCTGAATCTACGTATTTGTATGTGTTTTTTTGTCTCTCTCACTCTTTTTGCCTGTGTGTCTGGGCGGATGTTTGCTTATTCCAATGCATGTCTTTCTCGAGTTTTGTGTCTGAATCTACGTATTTGTATCTGTTTTTGCCTCTCTCCCTCTTTTTTGCCTGTGTGTCTGGGCGGGTGTTTGCTTATTCCAATGCATGTCTTTCTCGGTTTGTGTGTCTGAATCTACGTATTTGTATGTGTTTTTGTCTCTCTCACTCTTTTTGCCTGTGTGTCTGGGCGGATGTTTGCTTATTCCAATACATGTCTTTCTCGAGTTTTGTGTCTGAATCTACGTATTTGTATCTGTTTTTGCCTCTCTCCCTCTTTTTTGCCTGTTTGTTTGGGCAGGTGTTTGCTTATTCCAATGCATGTCTTTCTCGGTATGTGTGTCTGAATCTACGTATTTGTATGTGTTTTTGTCTCTCTCGCTCTTTTTGCCTGTGTGTCTGGGTGGGTGTTTTCTTATTCCAATACATGTCTTTCTTGGTTTGTGTGTCTTAATCTACGTATTTGTATGTGTTTCTGTCTCTCTCACTCTTTTGTGCCTGTGTGTCTGGGCGGATGTTTGCTTATTCCAATGCATATCTTTTTCGGTTTGTCTGTCGGAATCTACGTATTTGTATGTGTTTCTGTCTCTCTCACTCTTTTTGCCTGTGTATCTGGGCGGGTGTTTGCTTATTCCAATGCATGTCTTTCTCGGTTTGTTTGTCTGAATCTACGTATTTGTATGTGTTTTTGTCTCTCTCAGTCTTTTTGCCTATGTGTCTGGGCGGGTGTTTGCTTATTCCAATGCATATCTTTTTCGGTTTGTGTGTCGGAATCTACGTATTTGTATGTGTTTTTGTCTCTCTCACTCTTTTTGCCTGTGTATCTGGGCGGGTGTTTGCTTATTCCAATGCATGTCTTTCTCGGTTTGTGTGTCTTAATCTACGTATTTGTATGTGTATTTGTCTCTCTCACTCTTTTTTGCCTGTGTGTTTGGGCGGGTGTTTGCTTATTCCAATACATGTCTTTCTCGGTTTGTGTGTCGGAATCTACGTATTTGTATGTGTTTTTGTCTCTCTACCTCTTTTTGCCTGTGTGTCTGGGCGGGTGTTTGCTTATTCCAATGCATGTCTTTCTCGGTTTGTGTGTCTGAATCTACGTATTTGTATGTGGTTTTGTCTCTCTCCCTCTTTTTGCCTGTGTGTCCGGGCGGGTGTTTGCTTATTCCAATGCATGTCTTTCTCGGTTTGTGTGTCGGAATCTACGTATTTGTATTTTTTTTGTCTCTCTCACTCTTTTTGCCTGTGTGTCTGTGCGAGTGTTTGCTTATTCCAATGCATGTCTTTCTTGGTTTGTGTGTCTGAATCTACGTATTTGTATGTGTTTTTGTCTCTCTCACTCTTTTTGCCTGTGTGTCTGGGTGGGTGTTTGCTTATTCAAATGCATGTCTTTCTCGGTTTGTGTGTCGGAATCTACGTATTTGTATGTGTTTTGTCTCTCTCACTCTTTTTGCCTGTGTGTCTGGGCGGGTGTTTGCTTATTCCAATGCATGTCTTTCTCGGTTTGTGTGTCTGAATCTACGTATTTGTATGTGGTTTTGTCTCTCTCCCACTTTTTGCCTGTGTGTCCGGGCGGGTGTTTGCTTATTCCATTACATGTCTTTCTCGGTTTGTGTATCGGAATCTACGTATTTGTATGTATTTTTGTCTCCTTCACTCTTTTTGGCTGTGTGTCTGGGCGGGTGTTTGCTTATTCCAAATGCATGTCTTTCTCGGTTTGTGTGTCTGAATCTACGTATTTGTATGTGTTTTTGTCTCTCTCATTCTTTTTGCCTGTGTGTCTGGATGGGTGTTTGCTTATTCCAATGGATGTCTTTCTCGGTTTTTGTGTCTGAATCTACGCATTTGTATGTGTTTTTGTCTCTCACTCTTTTTTGGCTGTGTGTCTGGGCGGGTGTTTGCTTATTCCAAATGCATGTCTTTCTCGGTTTGTATGTCTGAATCTACGTATTTGTATGTGTCTTTGTCTCTCTCACTCTTTTTGCCTTTGTGTCTGGACGAGTGTTTGATTATTCCAAAGCATGTCTTTCTCGGTTTGTATGGCTGAATCTACGTTTTTGTATGTGTTTTTGTCTCTCTCATTCTTTTTGCCTGTGTGTCTGGGCGGGTGTTTGCTTATTCCAATGCATGTCTTTCTAGGTTTGTGTGTCTGAATCTACGTATTTGTATGTGTTTTTGTCTCTCTCACTCTTTTTGCCTGTGTGTCTGGGCGGTTGTTTGCTAATTCAAATGCATATCTTTCTCGCTTTGTGTGACTAAATCTACGTATTTGTATGTGTTTTTGTCTCTCTCATTCTTTTTGCCTGTGCTTTTGTCTCTCTCATTCTTTTTGCTTGTGTGTCAGGGCAAGTGTTTGCTTGTTCCAATGAAGGTCTTTTTCGGTTTGTTTGTCTGAATCTACGTATTTGTATGTGTTTTTGTCTCTCTCACTCTTTTTGCCTGTGTATCTGGGCGGGTGTTTGCTTATAAAAATGCATGTCTTTCTCGGTTTGTGTGTCTGAATCTACGTATTTGTATGTGTTTTTGTCTCTCTCACTCTTTTTGCCTGTGTGTCTGGGCGGATGTTTGCTTATTCCAATGCATGTCTTTCTTGGTTCGTATGTCTGAATCTACGTATTTGTATGTGTTTTTTTGTCTCTCTCACTCTTTTTGCCTGTGTGTCTGGGCGGGTGTTTGCTTATTCCAAGGCATGTCTTTCTCGGTTTGTATGTCTGAATCTACGTATTTGTATGTGTTTTTGTCTCTCTCACTCTTTTTGCCTGTGTGTCTGGCTGGGTGTTTGCTTATTCAAATGCATGTCTTTCTCGGTTTGTGTGTCTTAATCTACGTATTTGTATGTGTTTTTTGTCTCTATCATTCTTTTTGCCTTTGTTTTTGTCTTTCTCATTCTTTTTGCTTGTGTGTCTGGGCAGGTGTTTGCTTATTCCAATGAATGTCTTTTTTCGGTTTGTGTGTCTGAATCTACGTATATGTATGTGTTTTTGTCTCTCTCAATCTTTTATCCTGTTTGTCTGGGCGGGTGTTTGCTTATTCCAATGGATGTCTTTCTCGGTTTGTGTGTCTGAATCTACGTATTTGTATGTGTTTTTGTCTTTCTCACTATTTTTTCCTCTGTGTCTGGGCGGGTGTTTGCTTATTCCAATGCATGTCTTTCTCGGTTTGTATGTCTGAATTTACGTATTTGTATGTGTTTTTGTCTCTCTCACTCATTTTGCCTGTGTGTCTGGGTGGGTGTTTGCTTATTCCAATGCATGTCTTTCTCGGTTCGTATGTCTGAATCTACGTATTTGTATGTGTTTTTTTGTCTCTCTCACTCTTTTTGCCTGTGTGTCTGGGCGGGTGTTTGCTTATTCCAAGGCATGTCTTTCTCGGTTTGTATGTCTGAATCTACGTATTTGTATGTGTTTTTGTCTCTCTCACTCTTTTTGCCTGTGTGTCTGGCTGGGTGTTTGCTTATTCAAATGCATGTCTTTCTCGGTTTGTGTGTCTTAATCTACGTATTTGTATGTGTTTTTGTCTCTATCATTCTTTTTGCCTTTGTTTTTGTCTTTCTCATTCTTTTTGCTTGTGTGTCTGGGCAAGTGTTTGCTTATTCCAATGAATGTCTTTTTCGGTTTGTGTGTCTGAATCTACGTATTTGTATGTGTTTTTGTCTCTCTCAATCTTTTATCCTGTTTGTCTGGGCGGGTGTTTGCTTATACCAATGGATGTCTTTCTTGGTTTGTGTGTCTGAATCTACGTATTTGTATGTGTTTTTGTCTTTCTCACTATTTTTTCCTGTGTGTCTGGGCGGGTGTTTGCTTATTCCAATGCATGTCTTTCTCGGTTTGTGTGGCTGAATCTAAGTATTTGTATGTGTTTTTGTCTCTCTCACTCCTTTTGCCTGTGTGTCTGGGCGGGTGTTTGCTTATTCCAATGCATGTCTTTCTCGGTTTGTGTATCTGAATCTACGTATTTGTATGTGTTTTTGTCTTTCTCACTCTTTTTGGCCTATGTGTCTGGGCGGATGTTTGCTTCTTCCAATGCATGTCTTTCTCGGTATGTGTATCTGAATCTACGTATTTTTATGTGTTTTTGTCTCTCTCACTCTTTTTGCCTGTGTGTCTGAGCGGGTGTTTGCTTATTCCAATGCATGTCTTTCTCGGATTTTGTGTCTGAATCTACGCATTTATATGTATTTTTGTCTCTCTCACTCTTTTTGCCTGTGTGTCTGGGCGGGTGTTTGCTTATTCTAATGCATGTCTTTCTCGGTTTGTATGTCTGAATCTACGTATTTGTATGTGTTTTTGTCTCTCTCATTTTTTTGCCTGTGTGTCTGGATGGGTGCTTGCTTATTCCAATGGATGTCTTTCTCAGTTTTTGTGTCTGAATCTACGCATTTGTATGGGTTTTTTTCTCTCTCACTCTTTTGCCTGTGTATCTGGGCAAGTTTTTGCTTATTCCAATGCATGTCTTTCTCGGTTTGTGTGTCTGAATCTATGTATTTGTATGTGTTTTTGTCTCCCTCACTCTTTTTGCCTGTTTGTGTGGGCGGTTGTTTGCTTATTCCAATGTATGTCTTTCTCGGTTTGTATGTCTGAATCTACGCATTTTGTCTCTCTCACTCTTTTTGCCTGTGTGTCTGGGCGGGTGTTTGCTTATTCTAATGCATGTCTTTCTCGGTTTGTATGTCTGAATCTACGTATTTGTATGTGTTTTTGTCTCTCTCACTCTTTTTGCCTGTGTGTCTGGGCGGGTGTTTGCTTATTCAAATGCATATCTTTCTCGCTTTGTGTGACTAAATCTACGTATTTGTATGTGTTTTTGTCTCTCTCACTCTTTTGCCTGTGTATCTGGGCGAGTTTTTGCTTATTCCAATGCATGTCTTTCTCGGTTTGTGTGTCTGAATCTATGTATTTGTATGTGTTTTTGTCTCTCTCACTCTTTTGCCTGTTTGTGTGGGCGGTTGTTTGCTTATTCCAATGTATGTCTTTCTCGGTTTGTATGTCTGAATCTACGCATTTTGTCTCTCTCACTCTTTTTGCCTGTGTGTCTGGGCGGGTGTTTGCTTATTCTAATGCATGTCTTTCTCGGTTTGTGTGTCTGAATCTACGTATTTGTATGTGTTTTTGTCTCTCTCATTCTTTTTGCCTGTGTTTTTGTCTCTCTCACTCTTTTTGCCGGTGTGTCTGGGTGGGTGTTTGCTTATTCCAAATGCATGTCTTTCTCGGTTTGTGTGTCTGAATCTACGTATTTGCATGTGTTTTTGTCTCTCTTACTCTTTTTGCCTGTGTGTCTGGGCGGGTGTTTGCCTATTGCAAATGCATGTCTTTCTCTGTTTGTGTGTCTGAATCTACGTATTTGTGTGTGTTTTTGTCTCTCTCACTCTTTCTGCCTGTCTGTCTGAGTGGGTGTTTGCTTATTCCAATTAAATGTGCATTTTTAATGTTTTAAGTATGTTTCATGTCATTCTAAGAGATGTAAAAAAAAGTTGAAAAAAACTACCATGTTAAAAAATAAAAAAATAAAAAAAAAATAAAAGTTGAATAATTTCGAAGTAAAAAAAAATTAGTTAAAAAAATAGTTTGTTTTTCACGAAAAAATATTGAATGAGGACCATCAGTCCTCATCAATTGGAGTATGGGTATTTGTATGTGTTTTTGTCTCTACCATTCTTTTTGCCTTTGTTTTTGTCTCTCTCATTCTTTTTGCTTGTGTGTCTGGGCAGGTGTTTGCTTATTCCAATGAATGTCTTTTTCGGTTTGTGTGTCTGAATCTACGTATATGTATGTGTTTTTGTCTCTCTCAATCTTTTATCCTGTTTGTCTGGGCGGGTGTTTGCTTATTCCAATGCATGTCTTTCTCGGTTTGTGTGTCTGAATCTACGTATTTGTATGTGTTTTTGTCTCCCTCACTCCTTTTGGCTGTGTGTCTGGGCGGGTGTTTGCTTATTCCAATGCATGTCTTTCTCGGTTTGTGTGTCTGAATCTACGTAATTGTATGTGTTTTTGTCTCTCTCATTCTTTTTGCCTGTGTGTCTGGATGGGTGCTTGCTTATTCCAATGGGTATCTTTCTCGGTTTTTGTGTCTGAATCTACGCATTTGTATGTGTTTTTTTCTCTCTCACTCTTTTTGCCTTTGTGTCTGGGCGGTTGTTTGCTTATTCCAATGCATGTCTTTCTCGAGTTTTGTGTCTGAATCTACGTATTTGTATCTGTTTTTGCCTCTCTCCCTCTTTTTTGCCTGTTTGTTTGGGCAGGTGTTTGCTTATTCCAATGCATGTCTTTCTCCGTATGTGTGTCTGAATCTACGTATTTGTATGTGTTTTTGTCTCTCTCGCTCTTTTTGCCTGTGTGTCTGGGTGGGTGTTTTCTTATTCCAATACATGTCTTTCTTGGTTTTTGTGTCTTAATCTACGTATTTGTATGTGTTTTTGTCTCTCTCACTCTTTTGTGCCTGTGTGTCTGGGCGGATGTTTGCTTATTCCAATGCATATCTTTTTCGGTTTGTCTGTCGGAATCTACGTATTTGTATGTGTTTCTGTCTCTCTCACTCTTTTTGCCTGTGTATCTGGGCGGGTGTTTGCTTATTCCAATGCATGTCTTTCTCGGTTTGTTTGTCTGAATCTACGTATTTGTATGTGTTTTTGTCTCTCTCAGTCTTTTTGCCTATGTGTCTGGGCGGGTGTTTGCTTATTCCAATGCATATCTTTTTCGGTTTGTGTGTCGGAATCTACGTATTTGTATGTGTTTTTGTCTCTCTCACTCTTTTTGCCTGTGTATCTGGGCGGGTGTTTGCTTATTCCAATGCATGTCTTTCTTGGTTTGTGTGTCTTAATCTACGTATTTGTATGTGTATTTGTCTCTCTCACTCTTTTTTGCCTGTGTGTTTGGGCGGGTGTTTGCTTATTCCAATACATGTCTTTCTCGGTTTGTGTGTCGGAATCTACGTATTTGTATGTGTTTTTGTCTCTCTACCTCTTTTTGCCTGTGTGTCTGGGCGGGTGTTTGCTTATTCCAATGCATGTCTTTCTCGGTTTGTGTGTCTGAATCTACGTATTTGTATGTGGTTTTGTCTCTCTCCCTCTTTTTGCCTGTGTGTCCGGGCGGGTGTTTGCTTATTCCAATGCATGTCTTTCTCGGTTTGTGTGTCGGAATCTACGTATTTGTATTTTTTGTGTCTCTCTCACTCTTTTTGCCTCTGTGTCTGTGCGAGTGTTTGCTTATTCCAATGCATGTCTTTCTTGGTTTGTGTGTCTGAATCTACATATTTGTATGTGTTTTTGTCTCTCTCATTCTTTTTGCCTGTGTGTCTGGGTGGGTGTTTGCTTATTCAAATGCATGTCTTTCTCGGTTTGTGTGTCGGAACCTACGTATTTGTATGTGTTTTGTCTCTCTCACTCTTTTTGCCTGTGTGTCTGGGCGGGTGTTTGCTTATTCCAATGCATGTCTTTCTCAGTTAGTGTGTCTGAATCTACGTATTTGTATGTGGTTTTGTCTCTCTCCCACTTTTTGCCTGTGTGTCCGGGCGGGTGTTTGCTTATTCCATTACATGTCTTTCTCGGTTTGTGTATCGGAATCTACGTATTTGTATGTATTTTTGTCTCCTTCACTCTTTTTGGCTGTGTGTCTGGGCGGGTGTTTGCTTATTCCAAATGCATGTCTTTCTCAGCTTGTGTGTCTGAATCTACGTATTTGTATGTGTTTTTGTCTCTCTCATTCTTTTTGCCTGTGTGTCTGGATGGGTGTTTGCTTATTCCAATGGATGTCTTTCTCGGTTTTTGTGTCTGAATCTACGCATTTGTATGTGTTTTTGTCTCTCACTCTTTTTTGGCTGTGTGTCTGGGCGGGTGTTTGCTTATTCCAATGCATATCTTTTTCGGTTTGTATGTCTGAATCTACGTATTTGTATGTGTCTTTGTCTCTCTCACTCTTTTTGCCTGTGTGTCTGGACGAGTGTTTGTTTATTCCAATGCATGTCTTTCTCGGTTTGTATGGCTGAATCTACGTATTTGTATGTGTTTTTGTCTCTCTCATTCTTTTTGCCTGTGTGTTTGGGCGGGTGTTTGCTTATTCCAATGCATGTCTTTCTAGGTTTGTATGTCTGAATCTACGTATTTGTATGTGTTTTCGTCTCTCTCACTCTTTTTGCCTGTGTGTCTGGGCGGTTGTTTGCTTATTCAAATGCATATCTTTCACGCTTTGTGTGACTAAATCTACGTATTTGTATGTGTTTTTGTCTCTCTCATTCTTTTTGCCTGTGCTTTTGTCTCTCTCATTCTTTTTGCTTGTGTGTCAGGGCAAGTGTTTGCTTACTCCAATGAAGGTCTTTTTCGGTTTGTGTGTCTGAATCTACGTATTTGTATGTGTTTTTGTCTCTCTCACTCTTTTTGCCTGTGTGTCTGGCTGGGTGTTTGCTTATTCAAATGCATGTCTTTCTCGGTTTGTGTGTCTTAATCTACGTATTTGTATGTGTTTTTGTCTCTATCATTCTTTTTGCCTTTGTTTTTGTCTTTCTCATTCTTTTTGCTTGTGTGTCTGGGCAGGTGTTTGCTTATTCCAATGAATGTCTTTTTTCGGTTTGTGTGTCTGAATCTACGTATTTGTATGTGTTTTTGTCTCTCTCAATCTTTTATCCTGTTTGTCTGGGCGGGTGTTTGCTTATTCCAAGGCATGTCTTTCTCGGTTTGTATGTCTGAATCTACGTATTTGTATGTGTTTTTGTCTCTCTCACTCTTTTTGCCTGTGTGTCTGGCTGGGTGTTTGCTTATTCAAATGCATGTCTTTCTCGGTTTGTGTGTCTTAATCTACGTATTTGTATGTGTTTTTGTCTCTATCATTCTTTTTGCCTTTGTTTTTGTCTTTCTCATTCTTTTTGCTTGTGTGTCTGGGCAGGTGTTTGCTTATTCCAATGAATGTCTTTTTCGGTTTGTGTGTCTGAATCTACGTATTTGTATGTGTTTTTGTCTCTCTCAATCTTTTATCCTGTTTGTCTGGGCGGGTGTTTGCTTATTCCAAGGCATGTCTTTCTCGGTTTGTATGTCTGAATCTACGTATTTGTATGTGTTTTTGTCTCTCTCACTCTTTTTGCCTGTGTGTCTGGGTGGGTGTTTGCTTATTCCAATGCATGTCTTTCTCGGTTCGTATGTCTGAATCTACGTATTTGTATGTGTTTTTTTGTCTCTCTCACTCTTTTTGCCAGTGTGTCTGCGCGGGTGTTTGCTTATTCCAAGGCATGTCTTTCTCGGTTTGTATGTCTGAATCTACGTATTTGTATGTGTTTTTGTCTCTCTCACTCTTTTTCCTTGTGTGTCTGGCTGGGTGTTTGCTTATTCAAATGCATGTCTTTCTCGGTTTGTGTGTCTTAATCTACGTATTTGTATGTGTTTTTGTCTCTATCATTCTTTTTGCCTTTGTTTTTGTCTTTCTCATTCTTTTTGCTTGTGTGTCTGGGCAGGTGTTTGCTTATTCCAATGAATGTCTTTTTCGGTTTGTGTGTCTGAATCTACGTATTTGTATGTGTTTTTGTCTCTCTCAATCTTTTATCCTGTTTGTCTGGGCGGGTGTTTGCTTATACCAATGGATGTCTTTCTCGGTTTGTGTGTCTGAATCTACGTATTTGTATGTGTTTTTGTCTTTCTCACTCTTTTTCCCTGTGTGTCTGGGTGGGTGTTTGCTTATTCCAATGCATGTCTTTCTCGGTTTGTGTGGCTGAATCTAAGTATTTGTATGTGTTTTTGTCTCCCTCACTCCTTTTGGCTGTGTGTCTGGGCGGGTGTTTGCTTATTCCAATGCATGTCTTTCTCGGTTTGTGTATCTGAATCTACGTATTTGTATGTGTTTTTGTCTTTCTCACTCTTTTTGGCCTGTGTGTCTGGGCGGATGTTTGCTTCTTCCAATGCATGTCTTTCTCGGAATGTGTATCTGAATCTACGTATTTTTATGTGTTTTTGTCTCTCTCACTCTTTTTGCCTGTGTGTCTGAGCGGGTGTTTGCTTATTCCAATGCATGTCTTTCTCGGATTTTGTGTCTGAATCTACGCATTTATATGTATTTTTGTCTCTCTCACTCTTTTGCCTGTGTGTCTGGGCGGGTGTTTGCTTATTCCAAATGCATGTCTTTCTCGGTTTGTGTGTCTGAATCTACGTACTTGTATGTGTTTTTGTCTCTCTCATTTTTTTTGCCTGTGTGTCTGGATGGGTGCTTGCTTATTCCAATGGATGTCTTTCTCAGTTTTTGTGTCTTAATCTACGCATTTGTATGTGTTTTTTTTCTCTCTCACTCTTTTGCCTGTGTATCTGGGCGAGTTTTTGCTTATTCCAATGCATGTCTTTCTCGGTTTGTATGTCTGAATCTACGCATTTTGTCTCTCTCACTCTTTTTGCCTGTGTGTCTGGGCGGGTGTTTGCTTATTCTAATGCATGTCTTTCTCGGTTTGTATGTCTGAATCTACGTATTTGTATGTGTTTTTGTCTCTCTCACTCTTTTTGCCTGTGTGTCTGGGCGGGGTGTTTGCTTATTCAAATGCATATCTTTCTCGCTTTGTGTGACTAAATCTACGTATTTGTATGTGTTTTTGTCTCTCTCACTCTTTTGCCTGTGTATCTGGGCGAGTTTTTGCTTATTCCAATGCATGTCTTTCTCGGTTTGTGTGTCTGAATCTATGTATTTGTATGTGTTTTTGTCTCTCTCACTCTTTTTGCCTGTTTGTGTGGGCGGTTGTTTGCTTATTCCAATGTATGTCTTTCTCGGTTTGTATGTCTGAATCTACGCATTTTGTCTCTCTCACTCTTTTTGCCTGTGTGTCTGGGCGGGTGTTTGCTTATTCTAATGCATGTCTTTCTCGGTTTGTATGTCTGAATCTACGTATTTGTATGTGTTTTTGTCTCTCTCATTCTTTTTGCCTGTGTTTTTGTCTCTCTCACTCTTTTTGCCGGTGTGTCTGGGTGGGTGTTTGCTTATTCCAAATGCATGTCTTTCTCGGTTTGTGTGTCTGAATCTACGTATTTGTATGTGTTTTTGTCTCTCTCACTCTTTTTGCCTGTGTGTCTGGGCGGGTGTTTGCTTATTCCAATGCATGTCTTTCTCTGTTTGTGTGTCTGAATCTACGTATTTGTATATGTTTTTGTCTCTCTCACTCTTTCTGCCTGTCTGTCTGAGTGGGTGTTTGCTTATTCCAATTAAATGTGCATTTTTAATGTTTTAAGTATGTTTCATGTCATTCTAAGAGATGTAAAAAAAATTTGAAAAAAACTACCATGTTAAAAAATAAAAAAATAAAAAAAATAAAAGTTGAATAATTTCGAAGTCAAAAAAAATTAGTTAAAAAAATAGTTTGTTTTTCACGAAAAAATATTAAATGAGGACCATCAGTCCTCATCAATTGGAGTATGGGTATGCACAAGAATATGTTTTAAAATTTAAATCAAAAGTGTCATTCTATTTTTCTGATATGATTTAGAGATGTAAAAAAAAAATTAAAAAAATGTCAAAAAAATGGTCACTACAAACATTATTTTTCTAATAGTAAAAGTCGCGACAAACATATCTACATCATTCCCATTTTGAAGTTGGAAAATATTAAATATGAATTTTTTGTTTTAAGTATGTTTCATGTCATTCTAAGAGATTTTAAAAAAAGTTGAAAAAAACTGTCAAAAAATTGGGGGGGGGGCAAAATGTTGGGGGGAGGGGGATCCTTGGAGGTTGGGGGATGGGGAGGCTTCTGAGGTTGAGGTCCTTGGTGGTTAGGGTCAATGGTGCTTACGGTCCTTGATGTTTCATACTCATAATCACCTCAATACTTGATTTCCAAGGATTTCTAAGGATTGTTTTTGAACTGAGAAAATAACTTATCATCAGAGTATTTATATCCGTGTTCAAGGCTAAACATAAAAAAGGATGGGGGGGGGTAAAGGGGATAGGGAGGTGGAGGGGTTGGAGGGATAGGGTTTAGGGATAGGGGTTGGACTTGGGGCCCAAGCATCAGAAGAAATTGTCTAGTATGCATCTCAAATCATCGTGGTATGTATATTCTCACGGAGATGCCATAAAAATGCCTCGAAACAGATCACTTTTAACACCTATCAAAAATGCAATTGATAAATCGAATGTGCTTGAACTTGTTCCAGTTCAATGGAATGAACTTGTTACGATATTGTGACGCTTAACATCAGTGGGGCAATGTCCCTGAAACAATACATTGGATGTATTTCTAAAGTCATAATATGTTCAATGGCTTGTTGGTTCAGTCGATTAAGGTGTCGTTCTTTTACCTTAGGAAATCACGGGTCTCACGTTTGATTCCTATTTCAAACACAAATTTCATAAAATCAATGGGAAGATACTTAGAATGTAAAAAATCGTTGGAAAAGAAAATATCATCATTTGAGTACAATAAAATAGACAGAATGTCATAGCCATCAACTTCATTCAACCATACCAGGAAAACAGCCATCGATGTATGCATGATATATGACTTTATATATACCAAAGATATGACTTTTTAGGCGTGACTTTATTTTTTTTATGAGTTTATGATACATGTATAAAAGGCACCTGGCCGCTACTTTATATTAACACAGTAATGCCCCATATGGCTGCTCTCTTTAATTGACACTATAAAGGAGTACTGTCCGCTTCCTTTAATTGACACTATAAAGGAGTACTGTCCGCTTCCTTTAATTGACACTATAAAGGAGTACTGTTCGCTTGTAAGGTGGGGGGACTGTCCGCTTGTAACTGTTGTAGCTACACTACTCCCCGCAGCCCTCAGGGCAGGGGTTTAGGTTATGCCCTGGGGGCATATAAGGTTTTTATAGAAAGCATTGTCGTAGAAACTTCAAAAAACCCTTTTTAATAGTCGAAAGTAATTGAGGGTAACTAACCCCCCTCTCACGCCCACCTTTTCCTCTAATACTTCCAATCAAAATTTTAAGATAGGCATTTTGTTCAACATAGTTGAAAGTTCTGGAAATTAGGTCTTTCAGGATGACTCCCCCCAACAGCCCTCTGGGCAAGGGTTGTAAGCTATGCCCTGGGGGCATATAAGGTTTTTATAGAACGCGTTGTCGTAGAAACTTCAAAAAGGGCTCTTTCGACTGGAAATTTTAATGGCTATTGCCCTTTTTAATAGTCGAAAGTGATTGGAAGGCAACTAACACCCCTTCCACACCCACCATTTCCCCAAACTTATCCAATCAAAATTTTGATATAGAATTTTTGTTCCACGCAGTTTAAAGTTCAGGAAATTATACCTTTGAGCAGGACACTCCCCCCACAGTCTTCAGGGCAAGGGTTATAAGTTATGTCCAGGGGGCATCCAGGTTTTTATTGAAGTCTGTGTCATTGAAACTTGAAAAAGGGCTCATTCGATTGGAAATTCAAAAGTCTAGCGCCCTTTTTAATAGTCGAAAGTGATTTGAGAGCAACTAACCCGCCACTCACGCCCAACTTTTCCCCAAACACATCCAATCAAAGTTTTTAAATAGCCATTTTGTTCAAAGTAGCTGATTTCCAGATAGAAATTATATTTTTGAGGAGGACGCTCCCCCACAGCCCTCAGGGCGAGAGTTGTAAGTTATGCCCTGGGGGGCATATAAGGTTTTTATAGAAAGTATTGTCGTAGAAACTTCAAAAAAGGCTCATTCGATTGGAAATTGAAACGGCTGGTGCCCTTTTTAATAGTCGAAAGTTATTGGAGGGCATCTAACCCCCCTCTCACGCTCACCTTTCCCCAAACAAATCCAATAAAATTTTTAAGAAGTAATTTTGTCCAATGTAGTTGAGAGTTCTGGAAATTAGGTCTTTGAGGATGACAACCCTCCCCCCCCCAACAACCCTCAAGGCAAGGGTTGTAAGTTATGCCCTGGGGGCATACAAGGTTTTTATAAAACGCATTGTCGTAGAAACTTCAAAAAGGGCTCATTCGATTGGAAATTGAAACGGCTAGTGCCCTTTTTAATAGTAGAAAGTTATTGGAAGGCAACTAACACCCCTTCCACGCTCATCATTTCCCCTAACTCATCCAATCAAAATTTTGAGATAACCTTTTTGTTCCACACAGTTTAAAGTTCAGGAAATTATACTTTTGAGCAGGACAATCCCCCCACAGTCTTCAAGGCAAGGGTTATAATTTATGCCCTAGGGGCATATAAGTTTATATTGAAATCTTTGTCGTAGAAACTTGAAAAAGGGCTCATTTGATTGGAAATTCAAAGGTCTAGTGCCCTTTTTAATAGTCGAACGTGATTTGAGGGTAAGTAACCCCCTCTCACGCTCACCTTTTCCCCACATACATCCAATCAAAGTTTTAGATGGCCATTTTGTTCGGTGTGGTTGATTTCCAGATAGAAATTATGTTTTTGAGGAGGACACTCCCCCACAGCCCTCAGGGTAAGGATTGTAAGTTATGCCCTTAGGGCAAATAAAGTTTTTATAAAACGCATTGTCGTAAAAACTTCAAAAAGGACTCATTCGATTGGAAATTGAAACGGATAGTGCCCTTTTTAGTGGTCGAAAGTGATTAAAAGGCAACTAACACCCCTTTCACGCCCACTATTTCCCCAAAAACATCCAATCAAAATTTTGAGATAGCCATTTTGTTCCACGCAGTTTAAAGTTCAGGAAATTATACGTTTGACTAGAACACTCCCCCACTCCCCCCCCCACAGTCTTCAGGGCAAAGGTAATAAGTTATTCCCTGGGGGCATATAAGTTTATATTGAAATCTTTGTCTCAGAAACTTGAAAAAGAGCTCATTTGATTGGAAAGGCAAAGGGCTAGTGCCCTTTTTAATAGTCTCGGAAGTGATTTGAGGGCAACTAACCCCTCTCTCACATCCACCTTTTCCCCAAACAAATCCAATCAAAATTGTTAAAAAGCATTTTTATTCAACGTAGTTGAAAGTTTTGGATATTAGGTTCTTAAGAATGACAACCCCTCCGACCCCACAGCCCTCAGGGCAAGGGTTGTAAGTTATGCCATTGGGACGTATAAGGTTTTTATAGAACACATTGTCGTAGAAACTTCAAAAATGGCTCATTCGATTGGAAATTGAAATGGCTAGTGCCCTTTTTAATAGGTGAAAGTGATTGGAAGGCAACTAACACCCCTTGCACGCCCACCATTTTCCCAAAAATATCCAATCAAATTTTCAGATAGTCATTTTGTTCCACGCAGTTTAAAATTCATGAAATTATACCTTTGATTAGAACACTTCCCCACATTCTTCAGGGCAAGGGTTATAAGTTATGCCGTGGGGGCATATAAGTTTTTATTGAAATCTTTGTCGTAGAAACTTGAAATAGGGATCATTCCATTGGAAATTCAAAGGGCTAGTGCCGGTTTTAATAGTCTCGAAAGTGATTTTAGGACAACTAACCCCCCTCTCACGCCCACCTTTTCCCCAAACACATTCAATCAGAATTTTTAGATAGCCATTTTATTCAACGTAGTTGAAAGTTTTGGAAAGCAGGTCTTTAAGGATGACAGCCCCTCCATCCCCACAACCCTAAGGGCAAGGGTAGTAAGTTATGCCCTTGGGGCATATAAGGTTTTTATAGAAAGCGATGTTGTAGAAACTTCAAAAAGAGCTCATTCAATTGGAAATTGAAAGGGCTAGTGGCCTTTTAATAGTCGAAAGTGATTGAAGGGTAAATAACCTCCCTCTCACGCCCACAATTTCCCCAAACACATCATAATCAAAATTTTGATATTTCCATTTTGTTCAACGTAGTCGAAAATTCTGGAAATTCGGACTTTTAGGATGATAACCCCATCAGAGCCCTCAGTGCAAGGGTTGTAAGTTATGCCCTGGAGGCATATAAGGTTTATATAGAAAGTTGTTGTAGAAATTTCAAAAAGGGCTCATTTGATTGGAAATTGAAATTGCACTTTTTAATAGTCGAAATTGAGTGGAGAGTAATTAACCCCCCTCTCACGCCCACCATTTCCCCAAACACACTCAATCAAAGTTTAGAGATAGCCATTTTGTTCAACGTAGTTGAAAGTTCTGGAAATTATGTATTTAAGGATGACAAACCCCCCAGAGCCCCCAGGGCAAAGATTGTAATTTATGCCCTGGAGGCATATAAGGTTTTTATAGATAGAGTTATCGTAGAAACTTCAAAAGGGGCTCATTCAATTGGAAATTGAGAGGGCTAGTTCTCTTTTTAATAGTCGAGAGTGATTAGAGGGTAACTAACACCCCTCTCACACCCACCATTCCCACAAACACATCTAATCAAAATTTTCTTTTAGCCATTTTGTTCAAAGTTGCAGAAAGTTCTGGAAATCAGGTTTTTGAGGATGACAAGGATGACAACCCCCCCCCCTTAGCCCTCAGGACATGGGTTGTAAGTTATGCCCTGGGGGTATATAAGGTTTTTATTGAAAGCGTTGTCGTAAAAAACTTCAAAAGGGCTCATTTGATTGGTAACTGAAAGGGCTAATGCCTTTTTTAACAGTTGAAAGTAATTGGAGAGCGACTAACGCCCCTCTCACGCCCACCATTTTCCCAGACACATCCAATCAAAATTTTCAGATAGCCATTTTGTTTAACGTAGTTGACAACCACCCTTACAGCCCCTAGGGTAAGGGTTGTAATTTATGCCCAGGGGGTATATAAGATGCTTATAGAAAGCGTTGTCGTAAAAACTCAAAAAGGGCTCATTCGATTGGAAATCGAAAGGTCTAGTGCCCTTTTTAATAGTCTAAAGTGATTGAAAGGCTTGAAATTTATAAAGTAAAGATCGATGTGGGTATAATGTATTATTTTTGTTGTTGCTGTTGTTTAGACCAGGTCACTTCGTATGTCGTAGAAACTTCAAAATGAGCTCATTCGATTGAAACTAGAAAGGGCTGATTCCCTTTTTAATAGTCGAAAGTGATTGGAGGGAAACTAATCCCCCTCCCACACCCACCCTCCCATTGCCTTTATGTTTACAAACTAAAGGTTGCCTTAAGATTAATTCAAAATGTATTGTGTTAATGCTAATTCCCAGTAAGGCATCTCAGCAGTATCCCAAGAACGACTGAGGGTATTATGTTCAAATTTCCGGGGCTACTTCTGCTCTTAAAATTTAATCAAATCAAAATAGCACAAGTGTATCCAAGCCATCAAAGAAAGTAAACAGATTTTTTTGCGAATAGTATCAAGTTTTCCATTTCAGGTCAACTAGAGGAGGTATGAAACTAAATTAAACACAACTATTTGTGTCCAGATTTTTAAAATGCTGTATGTTGTTAAATATTGCTGAAAATATTTCTCCAGCATACGAATAACAGGCCGAACTATAAATTCTTAAAAAAACGAAAAGATTAAAAGTATTATTTTCTTTTTCCCTGAAAAGACTATGTCAATATAAAACGCAAAGAAATTAATTAAAAACACTTTTTCCACAAAGTAAGTTTTTTCGAAAAAAGTTAAGAACTCCATTAAACAAAAAATGAGCAAAAATAAATCAAATAATCTACCAAGTGTAAAACTACCACAAATCAGCATCGATAAATAAATGAAACCCAAAACGAACATAAATTACAATAAATAACCCAGTCAAACTCAAAACGAGTAGAAATTAACATAATTTGGGCTCAAAACCCCTATGCAACTTCCCAAGACCAGAACATAATTTGCACTTTACTGAAAAAAATACAAATGGATTAGCATTGTCAGTCTAATATACATATACTGATATTTAGTCATCAAATGTTGATATTATTTGATTTATTAAAGTTATAAAAGTAAAAACATTTATAATTTTTTCAGTAAAGTGCAAATTATGTTCTGGCCAGGGTTTCGACCAGGGTAGTGGGACTTTTTCCCGAAAATAGTAATACTAACGCAGAATTTCTTTGTCTCTTTCCTCATTATTTTTTTCCAACCAGGTTTGTTGGACTTCTCCCCGAAAATAGCAATACTAAAGCGGAACTGCTTTGTTTCTTTCTTCGTTCTTTTACCCCAATCAGGATTGTTTGCTTTTTCCTGAAAATAGTAATTCTAAAGCGAAATTGCTTTGTTTCTTTTCTCATTCTTTTGTTTCAAAAAGAGTTGTTTGACATTTTACCGAAATAGCAGGACTAAAGCGGAATTGCTTTGTTTCTTTTCAGATTCTTTTGTTTGAACGAGGGTTGTTCGAATTCTTCCCGAAAATAGAAATACTAAAGCGGAATTGCTTGGCCTCATTCCTTATATTTTTGTTCCAACCAGGGTTTTTCGACTTTTTTTTCGAAAATAGCAAGACTAAAGCGGAATTGCTTTGTTTCTTTTCTCATTCTTTTGTTCCAACCAGGTTTGTTCGACTTTTTCCCGAAAATAGCAAGACTAAGCGGAATTGCTTTGTTTCTTTCCTCATTCTTTAGTTCCAACCAGGGTTGTTCCAATTTTTTCTGAAAATAGCAAAACTAAATCGAAATTGTTTTGTTTCTTTTCTCATTTTGTTTCAACCAGGATTGTTCGTCTTCTTCCCGATAATTGCAAGACTAAATTGGAATTGCTTTAGTTCTTTTCTCATTCTTTAGTTTCAAACCTGGTTGTTCGACTTTTTCCCGAAAATAGCAATACTAATGCCGAATTGCTTTGTTTCTTTCCTCTTTGTTTTGTTCCAATCAGGGTTGTTCGAGTTCTTCCCGGAAATAGTAACACTAAATCAAAATTACTTTGTTTCTTCTCTTATTGTTTCGTTTCTACCAGGGTTGTTCAAATTTTCGCCGAAAATAGTAAGACAAAAGTGGAATTGCTTTGTTTTTTTTTCTCATTATTTTGTTCCAACCGGGGTTCTTCGACTTTTTTTCCGAGAATAGCAAGACTAAAGCGGAATTGCTTTGTTTCTTTCCTCATTCTTTTTGTTCCAACCATTGTTTTTCGAATTATTCACGAACATATCAACACTAAATCTGAAAGATAGTAAGACAAAAGTTGAATTGCTTTGTTTTTTTTCTCATTATTTTGTTCCAACCGGGGTTCTTCGACTTTTTTCCGAGAATAGCAAGACTAAAGCGGAATTGCTTTGTTTCTTTCCTTATTCTTTTGTTTTTACCAGGGTTGCTCGAATTTTTCCTGAAAATAGCATTGGAATTGCTTTGATTATTATCTCATTCTTTTGTTCCAACAAGGGCTATTCGACATTTTCCAGAAATAGTAATTATAAAGTGAAATTGCTTTGTTTTTTTTCTCATTCTTTTGTTCCAACCAGGGTTGTTTGACTTTTTACCGAAAATAGCAAGACTAAAGCGGAATTACTTTGTTTCTTTCCAAATTCTTTTGTTTCAATCAGGGTTGTTCGACGATTTCCCCAAAATACCAATACTAAAGTGGAATTGCCTTGTTTCTTTTCTCATTCTTTTGTTTCAACCAAGGTTGTTTGACTTCTTCCGAAAATGTAAATACTAAAGCGGAATTGCTTTGTCTCTTTCCTCATTCTTTTGTTCCAACCAGGAATTTTTCGACGTTTTCTCGAAAATAGCAACACTAAAGCGGAATTGCTTTGTTTCTTTTCTCATTCTTTTGTTCCAACCAGTTTTGTTCGACTTTTTTCCGAAAATAGCAAGACTAAAGCGGAATTTCTTTGTTTCTTTCCTCATTCTTTTGTTCCAGCCAGGGTTGTTCGAATTATTCACGAAAATAGCAAGACTAAATCGGAATTGTTTTTTTTCTCTTCTCATTCTTTTGTTTCGACCGGGGTTGCTTGAATTTTTCCCAAACATAGCAAAACTGAAGCGGAATTGCTTTGATTATTATATCATTCTTCTGTTCCAACCAGGGTTATTCGACTTTTTCCAGAATATTGTAATTCTAAAGCGAAATGGCTTTGTTTTTTTTCCCATTCTTTGGTTCAACCAGGGTTGTTTGACTTTTTACCGAAAATTAATTAAAAAAACCTTTTCCACAAAATAAGTTTTTCAAAGAAAAGTAAAGAACTCTATTAAACAAAAAATGAGCAAAATTAAAATCAAACAATCTACCAAGCATGAAACTACCACAAATCAGCATCGATAAATAAATGAAACCCAAAACGAACAGAAATTACAATAAATAACCGAGACAAACTCAAAACGAGCAGAAATTAACATAAGTTGGGCGCAAAACCCCTACGCCTTCCGAAGGCCAGAACAAAATTTGCACTTTACTGAAAAAATGTAAAGGTTTTTACTTTTATAGCTTTAATAAATCAAATAATATTAACATTTTGATTACTAAGTATCAGTATATATATATATTAAACTGACAATGCACATTCATTTGTATTTTTTCAGTAAAGTGCAAATTTTCTTCTGGCCTTGAGAAGGCGTAGTGGTTTTGCGCCCAACTTTTGTTAATTTCTACTCGTTTTGAGTTTGACTCGGTTATTTATTGTAATTTCTGCTCGTTTTGGGTTTCATTTATTTATCGATGCTCATTTGTGGTAGTTTCACGCTTGGCAGATTATTTGATTTTATTTTTGCTCATTTTTTGTTTAATGGAGTTCTTTACTTTTCTTTGAAAAATTTATTTTTCGGAAAAAGTTTTTTTAATTAATTTCTGTTCGTTTTATATTTACTTAGTCTTTTCAGGGGAAAAGAAAATAATACTTTAAATCTATTCCTTCTTTAAGACTTTATAGTTTGGCCTGCTATTTGTATGCTGGAGAAAAATTTTCAGCAATTTTTAACAACATGCACCCTTTTATAAATCTGGACACAAATAGTACTGTTAAATTTAGATTCATACCTCCTCTAGTTGACCTGAAATGGAAAACTTGATACTATTTGTAAAAAAAAATCAATTTACTTTCTTTGATAGCTTGGATACACTTAAGCTATTTTGATTTGGTTTCTACGACAATACCTTCTATAAAAACCTTATATGCCCCCAGAGCATAACTTATTACCCTTGCCCTGAGGGTTTTGGGGGAGTGTCCTCCTCAAAATCATATTTTCTATCTGGAAATCAACTACGCTGAACAAAATGGCTATCTCAAAATTTTGATTGGATGTGTTTGGGGGAATGATGAGCGTGGGGGGCTAGTTGCCCTCCAATTACTTTCGCCTATTAAAAAGGGTACTAGCCCTTTGAATTTCCAATCGAATGAGCCCTTTTGAAGTTTGTACGACAACGCTTTCAATAAAAACTTTATATGCCCCCAGGGCATAACTTAAAACCCTTGCACTGAGTGCTCTGAGGGGGTTATCATCCAAGAGACAAAATTTCCAGAACTTTCAACTACGTTGAAAAAAATGGATATCTCAAAATTTTAATTCGATGTGTTTGGGAAAATGGTGGGCGTGAGAGGGGCGTTAGTCGCTATCCAATCAATGTCAACTATTAAAAAAGGCACTAGCCCTTTCAATTTCCAATTGAATGAGCCCTTTTGAAGTTTTTACGACAACACTTTCAATAAAAACTTTATATGCCCCCAGGGCATAACTTACAACCCTTGCCATGGGGGCTGTGGGGGAAGGGGTTGTCATCCTTAAAGACCTAATTTCCAAAACTTTCAACTACGTTGAATAAAATGGCTATCTAAAAATTTTGATTGGATGTGTTTGGGGGAATGATGGGCGTGGGGGGTTAGTTGCCCTCAAATCACTTTCGACTATTAAAAAGGGTACTAGTCCTTTGAATTTCAAATCGAATGAACCCTTTTTTCAAGTTTTTACGACAAAGATTCAATAAAAACCTTATAAGCCCCCAGGGCACATCATATAATCCTTGCCCTGAGGGTTGTGGGGGAGTTTCCTCCTCAAAAATATGTTTTTTATCTGGAAATCAACTTCCCTGAACAAAATGGCTATTTCAAAATTTTTATTGGATGTGTTTGGGGGAATGATGGGTGTGGGGGGGGGGGCGGGAAGTTAGTTGCCCTCCAATCACTTTCGACTATTAAAAAGGGGACTAGCCCTTTGAATTTCCAGTCGAATGAGCTTTTATTGAAGTTTCTACGAAAACGCTTTCTTTAAAATCTATATAACCCAAGGGCATAACTTAAAACCCTTGCCCTGAGGGATGTGGGGGAGTGTCCTCCTCAAAAACATATTTTCTATGTTGAAATCAACCACGCTGAACAAAATGGCTATCTCAAAATTTTTATTGGATGTGTTTGGGAATGAAGGACGTGGGGGGGCTAGTTGCCCTCCAATCGCTTTCGACTATTAAAAAGGGTACTAGCCCTTTGAATTTCCAATCGAATGAGCCTCTTCTGAATTTTCCACGACAACGCCTTCTATAAAAACCTTATATGCCCCCAGGCCATAACTTAAAACCCTTGCCCTGAGGGTTGTGAGGGAGTGTCCTCCTCAAAAACATATTTTCTATCTGGAAAACAACTACACTGAACAAAATGGCTGTCTCAAAATTTTGATTGGATGTGTTTTGGGGAATGATGGGTGTGGGGGGGGGGGTGCTAGTTGCCCTCCAATCACTTTCGACTATTAAAAAGGGCACTAGCCCTTTGAATTTCCAATCAAATGAGCCTTTTTGGAAGTTTCTTCGACAACACGTTCTATAAAAACCTTATATGCCACCAGGGCATAAATTAAAACCCTTGCCCTGAGGGTTGTGGGGGAGTGTCCTCCTCAAAAACATATTTTCTATCTGGAAATCAACTACGCTGAACAAAATGGCTATCTCAAAATTTTGATTGTATGTTTTTGGGGGAATGATGGGCGTGCGGGGGGGGGGGGGGGTGCTAGTTGCCCTCCAATCACTTTCGACTATTAAAAAGGGTACTAGCCCTTTGAATTTCCAATCGAATTAACCTGTTTTGAAGTTTCTACTACAACGCCTTCTATAAAAACCTTATATGCCCCCAGGGTATAACTTAAAACCCTTGCCCTGAGGGTCGTGGGGGAGTGTCCTCCTCAAAAACATATTTTCTATCAGGAAATCAACTACGCTGAACAAAATGGCTATCTCAAAATTATGATTGGATGTATTTGGGGGAATGATGGGCGTAGGGGGGGGGGCTATTTGCTCTCCAATCACTTTCGACTATTAAAAAGGGTACTAGCCCTTCGAATTTCCAATCGAATGAGCCTGTTTTGAAGTTTATACGACAACGCCTTCTATGAAAACCTTATATGCCCCCAGGGCATAACTTAAAACCCTTGCCCTGAGGGTTGTGGGGGAGTGTCCTCCTCAAAAACATATTTTCTATCTGGAAATCAACTACGCTGAACAAAATGGCTATTTCAAAATTTTTATTGGATGTATTTGGGGAAATGATGGGCGTGGGAGGGGCTAGTTGCCGTCCAATCACTTTCGACTATTAAAAAGGGTACTAGCCCTTTGAATTTCCAATCGAATGATCCTTTTTTGAAGTTTCTACGACAACACCTTCTATGTAAACCTTATATGTCCCCAGGGCATAACTTAAAACCCTTGCCCTGAGGGTTTTGGGGGAGTCTCCTCCTCAAAAACATATTTTCTATCTGGAAATCAACTACGCTGAACTAAATGGTTATCTCAAAATTTTGATTGGATGTGTTTGGAGGAATGATGGGCGTGGGGGGGACTAGTTGCCCTCCAATGACTTTCGGCTATTAAAAAGGGCACTAGCCACTCCAATTTCCAATCGAATGAGCCCTTTTCGAAGTTTCTACGAAAACTCCTTCGATACGAAGTGCCTGGGTAAGGAGAACCAAAAAGCAACACATTGTGCCCACATCGTTCTTTACTTAGGCAGCGCTAGCGCGCTGCCTTTGATAGCAAGACTAAAGTGCAACTACTTTGTTTCTTTCCAAATTCTTTTGTTTCAATTAGGGTTGTTTGACGATTTCCTAAAAAAAAAACAATATTAAAGTGTAATTTTTTTGTTTCTTTTCTCATTCTTTTGTTTCAACCAGGGTTGTTTGAATTCTTCCTGAAAATATAAATACTAAATACTAAATACTCCAATCGAATGAGCCCTTTTCGAAGTTTCTAAGACAACTCCTTCAATACGAAGTGCCCGGGTATGGAGAACCGAAAAACAACACATTGTGCCCACATCGTTCTTTACTTAGGCAGCGCTAGCGCGCTGCCTTTGATAGCAAGACTAAAGTGGAACTACTTTGTTTCTTTCCAAATTCTTTTGTTTCAATCAGGGTTTGTTCGACAATTTCCTAACAATACCAATATTAAAGTGGAATTTTTTTGTTTCTTTTCTCATTCTTTTGATCCAACCAGGGTTTTTTTACTTTTCCCGAAAATAGCAAGACTAAAGCGGAATTGCTTTGTTTCTTTTCTCATTCTTTTGTTCCAATCAGGTTTGCTCGACTTTCTTCTTAAAATAGCAAGACTAAGCGGAATTGCTTTGTTTCTTTCCTCATTCTTTTGTTCTAACCAGGGTTGTTCGACTTTTTTCCAAAAATAGCAAAACTAAATCGGAATTGTTTTGTTTCTTTTCTCAATTTTTGTTTCAACCAGGATTGTTCGACTTCTTTCCGAAAATAGCAAGACTAAATCGGAATTGCTTCTCATTCTTTTATTTCAAACAGGGTTGTTTGACTTTTTCCCGAAAATAGCAATACTAAAGCCGAATTGCTTTGTTTCTTTCCTCGTTTTCTTGTTCCAATCAGGGTTCTTTGACTTTTTCCCGAAAATAGTAATACTAAAGCGGAATTACTTTGTTTCTTTTCTCATTCTTTGGTTTCAACCAGGGTTGTTCAAATGTTTTACCGAAAATAGCACGACAAAAGTGGAATTGCTTTGTCTTTTTCTCATTCTTGTGTTCCAACCAGGGTTGTTCGACTTTTTAACGAAAATAGCAAGGCTAAATCGGAATTGCTTTGTTTCTTTTCTCATTCTTTTGTTTTAACCAGGCTGTTAAAATTTTTACCGAAAATGGCAAGACCAAAGTGGAATTGCTTTGTATTTTTTTTCTTATTCTTTTGTTCCAACCTGGGATGTTCGACTTTTTTCTAAAAATAGCAAGACTAAAGCGGAATTGCTTTGTTTCTTTTCTCATTCTTTTGTTCCAAACAGGGTTGTTCGACTTTTTACCAAAAATAGCAAGACTAAATCGGAATTGTTTTGTTTCTTTTCTCATTCTTTTGTTTTGACCAGGGTTGCTCAAATGTTTCCCAAAAATAGTAAAACTAAAGCGGAATTGGTTTGTTTCTTTCCTCAATCTTTGGTTCTAACCAGGGTTGTTCGACTTTTCCTGAAAATGGCAAGAATAAAGCGAAATTGCGTTGTTTCTTTCCTCATTCTTGTGTTCCAATCAGGGTTGTTCGAATTATTAACGAAAATAGCAAGACTAAATCGGAATTGTTTTGTTTCTTTCCTCATTCTTTGGTTCTAACCAGGGTTGTTCGACTTTTCCTGAAAATGGCAAGAATAAAGTGGAATTGCGTTGTTTCTTTCCTCATTCTTGTGTTCCAACCAGGGTTGTTCGAATTATTAACGAAAATAGCAAGACTAAATCGGAATTGTTTTGTTTCTTTTCTCATTCTTTTGTTTTGACCAGGGTTGCTCAAATGTTTCCCAAAAATAGTAAAACTAAAGCGGAATTGGTTTGTTTCTTTCCTCAATCTTTGGTTCTAACCAGGATTGTTCTACTTTTCCTGAAAATGGCAAGAATAAAGCGGAAATGCGTTGTTTCTTTCCTCATTCTTGTGTTCCAACCAGGATTGTTCGAATTATTCAAGAAAATAGCAAGGCTAAAATCGGAATTGCTTTGTTTTTTTTCATTCTTTTGTTTCAACCAGGGCTGTTGAAATTTGTACCGAAAATAGAAAGACAAAAGTGGAATTGCTTTGTTTTTTTTTATCTCATTCTTTTGTTCCAACCGGGGTTGTTCGACTTTTTTCCGAAAATAGCAAGACTAAAGCGGAATTTCTTTGTTTCTTTCCTCATTCTTTTGTTCCAAACAGGGTTGTTCGACTTTTTACCAAAAATAGCAAGACTAAATCGGAATTGTTTTGTTTCTTTTCTCATTCTTTTGTTTTTACCAGGGTTTCTCAAATTTTTCCAAAAAACAGCAAAACTAAGGCGGAATTGCTTTGATTATTTCGTCGTTCTTTTGTTCCAACCAGGGTTGTTCGTCTTTTTCACGAAATAGCAAGACTAAAGCGGAATTACTTTTTTCTGATCTTTCTTTTGTTTCAACCAGGGTTGTTCGACACTTTACCGAAAATTATAATACTATAGCGGAATTGCTTTGTTTCTTTTCTCATTCTTTTGTTTCAAACAGGGTTGTTCGACTTTTTACCAAAACTAGCAAGACTAAAGCAGAATTGTTTTGTTACTTTTCTCTTTCTTTTGTTTCAAACAGAGTTGTCCGACTTTTTCCCGAAAATAGCAAGACTAAAGTGGAATCGCTCCTCATTCTTTGGTTCTTACCAGGGTTGTTCGACTTTTCCCGAAAATGGCAAGAATAAAGCGGAATTGCGTTGTTTCTTTCCTCATTCTTTTGTTCTAACCAGGGTTGTTCGACTTTGCCCTAAAATAGCAAGACTAAAGCGGAATGGAAGTTTCTAAGACAAACCTTTCTATAAAAAACCTTATATGCCCCCAGGGCATAACTTACAGCCCTTGCCCTGAGGGCTCTGAGGGGGTTATCATCCTAAATGACCTAATTTCCAAGACTTTCAACTACGTTCAACAAAATGAATATCTCAAAATTTTGATTGGATATGTTTGGGGAAATGGTGGGTGTTAGAGGGGGTTAGTTGCCTTCCAATCCCTTTTGACTATTGAAAAGGGCACTAGCCCTTTGAATTTCCAATCGAATGAGCCCATTTTCAAGTTTCTACGACAACGCTTTCAATAAAAACCTTATAGGCCTCCAGGGCATAAATTACAACCCTTGCCCTGATGGATGTGAGGAGAGTATCCTCCTCAAAGGAATAATTTCCAGAACTTTCAACCACGTTGAACAAAATGGCTATGTCCAAATTTTGATTGGATGTGCTTAGGGAAATGGTGTGCGTGAAAGGGTTATTAGTTGCTTTCCAATCACTTTCGACTATTATAAAAGGCACAATCCCTCCAATTTCCAATCGAATGAGCCCTATTAAGTCCTATTGCATTACCAATTAAAATAGCAATACCAAAGCAGAATTGTTTTGTTTCTTTCCTCATTCTTATGTCCCAACCATTGTTCGACTTTTTCCCGTAAATAGATATACTAAAGCCGAATTGCTTTGTTTCTTTTTTCATTCTTTTTTTCAACCATGGTTATTTGATTTTTTTTTTCCCAAAAAAATACCAATACCAAAGCGGAGTTGCTTTGTTTCTTTTCTCATTCTTTTATTTCTTCCTGGGTTGTTTGACTTTTTCCCGAAAATAGCAATACTAAAGCGGAATTGCTTTGTTTCTTTTCTCATTCTTTTGTTAAAACCAGAGTTGTCTGACTTTTTTTTCAAAAAAACTAAAATACTAAGGCGGAATTACTTTGATTCTTTTCTCATTCCTTTGTTTCAACCAGGGTTGTTTGACTTTTTTCCCAAATAAATAGCAATACCAAAGCGAAATTGCTTTTGTTTCTTATTTCATTCTTATGCTCCAACCAGGGTTGTTCTACTTTCTCCTGAAAAAAGCAATACTAAAGTCGAATTACTTTGTTTCTTCTCTCATTCTTTTCTTTCAAACAGGGTTGTTTGACTTTTTTCTTTTTTCCGAAAAATAACAATACTAAAGCGAAATAATACCAACCATGGTTGTTTGAAGTTTTATTTTCAAAAACAAAATTGCAATACTCAAGCAGAATTTCTTCGTTTTTTTTTCACTTTCTATGTTCCAACCAGGGTTGTTTGACTTTTTTGAAACAATGGCAATACCAAAGCCTAATTAATTTGTTTCTTTTCTCATTCTTATGTTCCAACCAGGGCTGTTTGTCTTTCCCAAAAAATACCAATACCAAAGTGGAATGTTATGTTTGTTTTCTCCTTCTTTAATTTCAACCAGAGTTGTTCAACATGTTTTCCCAGAAATATCCATACAAAAGCGAAATTGCTCTGTTTTTTCTCATCCCTTTGTCTCAACCCGGTTTGTCCGTCTTTTCCTCCCAAAAATGGCAATACAAAAGCAGGGATACACACAGAGAAACACCACACAGAGTCAGACTCAGAAGCACACAAAGACAGACACAAAAACAGAGAGAGAGAGAGAGATAGAGAGAGAGAGAGAGAAAGAGAGAGAGAGAGAGAGAGAGAGAGAGAGAGAGAGAGAGAGAGAGAGAGAGAGAGAAAGAGAGAGAGAGAGAGAGAGAGAGAGAGAGAGAGAGAGAGAGACAGAGAGACGAGAGAGAGAGAGAGAGAGAGAGAGAGAGAGAGAGAGAGAGAGAGAGAGAGAGAGAGAGAGAGAGAGAGAGAGAGAGAGAGAGAGAGATAGAGAGAGAAAGAAAGGCGGAGAGAGGGAGAAAGAGAGAGAGAAAGAGAGAGAGAAAAACATATATAAACACACAGAGTCAGACAAAGACAGACACAGAGACAAGCAAACAGACACTCAGACACACAGACATGGTGAGAGAGAGAGAGAGAGACAAAAAACACACACAAACACACAGAGTTAGACACATAAACATACAAAGCCAAACACAGAGACAGACTCTCAGAAACACGGCAACGGTGAGAGAGAGAGACAATAAACACACAAAAGAGAGAGAGACAATTGTTATGGTCCTCAACAAGTTCGCTTCCAGGATTCATATTATTATTGGTGTTATGTTTCATCTTGTTTTTATTTCAATAAATTGAATTGAAATTGAATTGAATTGAAAAAACAAACAGAGTCAGACGCAAAAAAGACAGACAGAGAGACAGCAAACATACACTCAGAAACACAGGCACGATGAGAGAGATAAAAAAAAAACAGAGTCAGACAAGCAAAGACAGACACAGAGACAAATAGAGGTTCAGACACACAGGTACGGTGAGAGAGAAATAAAAAAAACACGCACAAACACACACAGTCAGATACACAAATACCCAAAGACAGACACAGAGGTAGGCAAACAGACGCTCAGACAAACAGGCACGGTGAGATAGAGCTAAATAACAAAAACAAATAAACAAACTCAGAAACACAAGTAAAGAGAGAGAAAGAGACAAACCACATAAAACACACCCTGCCTGTGTATCTGAGCGTCTGTTTGCCGGTCTCTGTGTCTATCTTTGTGTGTATGTATGTCTAACTGTGTGTGTTTGTGCTTTTTTTTTTTGTCTCTCTCTCACCGTACCTGTGTGTCTGAACGTCAGTTTATCTCTCTCTGTGTCTGTCTTTGCGTTTCTGACTCAATGTGTTTGTGTGTTTTTTTGTCTCTGTCTCACCGTGCCGGTGTTTCTGATTGTCTGTTTGCATGTCTCTGTGTATTTCTTTGTGTGTTTGTGCGTTTGCCTCTGTGTGTTTGTACATGTTTTTTTTGTCTCTCTCTCTCACCGTACGTCTGTGTCCTTGCCTCTGTTTGTCTCTCTTTTTGTCTGTCTTTGTGTGTCTGACTCTTTGTGTTTGTGTGTATTTTTAAGTGAACTTAAATGAACTTAGCTTGAAAGCAATGTATCAGTTAAAAATCACCTATGCTACCATCTGGAGTGTGTAGAATGTGCTACGCATGAACCCAGGGAGTTGTAGGTTGTCTACAGATACCCGAGCGCGACAGTTTTGCTGTAGGTACCCGGGGGACAGCTGTAGGCTGAATGCAGGTGCCCAGATTGCGGCAGTTTGGCTGAATGTATCCGGAATTAGTTGTAAGTTGACTTTAGGTAGCCGCACTGTGGTAGGTGGTACTTTTTCTGGACAGTTGATTCAGGTAGTCATTTCATTGCCTCTGTTGATGGCACTTTTATTGGTCAAATAGATTCAATTCTCATTTCATTATCCATGCCTCTGCGTCCTACAGTGTGTTTGCCTGTCTTTGTATTTCTTTGTGTGTTTGTGTTTCTGACTTTGTGTGTTTGGATATATTTTTGTAGCTCTCTCTCTCTCTCTCTCTTTCCCTCTCTCTCTCTCTCTCTCTCTCTCTCTCTCTCTCTCTCTCTCTCTCTCTCTCTCTCTCTCTCTCTCTCTCTCTCTCTCTCTCTCTCTCTCTCTCTCTCTCTCTCCTCTCTCTCGCTCTCTCTCTCTCTCTCTCTCTCTCTCTCTCTCTCTCTCTCTCTCTCTCTCTCTCTCTCTCTCTCTCTCTCTCTCTCTCTCTCTCTCTCTCTCTCTCTCTCTCTCTCTCTCTGTGCCAGTGTGTCTGAGCGTCTGTTTGTGTTGGTGAATCTGTGTGTTTGTATGTGTTTTTGTCTCTTCCTCTCTCTATCTCTCTCTCCTCTCTCTCTCTCTCTCTCTCTCTCTCTCTCTCTCTCTCCTCTCTCTCTCTCTCTCTCTCTCTCTCTCTCTCTCTCTATACATAAATATATATATATATATATATATATATATATATATATATATATATATATATATATATATATATATATATATATATATATAATATATATATATATATATATATATATATATATATATATATATAATATATATATATATATATATATATATTATATATATATATATATATATATATATATATATATATATATATATATATCTTTCTTTCTCTCTCTCTCTCTCTCTCTCTCTCCTCTCTCTCTCTCTCTCCTCTCTCTCTCTCTCTCTCTCTCTCTCTCTGTGCCTGTGTGTCTGAGCGTCTGTTTGGCTGTCTCAACGTCTATCTTTGTGTGTTTGCGTGTATTTTTGTCTCTTTCTAACCGTACCTGTATGCCTGAGCCTCTGTTTGCCTGTCTGTGTTTGTATTTGAGTATTTTTGTGTCTGAGTCTGTGTGTTTGTACGTGTTTTTGTATATCTTTATCTCTGCCTGTATGTCTGAGCGTCTGTTTGTCTGTCTTTGTGTTTTTGTGTCTGACTCTTTGTGTTTTTGTGTGTTTTTTTTCTCTCTCTCTCTTTCTCCGTGCCTGTGTCTCTGAGTGTCTGTTTACCTGTTTGTGTGTCTTTGTGTGTCTGACTCTTTATGTTTTTATGTGTCTCTATCTCTCTCTCTCTCTCTGTGCTTGTCTGTCTAAGCGTCTGTTTGTCTGTCTCTGTGTCTGTCTTTGTGTCTCTGTGTGTTGACTCTGTGTGTTTGATTCTCTCTCTCTCTCTCTCTCTCTCTCTCTCTCTCTCTCTCTCTCTCTCTCCTCTCTCTCTCTCTCTCTCTCTCTCTCTCTCTCTCTCTCTCTCTCTCTCTCTCTCTCTCTATCTCTCTCTCTGTGTGCCTGTGTGTCTGATAAAACTCCACAGAATTACCACTGAAAATATTTTAAGTTTTTACTATGTAACAGGTTAAAAAAAAATGTATATTTGATGAAATGATATTTTATAAGATTACTGATGTATACGTAAGATTAAATTAGGCTAATTTAAATTAATTCCATCAATGCACTTCTAAACATTCTCTGTGTCATTGGCGTACGGAAGGGAGGGGGAGCAGAGGGGTCAGCCCCTCCCCTGGAACTTCAAATTAACATTAGATATGGATGAAAAAGCAGTGGAAAAACGTTAGATGGTTAAAAAAGCAGTTGATAAAAGGAAGATGATTGAAAAAGCTGGAAATAGCTGGAATCACAGAATAAAAGTCAAATAAGAAGCAATTATCCATAATTTCTTGGAAAGATTTAGCTCTAATTGAAAGAGATTGATTAATGCTGAAGCTTATTGATGATTTATGGTTTTTGGTGATTACTTATAAATAAAGATTTCATAGGTAAGATAAAACTTTCTGGCAATGCAAGGTTTTGTGAACTGCCAATATAACTTCAGCCCCCCACCCTTCATCACAGAATCGGCTGCTCCCCCCCCCCCTAGAGAAGAAGCTAAGTATGCCCATGCTCTGTGTAATGTTGAATTAAAAGCGTATATTGTCTATATATATTGCAGTAAAAGAGAAACAAAATCAATCATTCAATGAAATACTAAGAATTTGATCAATCTCGATAATTGACAAAATGAGTATATATGATGATTCTAAATGTAAACATGATTTTTGGTAGATAAACTTTAAGATTAAGGACTTTTACGCGTCGGAAATTGGCACGAGAATTAAATTAAACTCCACTGAACTCTTAATGTAGTATTTTCCAAGTTTTTGAAATACACTAGGTTAAAAAAAGAAAAAAAAGGAAGAAAAGAACTACGTATTTGTTCAATTGACATATTTTGTCAACTTATTGACGTATGAGAAACTCGTAAAGTAGGCCAATACTACCTACTTCCACTTTAGCGGGCAATGGTAATTGATTTCACTGAATCTGACCCTAAAGGATTTTTAGCTATTGATGTAAGTGTTGGTCATAAAACTGAAATACTATCGATCACCAAAATACTACCATACCGGAAAAGACGTAATCAACTCCCATAGATCTTTCAATGTTTGCCAAAATATGTAATTGTAACATTTCTTCGACAAAACGGCATATTTCCAGAATGCCCTAGAAAAGTTAGGGAAAATAAATATCATTGGGGCCCATGAAAACTCAGTAGATGTGACAACCGTGAGCTATATTAAAGCAATCAATCCTTCAATACCTGCTAGTGCTTGATAACGTTCAGAACAAGCAACTGCTTGGCAATTATCTGCCATATCGCTTCGGAAATGTCTCCATCCAATATTGGAGTTTACACTGTTTGCACACCTTAGGATACGCCTGAAATAAAACAGTTTCGCAATAGATTTTTCACTAAATAATACATTCTGAAGCTTTGAAGTCAGACTGTTGTTACGGCCCTATCGCAAGATTTAAGCCTAAATTCTTCAAAATCGCTCAGTGAAAAAAATATTAATTAGAAAATGTATAAACGTACAAATGATAATAACAATTAAATGAAAGCTGTTGATATAACTTTATTTTTTATTACAGTGAATGATGAGACTGTAATTTAAAATCAGCATGAATGATCCAAATTGCAAATTACTTTTATGTGACAAAATTCACTGAAAACTTAAAATGAAGAAGATGAGATTTATATTTGTTCGCCATGGCGTAGGAGTACTTTAATAAAAGAATCAAAATAATTTTCTCCTAGAAATTCACACTACATCTCATCTTTTAAAATTAGTAGTTTGACTCATTCTACAAAATGAGACGGGGATTGCCACATCTTAAACCGCCACTTTAAAAGCGGCATTATAAATTACCAGTTAGTAAAACATATGATACTGTAACAAATATTATTGTTCCAAATGCAAAAGGGTGTATCTGGTACCTTTTCCTGGAAATGAGAAAATTTCATGTGTGTCTCTTTATCTACAGGTTAAATTGCAGAATTTTTTTTAGCTCATAAAGGGTGAGACAAAATCAGTTCTCAATCAGAGCTGCGCTTCAGTTCTTCAGTGTAGTTCAGTTAAGATGTTCAACGGCTTTCAGACTTCCTAAATTTTATCAAATTTTTGTTTAATCCTTGGAAAGCACAGTTGTTTTAATGAAAAGATCGAATATCCTATATTACAATACTATAATGTTATGCGCACCCCTTTATTTCTGGCATTGGGAAGACTTGGGCGTAATAATTTACGAATATCATTTGTCCCTAGTTCAGCCTTCCATATTTTCAGCGTATTAAATACTAATTTTTTTTTTATAACAGCAGGGTTGAGCCTGATCACCACCTCCCTCTCAAACAAATAAATGTTTTTAAAATGTTTCGATAACTTTTGAAATAGTTAATTAATTATGATAAGAAAATTCACAAGCTGAACGGGCATTCTACAAGATTTTTACTCATAACTAATTAAAAAAAAACCTTTTCCACAAAATAAGTTTTTCAAAGAAAAGTAAACAACTCCATTAAACAAAGAATGAGCAAAATAAAATCAAATAATCTCCCAGGCGTGAAACTACCGCAAATCAGCATCGATAAATAAATGAAACCCAAAACGAACAAAAATTACAATAAATAACCGAGTCAAACTCAAAACGAGCAGAAATTAACATAAGTTGGGCTCAAACCCCTATGCCTTCCCAAGGCCAGAACAAAATTTGCACTTTACTGAAAAAATATAAATATTTTACTTTTATAATTTTAATAAATCAAATAATATTAACATTTTGATTGCTAAATATCAGTACATGTATATTAAAACGACAATGCACATTCATTTGTATTTTTTTCAGTGAGCCCTTTTCGAAGTTTCTACGACAACTCCTTCGATACGAAGTGCCCTGGTCTAAAACCAAGAAAAAAAAAATAATACATTGTGCAAAGATAGTTCTTAGGCAGCGCTATTGCGCTGCCTATGATTTGACCCGATTACCCATTTTTAGGGTTCCGGACTATCAATGAATTCACAGGTGACCTCTTTTCTATGAAACAGATATGCCACGTGAGTTTTGGGATCCCCAGTACAGAGTTCTCCGGCATATTTGAAAACAGATCATTTGAGGGACTTACATTATGGGATGATCAAGCTGGATTGCAAAGGGCTTTAGAAGCAAATAATCATCCCTACTCTACTGATGCAGGATGACGAGATTTAAACCAGGCGGGAGTTCTAAGAAATATTCGCTAAGAGCTGAATTCAAAGGTTATCAGTTCTCTTGGCAGTTTCATTTATAGAGATGAGAACAAAATGACGGAATGCTACCACACAGAAACAGAGGGACTACTTACGAAAAATCATCTGACCTAAAAAAAAATTCATTCTTCAGCTAGCTTGAACATTCACCAATTCGCGTGGAATAAATTTTGATGTTCTTTTTACCGGTTTAAAACTTTACATAGGAGGTTTTAAAACCAACCAGTTTTTAAGAAAACAGGGCTACTTGAAAACGAAGGTATCATAGGCAGCGCAATCGCGCTGCCTAAGTAAAGAACGATGTTGGCACAAAGTATTATTTTTTTCCATACCAGGGTACTTCGTATCGAAGGAGTTGTCACAGAAACTTCGAAAAGGGCTCATTCGATTGGAAATTGAAACAGAGGAACTACTTACGAAAAATCATCTGACCTAAAAACTTTTCATTCTTCGGTTAGCTTGAACATTCACCCATTCGCTTGGAATAAATTTTGATGTTCTTTTTACCGGGTTAAAACTTTACACAGGAGGTTTTAAAACCAACCAGTTTTTAAGAAAACAGGGCTACTTGAAAACGAAGGTATCATAGGCAGCGCAATCGCGCTGGCTAAGTAAAGAACGATGTTGGCACAATATATTATTTTTTTCCATACTAGGGCACTTCGTATCGAAGGAGTTGTCGCAGAAAACTTCAAAAAGGGCTCATTCGATTGGAAATTAGAATGGCTAGTGCCCTTTTTAATAGTCGAAAGTGATTAGAAGGCAACTAACATCCCTTCCACGCCCACAATTTCCCCAAACACATCCAATAAAATTTTGAGTAGCCATTTTGTTCAGCATAGTCGATTTCGAGATAGAAATTAAGTTTTGAGGACGATACTCCCCCAAAGCCCTCGGGGCAAGGTTTGTAAGATATGCCCTGGGGGCATATAAGATTTTTATAGAAAGTGTTGTCGTAGAAACTTCAAAAAAGGTTCATTCGATTGGAAGTTTAAAGGGCTAGTGCCCTTTTTAATAGTCAAAAGTCATTGGAGGGCAACTAACCCCCCTCTCACATCCACCTTTTCCCCAAACACATCCAATCGAAATTTTGAGATAGCCATTTTTTTCACGTAGTTGAAAATTCTGGAAACTAGGTCTTTGAGGAAGACATCCCCCACCCCACATCCCTCAGGGCAAGGGTTGTAAGATATGCCCTGGGGGCATATAAGGTTTTTATAGAAAGCGTTGTCGTAGAAACTTCAAAAAGGGCTCATTCGATTGCAAATTGAAATGGCTAGTGCCCTTTTTAATGCTCTCTCCTCTCATCACTAATCAAATTTTGAAAAAACAATTTTGTTCAAAACAGCCAAAAGGTCTAGTAGGCTATGTAAATCAAGGTAGCTATGCTGCCAGGGATGCAATACCCCTCACAGCCCTCAGGTTAAGGACTGAGAATTATGCAATTTTCTCTTTTTTCACTTGCAGGATTTGTTATTACAAAAGAAAGGATTTTTTTTATTCTAAGGATGTTCGAAAAGGCTTAGAGTATTGAGGTGAAACTTCGGGGAATGTTGAGCGACATGCTAAACTAAGTCTGAAGATACTACATTCCTCCTGTTTATCAAAAAGGTATATCTGCAATATCACCAGAACAGCTAATAGTATTAAGTTTAAATTTTCAGAGCATGTTAAGGAAGATGTTAAAAAGTGGTCGGGGGTAACCAGTCCCTCTTCCATTCCCTTCTTAGCTACCCTCCTTCCAAAGATATCTGATCATAATTTTGGAAAAGCCATCTTGTTAAAACTAGTAGACAAAGTCAGATAACTATACCTCCGGGAATGACTTAACCCCCAAAACCCCTGGAGCAAGTTTTGTAAGTTATACAAGTTGCCCAGTGCTTGTATACAAGCTTGGTTATTGGGGAATTGTGGCATTTTTCACTCTGAGACTTCAAAAAGGCTAAGAATTAATATTCTTAGGTAAAACCTATAGAAAATGTTGAGAGGGATGTCAAGCAAAATCAAAACACACTATATGTAGGAGGGTTTTCAAAAGGACGCAACATCAATAACTAAGGGATGCTGCCCCTTCCCCCTCTTGCACTTTTAGATTATCTTCTTAACACTGATAGAGATCTTAAAAAGCTATTTTATTTGACATAGTCACAACGTCTAATAGATAAGCTTCTGGGGATGCTCTGCCCTCCCAGCCTCCGGGGCAAGGAATGTAAATGATACAATTCTTAGGTTTTTACATGCAGAATTTATCATTAGGAGAGGAGGGAATGTTTGATCCTGGATGTGTCCAAAAAGGCCAAGGGTATTAAGCAAAACTTCGGGAAATGTTGAGGGACATGTTGGGCTAAATCAAAAGAACTTTTGCGCATCCAAGTTGTCAAAAACACCTATCTGCAATATCTTAGGAAGAGTAAGGGTATCAACTTGAAACTTTCAAGGTCATTACTGCTACTGCTACTATTACAGATGCAAATGAAACAGGTTGAGACTGCAGCTGTGACTACTTCCAGCTGCAACGACTTGCAACTGTTATTGCACTGCTACAACATCTATTTTGACTACTTTCAATGAATGTTGAGGGGATGTCGAACTGTGAAACTTTCATGTTGAAAAAAAAAACATCACTTTGACGTTTTGATACTTTGAAGAAACTTTGATGCTGAAAAATAAAATGATGTTGAAATGTGGAATGTTGAGGAAAACTCTAAACCTTGGCAATCAATAATGAACACAAATTAATTTAGAAAAAAAAATTTCCGAAAAAGTAGTTTTTCAAAAAAAAAGTATAGAGCCATATTAAACTTAAGATGTAAATTAAGAAACAGCAGAAATAAATTCCTATAATAACTCTAATTCAAAATGACCAGAAATTAATATTAAGGAATAAATCAAATACAAACTGAACAGAAACTAAATAAACAATCATAGCAAACCAACATACAACAGGTACTAAAACAAATGAACAAATGAATCTTAATGCGAGTAAAATTTAAATTCAGTATGCGAATCCAACTTGAAACGACCAAAAACCACTACGAAAAAGAGTTTGGCTACTATCTCCTTCCATAACTGTAATTAAATAAAAAATAAAAAAGTTTTTTCAACTGAAAGTAAGGAGCAGCATTAAAACTTAAAACGAACAGAAATTATTACGTATATGAGGAGGTTCGCCCCCTAGTCAATACCTCGCTCGTTACGCTAAAGCTCGAATTTTGTTCGAATTACAAATCCCTTAATCACAGAGGCCATTTAATAAGAATAGATAGCTCTTTTGAAAGTACTAAAAAAACTTTAGCTTTAAGAGCAAAGTATTGAACAGGGGGCGAACCCCCTCATATACGTAATAATTTCTGTTCGTTTTAAGTTTTAATGTTGCTCCTTACTTGCAGTTGAAAAGACTTGTGTTTTTTATTTAATTTCTGATCGTTTTTAAAATAATGCTGGGAAATCCGGCACCCCCTTCATAGAAATGTCCCTTCCCCCAAGAAAACATCCTCCATGGAAAGATATATGCCCTGGGGGCATATATGGTTCTTATGGAAGGGATGCTCGCATAAAATTCAAAGAGGGCTCATTTGATTGGAAATTGAAAGTTCTAGTTTACTTTTTAAAAGTCAAAGGAGATTGGAGAGCACCTACCCCCCCCCCGTCCTAGCCATTTTTTTCTAACCCATCTGATAAGAAATTTGAGATAGCCATTTTTTTTCAAAAATTGTTTCAAGACCATGTAACAAAAACTCCGGGTTCGACACAGACCCCCTGGGCCCGAGGGCAGGCGTCGTAAGTTATTCCGTGTGGAAATATATGGTTCTTATGGAAGGGATGCTCGTAAAAACTTCAGAGAGGGCTAATTTAATTGGAAATTGAAAGTTCTAGTTCAGTTTTCTAGATTAAAAAGAGAATGGAGGGCAACTAGCTTCCCCCCACGCCCCTTTTTTCCCGCATAGATCCGATAAAACTTTGAGGTAGCCATTAAGTTAAAAATTGTTCAAAAGTCAGATAACAAAAACTCAGGTATCGACACAACTCCCCAAGGCACGGAGGCAGGCGTTGTAAGTTTTGCCCCGGGTCATATATGGTTCTTATGAAAGGGATGCTCGTATAAACTTCATACAGGGCTGATTTGGTTGGAAATTGAAAGTTTGAGTTCACTTTTTAATAGTCAAAAGAGATCCGAGGGCAACTATCCGACCCCCCACGCTTCTTTTTCCAAACCCATTTGAGGAAAATTTTGAGATAGACATTTTGTTAAAAAAAAATAGTTCAAATTTTGGATAAAAAAAACTCCGGTTTCAAAACAACCCCAAGGGCCCGGGGGAAGGCGGTTCTAAGTTATACTTTAAAGGCATGTATGGTTCTTATAAAAGGGATGCCCGTATAAACTTCATAGAGGGTTTATGGGATTGGAAATCGAAAGTTCTAGTTCTCTTTTCTAAGAGTCAAAAAACATCCGAGGGCAACTAGCCCCCACCCACACACCCTTTTTTCCTCAAGCCTATCCGATAATATTTTTAAAATAGCCATTTCATTAAAAATAGCTCAAAGGTCAGATAAGAAAAACTCCTGTGTCGACGCAACCCCCCAGGGCCCGGAGGCAGGCGTTGTAAGTAATTCTCTGGGGGCATATATAGTTGTTATGGAAGGGATACTCGTATGAACTTCGGAGAGGCTCATTTGATAGGAAATTGAAAGTTCTTGCTCATTTTTTAGAGTCAAAAGAGATCGGAGGGAAACTAGCCCTCCCCCCAAGCTTTTTTTCCAGACCCACCTGATGAAAAATTTGAGATAGACATTCTGTTAAAAAAAAATAGTTCAAAGGTCGGATAAAAAAAAACTCCGGTGTCATTACAACCCCCAGAGCCTGGAGGAATGTGGTTCTAAGTTATGCCCTAAAGGCTAGTATTCTTATTATGAAAGGAATGCTTGTATAAACATCACAGAGAGCTGATTTGGTTGAAAATTGGAAATTGGGGTTCACTTTTTAATAGTCAAAAGAGATCCGAGGGCAACTATCCACCCCCCCCCCCACGCTTCTTTTTCCAAACCCATTTGATGAAAATTTTGAGACAGACATTTTGTTAAAAAAATAGTTCAAATTTCGGATAAGAAAAACTCCGGTTTCAAAACAACCCCCAGGGCCCGGGGGAAAGCGGTTCTAAGTTATACCCTAAAGGCATGTATGGTTCTTTGCCCCTTATAAACTTCATAGAGAGTTTATGGGATTGGAAATTGAAAGTTCTAGTTCACTTTTTAAGAGTCAAAAACTATTCGAGGGCAACTACCCCCCCCCCCTTCACACACCCTTTTTTCCCCAAGCCTATCCGATAATATTTTTAAAATAGCCATTTCATTAAAAATAGCTCAAAGGTCAGATAAGAAAAACTCTTGTGTCGATGCAACCCCCAGGGCCCGGGGGCAGGCGTTGTAAGTAATGCTCTAGGGGCATATATAGTTCTTATGGAAGGGATGCTCGTATAAACTTCGGAGAGGGCTCATTTGATCGGAAATTGAAAGTTCTCGCTCACTTTTTAGAGTTAAAAGAGATCGGAGGGCAACTAGCCCCCCCCCACGCTTTTTTTTCCAGACCCATCCGATGAAAAATTTTAGATAGACATTTTGTTAAAAAAAAAATAGTTCAAAGGTCGGATAAAAAAAAAACTCCGGTGTCATTACAACCCCCCAGGGCCTAATGCAAGGCGGTTCTAAGTTATGCCCTAAAGGCATGTATTCTTGTTATGAAAGGAATACTCGTATAAACTTCATTGAGGGCTTATTTGATTGGAAATTGAAAGTTATAGTTCACTTTTTAAGAGTCAAAAGATATCTGAGACTAACTAGCCTCCCCCCCCCACACCATTTTTTCCCCAAGCCTGTCTGATAAAATTCTTACATAGCCAATTCTTTGAAAATAGCTCAAAAGTCAGATAAGAAAAACTCCTTTGTCGACGCAACCCCACAGGGCTCGGAGGCAGGCGTTAGTAGAAAGGGGAGTTCTACTCCGAACATGACCACGTGGTTTATGGTTTTCTCACTGAGAATGAAAAAACAGGAATTTTCTCACTTGAAAAAACAGGAATTTTCTCACATTTATGTCTGTTTTCATGGATGGTTATGTGTGTTGGTCGATTTATTTGATGTTTTTCATGGATGGTTATGGATGATTTATGTCTGTTCGTTGTCAGTGAGAATGGACATGCTCGACGCGAATGTTGTGAGATTGTTTGGCTAACCTAACCTGAGAACTTGATTTACATAATTATTATTGATTGGGAAATTATTGATTCACGAAAGGGGGAATTAAGAAACATTATGGCTTCTTTAATCTTAGGTCTGAGGGATAAACGTTCTTTAGGTCAGAGAGAAAAATTAATATTCTATTTTTAAATAGGGCTTCATTGATCTTTAGTGTCAGGAATCATAAATGACATCACTTGTTATCTTGGAATTATGCGGGAGTCTAAAGAGATAGAAATTCTATTTTTAAATACGGCTTCACTGAGCTTTAAGTCGGAGAGATAAATTGATATTCTAACGAAACCTTAATAGTTTAGCTAGGAACATTTATGAGATGAAGAGATTAACGTAGAAAAGGGTTTCCTAGAAATTTGAAATGTGAAAGCACAGAGATGCCAAAAAACAAAAGGAACACACAGAAATTACTTTTAGGGGATTATTTGGGCGAAAGGTTTTAGACAGGTTATGGAATTATTTCGGCGAAACAGTTAGAGACATTTTAAAAGATGATTTTAGAAAGGGTTTTAGAAGAGGTTTTGAGTGTGGTCGTTATAGTAAACAAGTTCTATTTGAACAGTGTCGTGAGGTCCTCTACCCCAACCCCAAAGGGCCCCGATCGCCCTACCCCGATCCAAAGGGCTCCAATCCCCATACCCAAATTCCGAAGGAACCCCCCGGTCCCAAAAGGCCATCCCCGGGCCCAGTCTTTCGTTGATGTATGTTGTCTGAAACCTATGATTTGGGGTGTATGGGTTGCTATTTTTGACTTTTCTGAGTTGGATTTCTTAGTCTTTCATAGGTATGTGTTGTCTGAAACCTATATTTTGGGATGGGTGGTTTGCTATTTTGACCTTTCTGAGCTGGATTTCTTAGCCTTTCATAGGTGTGTGTTGTCAGAAAATTATGATTTGGGATGTGTAGTTTGCTATTTGGACTTTTCAGAGCTAGAATTCTTAGTCTCTCATAGGTGTTTGTTGTCTGAAACTTCTAGTTTGGGATGAGTAGTTTGCTATTTCAGACTTTTATGAGCTAGGCTTTCCTAGTATATCGTAGGTGAATGTTGTCAGAAAATTATGATTTGGGATATGTAAATTACTATTTCGGGCTTTTCTGAGCTAGATTTCTTAGTCCCTCATAGGCGTTTGTTGTCTCAAACCTATAGTTTGGGATGAGTAGTTTGCTATTTTTGACCTTTCAGAGCTAGGTTTCTTAGCCTTTCATAGGTGTGTGTTGTCAGAAACTTATGATGTGGGATATGTAAATTACTATTTTTGACTTTTCTGAGCTAGATTTCTTAGCCTTTCATGGGTGTTTGTTGTCTGAAACCTATAGTTTGGGATGAGTAGTTTGCTTTTGGACTTTTCAGAGCTGGATTTCTTAGCCTTTCGTGGGTGTGTGTTGACTGAAACTTATGATTTGGGATATGTAAATTACTATTTCGGGCTTTTCTAGGCTAGATTTCTTAGTCTTTCGTTGATGTGTGTTGTCTGAAACCTATGATTTGGGATTTGTAGTTTTGCTTTTTGGACTTTTCATAGCTAGGATTCTTAGTCCCTCATAGGTGTTTGTTGTCTGAAACCTATAGTTTGGGATGAGTAGTTTGCTATTTCAGGCTTTTCTGAGCTAAGGTTTCTTAGTATTTCATAGGTGTGTGTTGTCTGAAACTTATGACTTGAGGTGTCTAATTTGCTATTTCAGGCTTTTCTGAGCTAAGGTTTCATAGTATTTCGTAGGTGAATGTTGTCTGAAACTTATGATTTGGGATATGTAAATTACTATTTCGGGCTTTTCTAAGTTAGATTTCTTAGTCTTTTGTTGGTGTGTGTTGACTGAAACCTATGATTTGGGATATAAGGTTCTTAGTCTTTCGTTGGTGTGTGTTGTCTGAAACCTGGTGTGTGTTGACTGAAACCTATGATTTGGGATATAAGGTTCTTAGTCTTTCGTTGGTGTGTGTTGTCTGAAACCTATGATTTGGGATTTGTAGTTTGCTTTTTGGACTTTTCAGAGTTAGGATTCATAGTCCCTCATAGATGTTTGTTGTCTGAAACCTATGTTTGGGATGAGTAGTTTGCTATTTCAGGCTTTTCTGAGCTAAGGTTTCCTAGTATTTCGTAGGTGTGTGTTGTCTGAAACTTATGATTTGAGGTGTGTAATTTGCTATTTCAGGCTTTTCTGAGCTAAGGTTTCATAGTATTTCGTAGGTGAATGTTGTCTGAAACTTATGATTTGGGATATGTAAATTACTATTTCGGGCTTTTCTAAGCTAGATTTTTTAGTCTTTTGTTGATGTGTGTTGTCTGAAACCAATGATTTGGGATGGGTGGGTTGCTATTTTTGACTTTTCTGAGCTGGATTTCTTAGCCTTTCATAGGTATGTGTTGTCTGAAACCTATGATTTGGGATCGTTAATTTGCTATTTTTGACTTTTCTGAGCTAGGTTTCTTAGCATTTCATAGGTGCGTGCTGTCAGAAAATTATGATTTGGGATTTGTAGTTTGCTTTATAGACTTTTCAGAGCTAGGATTCTTAGTCCCTCATAGGTGTTTGTTGTCTGAAACCTATAGTTTGGGATGAATAGTTTGCTATTTCAAGCTTTTCTGAGCTAAGGTTTCTTAGTATTTCATAGGTGTGTGTTGTCTGAAACTTGTGATTTGAGGTATGCAATTTGCTATTTCCGACTTTTCATAACCAGATTTCTTAGTCTTTCGTAGGTATGTGGTGTCTGAAACCTATGATTTGGGATGTGTGGGTTGCTATGTTTTGACTTTTCTGAGCTGGATTTCTTAGCCTTTCGTAGGTGTGTGTTGACTGAAACCTATGATTTGGGAATGAGTGGTTTGCTATTTTTGACTTTTCTGAGCTAGATTTCTTAGCATTTCATAGGTGTGTGCTTTCAGAAAATTATGATTTGGGAGGTGTAGTTTGCTTTTTGGACTTTTCAGAGCTAGGATTCTTAGTCCCTCATAGGTGTTTGTTGTCTGAAAGTTCTAGTTTGGGATGAGTAGTTGGATATTTCAGGCTTTTCTGAGCTAAGGTTTCTCAGTATTTCGTAGGTGAAGCTTCCATGTCAGTTTTAAGTTCACCAAGACATAAAAAATTTAAAGTTCAGTTCTAATTTTTCCACAGAAGATAGGAAAAGTTATACTATGATTGTGATTATTTTCTATGAAGATAGAAAGTTTCACTTTAATTCTAAATTTTCTTAAATTCAGTTCCGACTTTTCTCAGAGATGAAAAACTTTAAAGTTCAATTTAAAATTTTCTCAAAGAAGTCAAGGAAAGTTCAAGTTCTCTTCTGAATTTTCTCAATGAAAAAGAAATTAGTCATTGATCATTTCTATTTTTCCAAATAATATAAAAATTTTCCACTTTAGTTCAGATCTGTCTCGAAGAGATGAAAAATTTAAAATACTATTCCAAATTTTTCACAGAAGATAAAAAAGTTCAAGTTCTCTTCGGAATTTTACCAAAGAACACAATTCAATTCTAATTTCTCCAGAGAAAACAAAAATCTTCCACTTCAGTTCTTTATTTCACAAAGACATAAAGAAATTTAGAGTTCAATTCTAAATTTTTCGGTGGAAGATAGAAAAAGTAATACCATACTTGTGAATATTTTCACGGAAGATAAAAAGTTCTAGTTCAATTTTAAATTTTCTCAACGAAGTGAAGAAAAGTTCAAGTTCCCTACTGAATTTTACCAAAGAACACAATTCAATTCTAATTTATCCAGAGAAAATAAAAATCTTCCACTTAAGTTCTTTATTTCACAAAGACATAAAGAAATTTAAAGTTCAATTCTAAATTTTTCAGTGGAAGATAGAAAAAGTAATACCATACTTGTGAATATTTTCCCGGAAGATAAAAAGTTCTAGTTCAATTTAAAATTTTCTCAACGAAGTGAAGAAGAATTCAAGTTCTCTTCTGAATTTTACCAAAGAACACAATTCAATTCTAATTTCACCAGAGAAAATAAAAATCTTCCACTTCAGTTCTTTATTTCACAAAGACATAAAGAAATTTAAAGTTCAATTCTAAATTTTTCGGTGGAAGATAGAAAAAGCAATACCATACTTGTGAATATTTTCACGGAACATAAAAAGTTCTAGTTCAATTTAAAATTTTCTCAACGAAGTGAAGAAAAGTTCAAGTTCTCTACTGAATTTTACCAAAGAACACAATTCGATTCTAATTTCTCCAGAGAAAACAAAAATCTTCCACTTAAGTTCTATATTTTACAAAGACATAAAGAAATTTAGAGTTCAATTCTAAATTTTTTCGTTGGAAGATAGAAAAAGTAATACCATACTTGTGAATATTTTCCCGGAAGATAAAAAGTTCTAGTTCAATTCAAAATTTTCTCAACGAAGTGAAGAAGAATTCAAGTTCTCTTCTGAATTTTACCAAAGAACACAATTCAATTCTAATTTCACCAGAGAAAATAAAAATCTTCCACTTAAGTTCTTTATTTCACAAAGACATAAAGAAATTTAAAGTTCAATTCTAAATTTTTCCGTGGAAGATAGAAAAAGTAATACCATACTTGTGAATATTTTCTCGAAGAGATGAAAAATTTAAAATACTGTTCCAAATTTTTCACAGAAGATAAAAAAGTTCAAGTTCTCTTCGGAATTTTACCAAAGAACATAATTCAATTCTAATTTCTTCAGAGAAAACAAAAATCTTCCACTTCAGTTCTTTATTTCACAAAGACATAAAGAAATTTAGAGTTCAATTCTAAATTTTTCGATGGAAGATAGAAAAAGTAATACCATACTTGTGAATATTTTTCCGGAAGATAAAAAGTTCTAGTTCAATTTGAAATTTTCTCAACGAAGTGAAGAAAAATTCAAGTTCTCTTCTGAATTTTACCAAAGAACACAATTCAATTCTAATTTCACCAGAGAAAATCAAAATCTTCCACTTAAGTTCTTTATTTCACAAAGACATAAAGAAATTTAAAGTTCAATTCTAAATTTTTCGGTGGAAACAAGAAAAAGTAATACCATACTTGTGAATATTTTTCCGGAAGATAAAAAGTTCTAGTTCAATTTGAAATTTTCTCAACGAAGTGAAGAAAAATTCAAGTTCTCTTCTGAATTTTAGCAGAGAACACAATTCAATTCTAATTTCATCCAGAGAAAATAAAAATCTTCCACTTCAGTTCTTTATTTCACAAAGACATAAAGAAATTTAAAGTTCAATTCTAAATTTTTCGGTGGAAGATAGAAAAAGTAATACCATACCTGTGAATATTTTCTCGAAAAGATGAAAAATTTAAAATACTGTTCCAAATTTTTCACAGAAGATAAAAAATTTCAAGTTCTCTTCAAGTTAGGTTAGGTTCAAGTTAGGTTAGGTTAAGTTTGGTTAGGCTAGGTTAGCCTACGTACGAGCGCGTACGTAGGCTGACCTAGCCTAACCTAACTTAACCTAACCTAACTTAATCTAACCTAACCTAACCTAATCATACACCTAACTTTTTGCCTGTCTCTCACCTAACCTAAGCTAACCTAAGTGAAGCGTACGTAGTCTAACCTAACCTAACTTAACCTAATCTAACCAAACTTAATCTAGCCTAACCTAACCTAACCATACCCCCCAGAAAAGTTTAGGTTAACTTATCATGAGCGCTCATGATAAGTTAACCTAACCTAACCTAACTTAAACATGTAGAAATGTTTCTATTTATTTATTAATATTTATTTATACCTAACCTAACCTATTGTTTTGGAGGTTAGATGAACGAGTTTGAACGATTGTCTTTAATAATAGAAGGAGTCACTCATTTTCTAATTTAAAAATGTGAGGGGTAAATTCATAAGACAAAGGAGCTAAAATTTAATTTAAAATTAGAACAGAACTTTAAATTTTTCATCTCTTTGAGAAAAAACCAGAACTGAAGTGGAACCTTTTTTATTTTCTTGGAAAATTAGAAGAGAACTTTGAATTTTTTATGTCTTTGAGAAATTAAGAACTGAAGTGGAAGCTTTTTTCATTTTCATTGGTAAAATTCAGAATTGAGCTAACTTTTTTATTTTCTTTAAGAAAATTCAGAAGAGAACTTGAACATTTTGCACTTCTTCGAGAAAACTCAGAATTAAAGTGATGCACCTTATCTTCATGTCGAAGATTCAAAATCAATGTATAGCTTTTTCTATCTTCTATGAAAAATTTGGAACAGAACTTTAAATTTTTCATCTCTTTGCAAAAAATCGGAACTGAATTTAAGAAAATTAGAATTAAAGTGAAACTTTTTATCTTCACTGGAAAATAATCACAATCATAGTATAACTTTTCCTATCTTCTACAGAAAAATTTAGAACTGAACTTTAAATTTTTATGTCTTTGAGAAATTATGAACTGAAGTGGAAGGTTTTTTTCATTTTCATTGGTAAAATTCAGAATTGAGCTAACTTTTTTCTCTTCTTTAAGAAATTCAGAAGAGAACTTGAACATTTTGCACTTCTTCGAGAAAGCTCTGAATAAAGTGGAGTTCCTTATCTTCATGTCGAATATTCAAATCAATGTATAACTTTTTCTATCTTCTATGAAAAATTTGGAACAGAACTTTAAATTTTTCATCTCTTTGAGAAAAATCAGAACTGAATTTAAGAAAAATATAAATAAAGTGAAACTTTTTATCTTCACTGGAAAATAATCACAATCATAGTATTACTTTTTCTATCTTTCATCTAAAATTTAGAATAGAACTTTAAATTTCTTTATTTCATTGTGGAACTTAAAACTGAAGTGAAAGATTTTTATTTTCTCTGGAGAAATTAGAATTGAAGTGTGTTCTTTGGTAAAGTTCAGAAGAGAACTTGAACTTTTCTTCACTTCGTTGAGAAAATTTTAAATTGAACTAGAACTTTTTATCTTCCGTGAAAATATTCACAAGTATGGTATTACTTTTTCTATCTTCCACCGAAAAATTTAGAATTGAACTTTAAATTTCTTTATGTCCTTGTGAAATGAAGAAATGAAGTGGAAGATTTTTATTTTCTCTGGTGAAATTAGAATTGAATTGTGTTCTTTAGTAAAATTCAGTAGAGAACTTGAACTTTTCTTCACATCGTTGAGAAAATTGTAAATTGAACTAGAACTTTTGATCTTCCGGGAAAATATTCACAAGTATGGTATTACTTTTTCTATCTTCCACCGAAAAATTTAGAATTGAACTTTAAATTTCTTTATGTCTTTGTGAAATAAAGAACTTAAGTGGAAGATTTTTATTTTCTCTCGAGAAATTAGAATTGAATTGTGTTCTTTGGTAAAATTCCGAAGAGAACTTGAACTTTTTTATCTTCTGTGAAAAATTTGGAACAGTATTTTAAATTTTTCATCTTTTCGAGAAAATATTCACAGGTATGGTATTACTTTTTCTATCTTCCACCGAAAAATTTAGAATTGAACTTTAAATTTCTTTATGTCTTTGTGAAATATAGAACTGAAGTGGAAGATTTTTATTTTCTCTGGATAAATTAGAATTGAATTGTGTTCTCTGCTAAAATTCAGAAGAGAACTTGAATTTTTCTTCACTTCGTTGAGAAAATTTTAAACTGAACTAGAACTTTTTATCTTCCGGGAAAATATTCACAAGTATGGTATTACTTTTTCTTGTTTCCACCGAAAAATTTAGAATTGAACTTTAAATTTCTTTATGTCTTTGTGAAATAAAGAACTTAAGTGAAAGATTTTGATTTTCTCTGGTGAAATTAGAATTGAATTGTGTTCTTTGGTAAAATTCAGAAGAGAACTTGAATTTTTCTTCACTTCGTTGAGAAAATTTTAAATTGAACTAGAACTTTTTATCTTCCGGGAAAATATTCACAAGTATGGTATTACTTTTTCTATCTTTCATCGAAAAATTTAGAATTGAACTCTAAATTTCTTTATGTCTTTGTGAAATAAAGAACTGAAGTGTAAGATTTTTGTTTTCTCTGAAGAAATTAGAATTGAATTATGTTCTTTGGTAAAATCCCGAAGAGAACTTGAACTTTTTTATCTTCTGTGAAAAATTTGGAACAGTATTTTAAATTTTTCATCTCTTCGTGAAAATATTCACAAGTATGGTATTACTTTTTCTATCTTCCACGGAAAAATTTAGAATTGAACTTTAAATTTCTTTATGTCTTTGTGAAATAAAGAACTTAAGTGGAAGATTTTTATTTTCTCTGGTGAAATTAGAATTGAACAGTGTTCTTTGGTAAAATTCAGAAGAGAACTTGAATTCTTCTTCACTTCGTTGAGAAAATTTTGAATTGAACTAGAACTTTTTATCTTCCGGGAAAATATTCACAAGTATGGTATTACTTTTTCTATCTTCCAACGAAAAAATTTAGAATTGAACTCTAAATTTCTTTATGTCTTTGTAAAATATAGAACTTAATTGGAAGATTTTTGTTTTCTCTGGAGAAATTAGAATTGAATTGTGTTCTTTGGTAAAATTCAGTAGAGAACTTGAACTTTTCTTCACTTCGTTGAGAAAATTTTAAATTGAACTAGAACTTTTTATGTTCCGTGAAAATATTCACAAGTATGGTATTACTTTTTCTATCTTCCACCGAAAAATATAGAATTGAACTTTAAATTTCTTTATGTCTTTGTGAAATAAAGAACTGAAGTGGAAGATTTTTATTTTCTCTGGAGAAATTAGAATTGAACTGTGTTCTTTAGTAAAATTCAGAAGAGAACTTGAATTCTTCTTCACTTCGTTGAGAAAATTTTAAATTGAACTAGAACTTTTTATCTTCCGGGAAAATATTCACAAGTATGGTATTACTTTTTCTATCTTCCACTGAAAAATTTAGAATTGAACTTTAAATTTCTTTATGTCTTTGTGAAATAAAGAACTTAAGTGGAAGATTTTTATTTTCTCTGGATAAATTAGAATTGAATTGGGTTCTTTGGTAAAATTCAGTAGGGAACTTGAACTTTTCTTCACTTCGTTGAGAAAATTTAAAATTGAACTAGAACTTTTTATCTTCCGTGAAAATATTCACAAGTATGGTATTACTTTTTCTGTCTTCCACCGAAAAATTTAGAATTGAACTCTAAATTTCTTTATGTCTTTGTGAAATAAAGAACTGAAGTGGAAGATTTTTGTTTTCTCTGGAGAAATTAGAATTGAATTGTGTTCTTTGGTTACATTCCGAAGAGAACTTGAACTTTTTTATCTTCTGTGAAAATTTGGAATAGTATTTTAAATTTTTCATCTCTTCGAGACAGATCTGAACTAAAGTGGAAAATTTTTATATTATTTGGAAAAATAGAAATGATCAATGACTAATTTCTTTTTCATTGAGAAAATTCAGAAGAGAACTTGAACTTTCCTTGACTTCGTTGAGAAAATTTTAAATTGAACTTTAAAGTTTTTCATCTCTTTGAGAAAAGTCGGAACTGAATTTAAGAAAATTTAGAATTAAAGTGAAACTTTCTATCTTCATAGAAAATAATCACAATCATAGTATAACTTTTCCTATCTTCTGTGGAAAAATTAGAACTGAACTTTAAATTTTTTATGTCTTGGTGAACTTAAAACTGACGTGGAAGCTTCACCTACGAAATACTAAGAAACCTTAGCTCAGAAAAGCCTGAAATATCCAACTACTCATCCCAAACTAGAAGTTTCAGACAACAAACACCTATGAGGGACTAAGAATCCTAGCTCTGAAAAGTCCAAAAAGCAAACTACACCTCCCAAATCATAATTTTCTGAAAGCACACACCTATGAAATGCTAAGAAATCTAGCTCAGAAAAGTCAAAAATAGCAAACCACTCATTCCCAAATCATAGGTTTCAGACAACACACACCTACGAAAGACTAAGAAATCCAGCTCAGAAAAGTCAAAAAATAGCAACCCACACATCCCAAATCATAGGTTTCAGATACCACATACCTACGAAAGACTAAGAAATCTGGTTATGAAAAGTCGGAAATAGCAAATTGCATACCTCAAATCATAAGTTTCAGACAACACACACCTATGAAATACTAAGAAACCTTAGCTCAGAAAAGCTTGAAATAGCAAACTATTCATCCCAAACTATAGGTTTCAGACAACAAACACCTATGAGGGACTAAGAATCCTAGCTCTGAAAAGTCTATAAAGCAAACTACAAATCCCAAATCATAATTTTCTGACAGCACGCACCTATGAAAGGCTAAGAAACCTAGCTCAGAAAAGTCAAAAATAGCAAATTAACCATCCCAAATCATAGGTTTCAGACAACACATACCTATGAAAGGCTAAGAAATCCAGCTCAGAAAAGTCAAAAATAGCAACCCACCCATCCCAAATCATTGGTTTCAGACAACACACATCAACAAAAGACTAAGAAATCTAGCTTAGAAAAGCCCGAAATAGTAATTTACATATCCCAAATCATAAGTTTCAGACAACATTCACCTACGAAATACTATGAAACCTTAGCTCAGAAAAGCCTGAAATAGCAAATTACACACCTCAAATCATAAGTTTCAGACAACACACACCTATGAAATACTAAGAAACCTTAGCTCAGAAAAGCTTGAAATAGCAAACTACTCATCCCAAACTATAGGTTTCAGACAACAAACATCTATGAGGGACTATGAATCCTAGCTCTGAAAAGTCCAAAAAGCAAACTACAAATCCCAAATCATAGGTTTCAGACAACACACACCAACGAAAGACTAAGAACCTTATATCCCAAATCATAGGTTTCAGTCAACACACACCAGGTTTCATACAACACAAACCAACGAAAGACTAAGAACCTGATATCCCAAATCATAGGTTTCAGTCAACACACACCAACAAAAGACTAAGAATCTAACTTAGAAAAGCCCGAAATAGTAATTTACATATCCCAAATCATAAGTTTCAGACAACATTCACCTACGAAATACTATGAAACCTTTGCTCAGAAAGGCCTGAAATAGCAAATTAGACACCTCAAGTCATAAGTTTCAGACAACACACACCTATGAAATACTAAGAAACCTCAGCTCAGAAAAGCCTGAAATAGCAAACTACTCATCCCAAACTAAAGGTTTCAGACAACAAACACCTATGAGGGACTAAGAATCCTAGCTCTGAAAAGTCCAAGAAGCAAAACTACAAATCCCAAATCATAGGTTTCAGACAACACACATCAACGAAAGACTAAGAAATCTAGCTTAGAAAAGCCCGAAATAGTAACTTACATATCCCAAATCATAAGTTTCAGTCAAACACACCCACGAAAGGCTAAGAAATCCAGCTCTGAAAAGTCCAAAAGCAAACTACTCATCCCAAACTATAGGTTTCAGACAACAAACACCCATGAAAGGCTAAGATATCTAGCTCAGAAAAGTCAAAAATAGTAATTTACATATCCCAAATCATAAGTTTCTGACAACACACACCTATGAAAGGCTAAGAAACCTAGCTCTGAAAAGTCAAAAATAGCAAACTACTCATCCCAAACTATAGGTTTGAGACAACAAACACCTATGAGGGACTAAGAAATCTAGCTCAGAAAAGCCCGAAATAGTAATTTACATATCCCAAATCATAATTTTCTGACAACATTCACCTACGATATACTAGGAAAGCCTAGCTCATAAAAGTCTGAAATAGCAAACTACTCATCCCAAACTAGAAGTTTCAGACAACAAACACCTATGAGAGACTAAGAATTCTAGCTCTGAAAAGTCCAAATAGCAAACTACACATCCCAAATCATAATTTTCTGACAACACACACCTATGAAAGGCTAAGAAATCCAGCTCAGAAAGGTCAAAAATAGCAAACCACCCATCCCAAATCATAGGTTTCAGACAACATACATCAACAAAAGACGGGGCCCGGGGATGGCCTTTGGGGGTCTGGGGGGCCGGGTGGGAGCCCGGGGAACCTTTGGGGACCGGGGGGTTCCTTCGGAATTGGGGTATGGGGATTGGAGCCCTTTGGATCGGGGTAGGGCGATCGGGGCCCTTTGGGGTTGGGGTAGAGGACCTCACGACACTGTTCAAATAGAACTTGTTTACTATAACGACCACACTCAAAACCTCTTCTAAAACCCTTTCTAAAATCATCTTTTAAAATGTCTCTAACTGTTTCGCCGAAATAATTCCATAACCTGTCTAAAACCGTTTCGCCCAAATAATCCCCTAAAAGTAATTTCTGTGTGTTCCTTTTGTTTTTTGGCATCTCTGTGCTTTCACATTTCAAATTTCTAGGAAACCCTTTCCTACGTTAATCTCTTCATCTCATAAATGTTCCTAGCTAAACTATTAAGGTTTCGTTAGAATATCAATTTATCTCTCCGACTTAAAGCTCAGTGAAGCCGTATTTAAAAATAGAATTTCTATCTCTTTAGACTCCCGCATAATTCCAAGATAACAAGTGATGTCATTTATGATTCCTGACACTAAAGATCAATGAAGCCCTATTTAAAAATAGAATATTAATTTTTCTCTCTGACCTAAAGAACGTTTATCCCTCAGACCTAAGATTAAAGAAGCCATAATGTTTCTTAATTCCCCCTTTCGTGAATCAATAATTTCCCGGCCGATTATGTAAATCAAGTTCTAAGGTTAGGTTAGCCAAACAATCTCATAACATTCGCGTCGAGCATGTCCATTCTCACTGACAACGAACAGACATAAATTATCCATAACCATCCATGAAAAACATCAAATAAATTGATCAACACACATAACCATCCATGAAAACAGACATAAATGTGAGAAAGTTCCTGGTTTTTCAAGTGAGAAAATTCCTGTTTTTCATTCTCAGTGAAAAAACCATAAACCACGTGGTCATGTTCGGAGTAGAACCCCCCTTTCTACTGGCGTTGTAAGTAATGCTCTGGGGGCATATACAGTTCTTATGGAAGGGATGCTCGTATAAACTTCGGAGAGGGTTCATTTTATTGGAAATCGAAAGTTTTCGTTCACTTTTAGGAGTCAAAAGAGATTGGAGGGCAACTAGCTCTCCCCCCCCCCCCTCCACGCTCTAAATGCATCTGATAAAAATTTTGAGATAGACATTTTGTTAAAAACAGTTCAGGTAACAAAAACTGCGTTGTCGACACAGCCCCTCAGGGCTGTGTCGACATTGTAAGTTATGCCCAGGGGGCATATATGGTTGTTATGGAAAGGATGCTCGTATAAACTTCATAGATGGCTCATTTGATTGGAAATTGAAAGTTCTAATTCACTTTTTAAGAGTAAAAAGTGATCGGAGGGTAGCTAGCCTTCCCCCACACTCCATTAATTTTTTCACAGAGGCACTTCAGAATATAGAAGGCGTCGTCGTATAAACTTCAAAGGGGGCTCATTAGGTTGGAAATCGAAAGTTCTAATGCCCTTTTTAAGAGTCAAAATAATCTGAGGGCAACTAGCCTCCCCCCAAGCCCTTTTTCACTGAATATATCCGATAGAAAATTTGAGGTAGCCATTATATCAGATAAAAATTTTGAGATAGCCATTTTGTTAAAAATAGTTCAAATGTCAGATAACAAAACTCTGATGTCCACACAACCCTCCAGGGCCCGGGGATAGGTGTTGTAAGTTATGCCCTGGGGCATATAAGGTTCTTATGGAAGGGATGCTCGTATAAACTTCAAAGAGGCTCATTTGATTGACAATTGAAAGTTCTAGTCTAGTTAGTTCTAGTCTAGTTCTACTATATGCGTCTACAACAGTCTTGGAAAGTATAAACAACATCAAATTGAATATTTGATATATAATGATATTAATTGTTGAAACATCCACCAGTTCAAGAATTTATTTCACTGTAACTTTATTTTATTTTCAGTGCTGTAAGAACTGGAAAAAAATATTTGTAATATAATTCGTTTTCAGCTAAGCGCCAATGATGCAGTAGGCTTTTGGTTTTTATTTACAGTTAAGAAAGGGGGCAGTATCCAAACTCTTGTTTGTAGTAAAACTATATTGGTCTTGAACAACTTCAGAAAGAAATAATGAATTTAACTGAATGTTTGATGTATAATGATATTAATTGCTGAAAGCTAATCAGTTCAAAATTTTACTATGATTTTAATGTTTATTTTCAATAATAAGTACGAAAGAAAATATTTTTAATAAAATTGGTTTTCAGTAAAGTGCCAATGACGCAGTAGGTTCTAAACCGTTACAGTGAGAGAAAGAGGCGATACCCAAACTCTTGTTTGTAGTAATTTTTGTTCGTTTCAAGCTTGGTTTGCATATTCAATTTAAAATTCCCCTGTTTTAAGATTTACTTATTCATTTATATTAATATCTATTGTATGTTTGTTTGCATTGATTGTTTATTTAATTTTAATTTTAATTTTTATTTAATTTAGTTTATTTAATTGCATTGATTGTTTGCTTAATTTCTGTTCGTTTTAACTACTAATACTACTAACAACTCACCGCAGCACCAAGCCACCTGAGGCCAACACAGCTACCTATGCTCCTCCTCTATCCCAATCTATTCAAAGCCTCTGTTTTTACACCGGCCCACGAAGTTCCCATTTTCTTTAAATCTTTCTTTGTGACGTCCTCCCACCCCAGACAAGGACGACCTGCTTTCGGTTTTGCCCTAGAGGATTGACCGAAAAGAACAATCTTCGGCAATCTGTCATCCTTCATCCGCACAACGTGCCCTAGCCACCTCAACTTTTCTTTCATTATAGCCCTAGAGAGAGGTATTGAACCACATTTTTCATATAACCTATTGTTTGAAGAACGTTCAGTCAGCCGGGTACCCAGAACAATCCTTAAGCAATTTCTCTGGAAAACATCTAGCAAATCTTCATCCGCTTTTCGGACCGTCCATGCTTTAGAGCCATATTTGACCACTGTCATCACTGTAGCTTCGAATATTCTAATCTTGGTTTGCAGACTTATCTTCCTATTCTTCCAAACTTGTTTTAACTGTGAAAAACACCCTGAGCCTTGGCTATTATACTTTTAACATCTTCACTGCTCCCACCAAATTTACTAATAATACTACCAAGGTAGGTGATACTGCCAACCTGATCAATCTTTTCATTACCCAGTGTCACCTTTTCATCTTCACATATTCCTAGCCTTAGTCTTCTTAACACTAATTTTCAAACCTATTCTAGCACGCTGAACTCGCAAAACCTCTAAAACTTCATTCATTTTGCTCACACTTTCATCTAGTATGCTTAAATCATCAGCATAATCTAAGTCCAGGAGACTTTTTCCTCCCCATTTGATTCCGTGGTCTCCCATAGCCTTTCCTGGGCTCCTTAAGACAAAGTCCATCAAAACAATCCATATAAAGGGGGATCAAACACAACTCTGTTTAACCCCTGATTTAATACAAAACCAGCTGCTAACCTCATTTCCTACCTTAACCGCAACAGTGTTATTCTCGTATATAGCACTAATCACTTTAATGTATGGTATTCCATACAAGGATAAAACCTTTACTAAAGCTCTTCTATCAACAGAATCGAACGCTTGCTCATAATCCATAAAACTGAGGACCAAAGGTGTTTTACAACCCAGGCACTTTTCAATTATTAGCCTAAGAGTGAAAATTTGGTCGACACATCCTCTACCTTTTCTAAAACCGCACTGTTCTTCTCTTAAAACTTTGTCTACGGCATCTCTCAGTCTAAGAAGCATCATGTTACTAAGTAATTTACTACCTACAGAGACCAGAGTAATGCCTCGATAATTACCACACTCACTTTTATCACCTTTCTTATAAAGTGGCTTAATTAAGGTTTTCCTAAAATCGTTCGGTACTTCCCCTTTTTCAAAAATCATATTCATAATCTTCAGTAACTTATTTCTAACCTCAGAGCCACCATATTTAAGAAACTCATTTACCACCCTATCAGCACCTGGGGCCTTAATATTTTTTAATCCTTTTAGTACTATCGCTAATTTTTCCTCACAAAACAAATCTTTCTTCACATCCAAGGTATCACAAACTTTTGCATTTTCCTCTATCTCTCTTCCTGCAACTCTATCTCAGTTAAGCAAATTCTCAAAATGTTCGGCCCATCTCTCTTTAGTTCTTTCCTTATCGCTAATTGCGGTTCCATTCCTATCTTTAAGTTTGTTCGTTATAAGTTTCATTTATACTTCAATAGCAAATTTTTTTTTCCGTTTTAGGCTTGATTTTCATATTCAATCTAATTATTATTCGCTTTAAGATCTATTTATTTATTTATATTTTTACTTGTTGAATGTTTTTGCTGTGATTGGTTGTTTAATTTCTGTTCGTTTTGGGTTTCATTTATTCTTTAATAGTAATTTCTGGTCGTTTTGAGTTTGAATTTTAACAGGTATTTGTATTTGCTGAGCAAGTTCAAAATGACCCTTATTTTTCTTTGAAAAATTTATTTTTTGGAAAGTTTTTTTTTTATTAATTTTCAATAAAACGCAAATGACGGAGTAGGCTTTAGATTTTTATCGTTTACCCTGAATGAGTTTCATAGTTCCATAGATTTCGCGCAAACAACAATTATCTCAAGGTAGGGGAGCATGTAAAGGAGGATCAGGTAACAGACCCCTTCACTAAATCGTAAATTTTTCAAAAATTTCCAGCATGTCTAATTCAATTTATCAATTTACTTATTATAACACCCTCCTCCGAAAAAACTCTTGCGTACACGCCTCAATAATATATTTTGTAGGGGCGCAGCCAGAGGGGCTAGCAGTCTAAACCCCTCCCAGTCCCTAATAATTCAGCATAATTACACACGCTTTGTACATAATTAATTTTAAAAACTTTTTCCACAAAATAAGTTTTTCGAAGAAAAGTAAAGAACTCCATTAAACAAAAAATGACCAAAAATAAAATCAAATAATCTACCAAGCGTGAAACTACCAAAAATCAGCATCGATAAATAAATGAAACCCAAAACGAAGAGAAATTACAATAATTAACCGAGTCAAACTCAAAACGAGCCGAAATTAACATAAGTTGGGCGCAAAACCCATAAGCCTTCCAGAGGCCAGAACAAATTTGCACTTTACTGAAAAAATATAAATGTTTTTACTTTTATAACTTTAATAAAACAAATAATATTAACATTTTTATTACTAAATATAAGTATATGTATATTAAATAGACAATGTACATTCATTTGTATTTTTTCAGATACGAAGTGCCCTGCTCTAAAGGAAAAAATTAATAAATAATACATTATGCCAACATCGTTCTTATATACCCCCAGGGCATAATTTGAAATCCTTGCCCTGAGGGTTGTGGGGGAGTGTTCTCCTCTTTACTTAGTCCCCGTTTCTTTTCTAGTTCTCGAGTGTCTCCGTTCTTTACTTAGGCAGCACGATCGTGTTGTTATCATCCTAAAAGACCTAATTTCCAGAACGTTCAACTACGTTGAACAAAATGGATATTTCAAAATTTTGATTGGTTGTTTTTTGGAAAATGGTGGGCGTGAGAGGGGCGTTAGTCGCTATCCAATCACTTTCAACTATTAAAAAAGGCACTAGCCTTTTCAATTTCCAATTGAATGAGCCCTTTTGAAGTTTTTACGACAACGCTTTCAATAAAAACTTTGTATGCCCCAGGGCATAACTTACAACCCTTGCCCCGAGGGCTGAGGGGTAGAAGTTGTCATCCTTAAAGACCTAATTTTCAAAACTTTCAACTATGTTGAATAAAATGGCTATCTAAAAATTTTTATTGGATGTGTTTGGGCAAAAGGTGGGCGTGAGAGGGGGGTTAGTTGCCCTCAAATCACTTTAGACTATTAAAAAGGTATCCCTTTGAATTTCAAATCGAATGAGCCCTTTTTCAAGTTTCTACGACAAAGATTTCAATAAAAACCTAATATGCCCCCAGGGCATAACTTATAATCCTTGCCCTGGGGGTTGTGGGGGAGTGTCCTCCTCAAAAATATATTTTCTATCTGGAAATCAACTACGCTGAACAAAATGACTATCTCAAATTTTTTATTGGATGTGTTTGGGGGAATGATGGGCGTGGGGGGTGGTTATTTGCCCTCCAATAACTTTTGACTATTAAAAAGGACACTAGCCCTTTGAATTTCCAATCCAGGGAGCATTTTGAAGTTTCTACGACAACGCCTTCTATAAAAACCTTATATGCCCCCAGGGCATAACTTAAAACCCTTGCCCTGAGGGCTGTGGGGGAGTGTCCTCCTCAAAAACATATTTTCTATCTGGAAATCAACTACGCTGAACAAAATGGCTATCTCAAAATTTTGATTGGATGTGTTTGGGAAATAATGGGCGGGGGGGGGGGCTAGTTGCCCTTCAATCACTTTTGACTATTAAAAAGGGCACTAGAACTCTCAATTTCCAATCGAATGAGCCCCTTTTGAAGTTTCTATGGCGACCCCTTCCATATGAAGTTCCCAGCTCTAAAGAAAAAAATAATAAATGGTACATTGTGCCAACATCGCTCTTATATGCCCCCAGGGCATAACTTAAAACCCTTGCTCCGAGTTTGTGGGGGAGTGTCCTCCTCAAAAATGTATTTTCTATCTGGAAATAAACTATGCTGAACAAAATGGCTATCTCAAAATTTTAATTAAATTTGTTTGGGGGAATGATTGGCGTGGGGGGGGGGGGCTATTTGCCCTCCAATCACTTTTGACTATTAAAAAAGGCACTAGAACTCTCAATTTTCATTCGAATGAGAACCTTTTGAAGTTTTTACGACGACCCCTTCCATATGAAGTGCCCTGCTCTAAAGGAAAAAAATAATACCTGGTACATTGTGCCAACATCGTTCTTATATGCCCTCAGGTCATAACTTAAAACCCTTGCTCCGAGGTTTGTGGGGGAGTGTCCTCCTCAAAAATGTATTTTCTATCTGGAAATAAACTACGCTGAACAAAATGGCCATCTCTAAATTTTGATTGGATTTGTTCGGGGGACTGATGGGCGTGGGAGGGAAGCTAGTTGCCCCCCATTCACTTTTGACTGTTAAAAAGGGCACTAGCCACTCCAATTTTCAATCGATTGAGCCCTCTTTGAAGTTTCTACACCAACTCCTTCGATACGAAGTGCCCGGCTGAAGAAAAAAAAAAAAAAAAAACATTGTGCCCACATCGTTCTTTACTTAGGCAGCGCTAGCGCGCTGCCTATGATATACCTCTTAGGAATTAGAACCAGGCACACATACAGAAATTCTTCAGAAGGCAAGGGGTCATTTTTTTTTGTGGAACGGACTGCTTATTAATCAGGAGAGCAGGAGAAATTTTTTTTTCCCGTTTTTTCCCGCCTCCGAAAAAAGTCGCGTACAGGCCTCAATCATATATTTGGCAGTGGTTCAGCCAGAGGGGCTAGCCGTCTAGACCCATCCCAGCCTCTATTAATTTAGCATAATTACGCACGCTTTGAACATAATATACGACTTAGGAATTAGAACCAGGCACACATACAGAAATTCTTCAGAAGGGGAGGGGTCATTTTTTGTGGGACAGGCTACTTATTAATCAGGAGAGCAGGAAAAAAACTTCCTGTTTTTTCCTGTCTTCGAAAAAAAAAGTCGCGTACACGCCTCAATCATATATTTGGTAGTGGTACAGCCAGAGGGGCTAGCCGTCTAGACCCATCCCAGCTCCTAATAATTCAGCATAATTGCACACGCTTTGAACATAATATACGACTTAGGAATTAGAACCAGGCACACATACAGAAATTCTTCAGAAAGGGAGGGGTCATTTTTTTGTGGAAAGGACTTCTTATTAAACAGGAGAGCAGGAGAATTTTTTCCGTTTTTTCCGCCTCTGAAAAAAAGTCGCGTACAAGCCTCAATCATATATTTGGTAGTGGTACAGCCAGAGGGGCTAGCCGTCTAGACCCATCCCAGCTCCTAATAATTCAGCATAATTGCACACGCTTTGAACATAATATACGACTTAGGAATTAGAACCAGGCACACATACAGAAATTCTTCAGAAAGGGAGGGGTCATTTTTTTGTGGAAAGGACTTCTTATTAAACAGGAGAGCAGGAGAATTTTTTTTTTCCGTTTTTTTCCGCCTCCGAGAAAAAGTCGCGTACAAGCCTCAATCATATATTTTGTATTGGCGCAGCCAGAGAGTCTAGATCTATCCCAGCCCCTAATAATTGAGAATAATTGCACACGCTTTGAACATAATATACCACTAAGGAATTAGAACCAGGCATCTTTCCCAGGAATTCTTCAGAAGGGGAGGGGTTAATTTTCGTAGAACGGGCTGCTTATTAATCAGGAGAGCAGAATAAAATTTTCTGTATAATATAACTGTATTCCTATATAATATAACTCAAAAATAGCCAGAAGTTATAACATCTCATAGAGAAAGATGCATTACTGAGTAAGTACTACTTTGAAAATTATGTTCTCTTAGTTGAGGTCTTCTGGTATCAATGGGTTTAGGCGTTTGACCCCCCCCCCCGTCAATTACCCCCTCCCCTAAAAATACAACCCGCGGAAAATACCCCCCTCGAAAAATATCCCCCCGGAAAATACTCCCGCGGAAAATATCCCTCGAAAAACACCCCTTCCCCCACCCCGTGGAAAATAAGGCTTTTCAAATTTGAGAATTTTATTTGATTTTTTTTTAATTGCTGTCAGGGAAAGGAGTTTTGGTACTTGTGTATTATGGGCAAATCACTCAAGTTTCCGCTGTGTAAAACTCGCGAGCAAAACCGGTTTCTTCGTTAGTTTTTTTTTATTTTCAGCTTAGCGCGAGACAAGACAAAGACAAGTGACAGAATATATGGAAATATGTAATTGGGCTATATATTTGCACATAGAGGGGGGGGGGGAATTATTTGGATACTTTTAAGTCAGAAAATAATTCTTTCTAGGTATATGGCCACTAAAAAATTGCAGAAGAATAGCGAGGCATCTGGAAATTTTGTTAACTAACAAAAAAAATCCCGGCATAAAGTAAATGTAATGTTTCATTTAAGTGTTTTTTCCACGTGTTAAGTGTTTTATTTTCAATTACAGTTTTTTCCAAGTATTAAGTACTATTATTAGGTTAATATAGTGTTTCATTTAAGTGTTTTATGATGATCGCTGATCAAAGTTCACGTTATTTGTGCCCTTCATTTATGTTATTTTACTGTGGTCATGGCCGTATATTTGCTTTAAAATACACTTATTTATCTATCTATCTAATATGCAGAATAATTGTACCAAACAAATTTTGCATGCACACCCACTATACTTCCCCCTCCCCCCCCCCCCCCGAATGTGCAAATCTATAGCCCAAATTTATTTCTAAAGTAACGAAGAAACTAACGAAAAAACCGGTGTTCTCGAATTTTACGCTGCGCAAACTTGAGTGACTGGCGCATAATACACAAGTACCAAAATTCCTTCTCCCTACGGAAATTAAAAAATTCTCAAATTTGGAAAGCCTTATTCTCCACGGGGGGAGGGTAGTTTCTGGGAGGGGGAGGGTATTTTCCAGGGGTACTTTCTCGAGGGTATTTTCCGGGGGGGGGGGGTATTTTACGCGGGTATTTTCCGTGGGAGTATTTTCCGAGGAGGTTATTTTCCGGGGAAGTAATCGATGGGGCGTGGGGTAAACGCCGGCCACCGGTATTGATATATCCAGTATCAAGGTTGTTCTTGCTTTCATTTAATTAGCCTGTTTTTCAAGTCTCCCTCCCCCTAAAAAGAAAAAAGGTCCCATGTGTCTACCTCAATAGGCTAGATCCATATAACGAGTTCAGGGTTGTCTATTGATATTTTTGTAAATTGTTTGATCTCTAATTAATTCAGGATTCATCCCCTATTCTTCACATAAACAGTCATCATTGACATTAAATTTATTTCAAATTTTTAACAAACATTTATTTGAAGCCCCCCCCCCTCCCATCGTAAGGAACAAAGAAAACCTTGTATGTTTTCAATATATAAAAAAAAAAAATTAACTGAAAGTAAGGAACGACGTTAAAACTTAAAACGAACAGAAATTATTCCTGTATGAAAGGGGCTGTCCCCTCCTCAACGCCTCGCTCTTTACGCTAAAGGTTTTCATTGTTAAAAAAAGAGTTGTGAGAAAGTCAAACTTTAGCGTAAAGAGCGAGGCGTTGAGGAGGGGACAGCCCTTTCATACACGGAATAATTTCTGTTCGTTTTAAGTTTTAACGTCGTTCCTTACTTTCAGTTAAAAAAAACTTGTTTTTTTTATTTAATTTTTGAATGTTTTTGAATTAATACAGGTTTTGATTTTCGCTCACCGTACATGAAGAATTAAAACAAAATTTGAATATTAATTTTACTTTTATTTGGTTAAATGGCTTTCTCGAAACCTGTTTAATTTTATTTACGAACGTTTTTATTAGTAATAATTATACGTAACTAACGAATTAACTTACGTAACGAACTTCTATATTCATATATTTTAATACATATATTAGAGGGTTCGCCCCATAGTCAATACCTTGCTCTTTAAGATAAAGTTCGAATTTTGTTCCATTTCTTTAAAAATGACCCCTTAATCACAAATGCCGTTAATTAGAATAAATAGCTCTTATGAAAGTACTAAATAATCTTCGGCTTAAAGAGCGAGGTATTGACTAGGGGGTGAACCCAATCATATACGTAATGTTTTCTGTCGTTTTATGTTTTGATGTTGCTCCTTACTTTTCTGGAAAGATCCTCCCACATTAACCCCGACTCACTCCCCACCCCCCCCCCACCCCACTACGAGAAAAAATCCCCCCTGAAAACGTCTGTATACTTCCCAATAACCAATACTATATGTTAAGATTGGGTAAAGTTCATAACTTTCAGCCCTCCCCCCGGGGAGTTCGGGGGATTAAGTCATCCTAAAAGACATAGTTATCATTTTTTAGACCATGCTGAACAAAATGGCTATCTCGAAATTTTGATCGGGTGACTTTGGGAAAAAAATGAGCGTGGGAGGGGGCCTAGTTGCCCTCCATTTTTTGGGTCACTTAAAAAGGGCACTAGAACTTTTAAGTTCCGTTCGAATGAGCCCTCCCACGATATTCTAGGACCACTGTGTCGATACGATCACCCCTGGGGAAAAAAAAAACAAACAAATAAACACGCATCCGTGATCTTTCTTCTGGCAAAAAATGCAAAATTCCACATTTTGTAGATAGGAGCTAGGAACCTCTGCAGCAGGGTTCCCTGATACGCTGAATATGATGGTATGATTTTCATTAAGGTTATGTAACTTTTAGGGGGTCTTTCCCCCTTTTTTCGAAAATCAGCCAAATTTTCTCAGGCGCGTAACTTTTGATAAGTAGGACTAAACTTGATGAAACTTATATATTTGAAATCAGCATTAAAACTTATTCTTTTGATGTATCTATTGGTATCAACATTCCGTCTTCTACAGTTTTGGTTACCATTGAGCCGGGTCGCTCCTTACTTACAGTTCGTTACCACGAACTGTTTCATAATTTAGGTTACTTCCTGTTTCTATTGCAGCATTGTTTTTCATCTAATTGAAAACGGAATTTTCATGTTAATTCAGGATTCCTTTCCTACTCTAAATTCATCCTTACCAAATAGTCATCAAACTAATTTCAGACATGTTCACAAACACTAATTTTGAAGCCCCCCCCCCCCCAAATCACAAAAAACTCTCGCACTAGTCTATTTCAACGAGCTGGATTCCTCCAAAGAGATAGTTCATGGTAGTCTCCTGTTATTACGACATCTTATTCCAGCATAATTTCTAATTGAAAGGGTTAATTTTTCTTTCGTTACTTACGTGTTATAGCGACCACATGAAAGAAGTAGAGTTAGGCTAACCCTAATGAAGTATACGAAAATTATGATGAAATATAATACTTTAGTAACGAAATTATGGAAACTACAATAGAAAATTGTGGAAAGCAGGCGGCCCAGAACACATTATATAAAATATCTAACCTAACCGACTCTATATCTTAAATATTTAATTAAAATATACCTGCATAGTACTTGATCTCATTGAGACTAAGGTAATTATCTCCAAATGTGGACAGAGAAACCGGTTTAACTCAGATCAAGAATTTGAATGTGGTCGCTATAACACGTAAGTACTTTCTTTCTATTCGGGTCTCTTTCCCTACATTCTGCACATTCTTACCTAACAGTCATGTTTGTCAGGCAACAAATTTCAAACTAATCTTTCTGCATAAACCAAAATTGCATAAGGACGACTTTAAACCTTGCCCCTGGCCCGTCTGTGCTATTGTCATGCAACCGGTTGTATGCAAATTACTTACTAGATGAGGCCCTTTATTCATTAAATAATTACCCCATAGCGTCCTTATTTTTTAACCTGGTAACATGATATGTAAATAGAAGTATAGCTGTAAAGCTGTCAAAATTACAAAGCAAAACTAAGAAGCAAAAGATAATTTTAGACGGGAGTTTTATTTTAAGCTGGGATTGCCCATTAAATATCTGAGGATTTTGATTCAGATTCGAGCTAATTGTCTTCCAATTTATGGTAAGGTTGTAAGGAAAAGGAGGGAAGGTCCGGAGGCTGGGTGTAGTTGCTTCAGATGTGGGGAGAATGATTATGGGGTGGACCATTTCCTCCTCCGGTGTAAGCAGCTTTCTCTTTTTAGGGGATCAATTATCCAAGAAGGGGAAGATAGGCTGCTTCGTGGGTTAATGAGGTCGAGGTCTCCCCGTTATATTGTGGCAGTAGGAAGTCTTGTATTTAAGGGAAGGATGTCAAGTAGAGTGTAATATTCCGTTAGTATTGTTTTTTTTTTCTTTTTTTTTGTATGTAGCTTTAAAAGGCTCTTAAATACAGATTATTATTATTATTACTATGCACGCTGCTATGATGTTTAGCACATATTAAAAGCAAGGACTCCAGAAGTCCTATTTTGCCAAAATCCTATATTTTGCCAAAAATAAGACGATGCAGACTTGTGGTCGCGAAAAAAGTAGCCAGCGATGGGAACACGTCCCCTTAATGTTCCATACAAGCATTCAGAAATTGTTCTTGGTGGGGGAGGGAGCAACCTGCACAGGAGCGGATCTAGAGTAACATTTTTGGGGGACAATTTGGCAAGGGCACCAATAAGAAAAATCTTGGGGGGAGGGGGAGGAATGTGACAAGGGCACCAGTAATTGACAAGATTGACAAATTTATTGTTTAGAAAAAGAGTAAAAAACAAAAAAATCAAGGAATGAAGGCACCAGAATCCGCCAGTGAACCTGCACAAAATTCCAAGTTTGTAGGGATAAACTTTTGAGTAAAGTAGCCTACTTGATGTTTTGCACATATTAAAAGCAGGGACTCATAAAGCCTTATTTTGCCAAAAGCCTATATTTTGCAACAAATAAGATGATGCAGACCTGTGGTCACGAACAAAGTAGCCAGCAATGGGAACACGTCCCCTTAATGTTCCATACAAGCATGAACACTCATACATTTTTCTTGGTGAGGGGTACAACCTGCAAAGGAGCGGATCTAGAGCAACATTTTGGGGGGACAATGTGGCAAGGGTGCCAATAAGCAAAATTTTGGGGTGGGGAATGTGACAAGGGCACTAGTGATTGACGAGATTGGCAATTTTTTTTTAAAGAGTAAAAAAACAGAAAACAAAATAAGGAATGACGGCACCAGACAATCTCGGAGGCCTGGGGCTTCCTCTGGCCCCCTGAATCCGCCAGTGAACCTGCGCGATATTCCAAGGTTGAAGGGATATAATTTTGAGTAAAGTACTTGATGTTTTGCACATATTAAAAGCAAGGTCTCATAAAGCTTTATTTTGCCAAAAGCCTATATTTTGCAACAAATAAGGCGATGCAGACTTCTGGTGACGGACAAAGTAGCCAGCGACGGGAATACGTCCCCTTAATGTTCCATACGAGCATGAGCACTCATAGAAATGGTTCTTTGTGGGGGAGGGCAACCTGCTTAATATTTCAAAGATTGCAGGAACAAAGTTTGAAGAAAATACTTCATGTTTTACAAATATTAAAAGCAAGGACTCGAGAAGTCTTATTTTGTCAAAAGCCTACATTTTACAACAAATAAGACGATGCAGACTTGTGGTTACGGACAAAGTAGCCAGTGATGGGATTACGTCCCCTTAATGTTCCATACAAACATGGGCACTCATAGAAATTGTTCTTGGTAGGGGGGAAGCAACCTGCACAATATTTCACGATTGGAAGGACAAAAGTTTGAAAAAATTACCTGATGTTTTGCACATACTAAAAGCAAGGACTTCAAAAGCCTTACTTTGCCAAAAGCCTATATTTTGCAACAATAACACAATGCAGATTTGTGGTCATGGACGAAGTATTAAGCGATGGGAACACTTCTCCTTAAAGTTCCATGTAAGCATGGACAGTCATAGAAATTTTCTTGGTGAGTAGGAGGGGGAAATCTGCGCAATATTTCTAAGATTGGAGGGACAAACGTTGAAGAAACTACTTAAAAAAGTGTTGTGCATCATAATTTATACGAAATCACAATGTTTTATTTTGTGTCAGATTTTGTGATTTTTATCCAAATCACAAATCACAATGTTGTAAAAATCACAAATCACAATGTTTTTAATTAATCATCTAAAATAATCACAATGGAATATTATTTTAGAGGGAGGAAGAAAGTGTCGATCTAAACACTTTTCACACACCCCCCCCCCCCCCCCATTCTCTGAGAGTCTGTAGGTGAACATAAGGCCTAATTAAACTACGAAATGTTGCGTACTGAATTATTGTTTATTGACAAGTGCTACTTGAAAATACTTTAATGCTGTTCAAATACTATTGAAAACCGACTAAAAAATTTATGAAAATAAAACATATTACAATTAAAATTAATAGTGGTTAAAGTAAAAAGTAAGATTTATTAAAGACTTTCTCTGTATGTTTATGAATTTTTGCTTTTTAGAAAGGAAAGATACGAACTGTAAGTAAGGAGAGACTTATCCCATTGGTAATGAAAACTCTAAAAATCAGAATTTTGGCAACAACAGATACACCTAAGGAATTGACTTTTTACGCTGAATCCAAATATTTAAAATCCATTATGTTTAACAGTACCCATTCAAAGCTGAGAGCCAATTTGCCAGATTTGCCAGAGAGAAAATTTGCCAGATTTTTCAAAAGGGGGAAAACAGCCCCAAAAAGTCAAGGAATCTGTCAATGAAAATGTCAATGAAAATGTCAAATGAAAAGTCAATGAAAATGACACCATCAGATTCAAAGTTTTAGAGAACCGTGCTGAAAAAGTTTCAAGCTCCTATAAGCAAAAATGTAGATTTTTTTTATTTTTGTTTGCCAGAAGAAAGATCACGAATGCGTGTAAATTTGGGATAGCCATTTTGTTCACCATAGTTGGAGGTAACATGACCTCCCCCAACCCCTTCGGAGTCTTAAGTTAAAACATTTGCCCATTGTTTACGTATAATATTTGTTATTGGGAAATATACAGACATTTTTGGTGAGATTTTGTACTTGTAATGGGTTTCCATGGGGATAATTTGCCACGGGGAGAGAAATTTCTGGGGGTGAACTTCCCAGGGGATATTTTACACTGGGGGGGGGGATTTTACATTATTCTTATACGATTTTTTGTTATTAATTTCTCTTTGGAAACCCAATTTTGAATTTGGAGATGTTCCAAGGGAACCGTCCGGGGAAAATTGTCAGCGTGTTTTGATTTCTGAGGAAAAAAATTCCATGGAAGGGGGGACTTGCGGCTTGTTTGGAAAAACGATTAGAACTTAGTCTTTTTTCAAATGAAAGTATGCTAATGATAACTTTTCTGGCCGCATTGTCAGTAGGATCGAATTGTCTGAAAGGAATTTCAAGGTTTTTTTTAGTGGGAAGAAGTTTGCACGGAAGCGTTTCCAATGAAGGGAGGGAATTTTCCATAGAGGGTTACCCAGATTTACCGACATTGTTTGAGAAGGGATCAGAAATTAAATAAAAACGAAAAAGTTTTTCAACTGAAAGTAAGGAGTAGCACTAAAACTCAAAACGAACAGAAATTATTCCGTCTAAGAGGGGTTGCCAAATTTGATAATTAAGACAAACGATTTGGCAAGAGCACAACAGCAAGGGCATTAAAGGCTTACGCTACACCATTGATGACATATCCTGGTAATCCGACACAAGGATACTTCTCAGACTCTAAGTCATTGGAGGTCATGTACCCAGGAGTTAATACCTCATCGGGTGGGTTGATTTGAAACCGAGTCATTAATCTCTCTCATCCTACACTTACAGAGGATTTCATCAAAAGTGACCCATTGGGGAAATCCCTTTCAATTGGTGGATATCCTGCGCTACTATCACGCGCATAGAATAACTGAAGGATATCATAAAACGAAGAGAAGTTTTCTAAGGATCTTAGTTATCATCAAGAAAGTGATCACTGTCTTTTGGATTGAAAAAATAATATAATCGGAGTGCCAACAGGTATTTAAAACTAAAGGGCATAACATTGACAGCAAAGCAGTTTCAGCAAAGCAGTAACTGCTTTTTAAATCAGTTCCTGTAAAACAAGGTTTTAAGTATCGCAGAAAAATTTATCCGAAACTATAATGTTTGCTTTTTCTGCAAATTTTACCAGGTTTTAAACACGGTCAAGTGAACAATGAAGCACGTGGAACATGCGTACCTACTACTACTACTAATTTGCTGTGGAACCAAACCGGGTAAAAACAAGCATACCCACTCCTTCTCAACTTCATTAATTCATAGTTTCGTTCTTTTATATCTCCAATAAAATCCTAATTTCCTTCAGATACTTTTTTGTTATCACTTCCCACTCAATTTGGAGAAGACTTGTTTTTCTTTTGGCCCCCGACAGGTAGACAAAAGTACAGTTTTCGGTTATAATCATCTGTAAATAAACATACTACTACTATTACTACTACTGACACTGCTACTAACGACTCACTGCAGCACCAAATCTCCCTAAAAGTCTCCAATGACACTTGTTAATTATTCAGAACACACTCAAATTCTTAATCTGAATGCAGTATCTGAGATAACCGATTTTAAAGCCACAAAGACAAGTGACGGGTGACAGAAGGCATTGAACTTATTTAATTGGGGCTATATATTTGCATATTAGGGGGGGGGGGGTAAATTATGTGCAAGTATATAGCCCAAATTATAAAACTCCAATGCATTCTGTCACCAGGTATGAAACCGGTGTTTACAAGTCTACAGATCATAATTTTTGAGTGTGTTCTGAATAACTGACAAGTACTGTTCCAATGTCCATTAAATACTTCCTTAAGACCTCCTTCCACCCAATTCAGGGACGACTCAGGGCTTTTCTTTTGGCCCTAAAAAATTGGCCGAAAAGGACGACATTTAGCAATCTGTCATATTTCATCTGCAGAACGTGTCCTAGCTATCTCAGCCTTTCTCTCATTATAGCCCTTGAAAGAGGAATGGAACCAAATATTTAACATCAGTTTGCGTATTCGCCATTATCAGTGAAATTAAAAGTCGTATGCTTAAATCAGCTTAAAGGCTAATTTAAGTTTCTTTATTTCAAGTTTACTTTCGAAATATAGAGAAGACAGACATTAAGGTTTATGTCTCTCTTAGACATACGATTTTGCGGCAAGCCCACTGCTGCAATTCGCACCAAAAGAGCAATTTTTGGACTCGAAAGTTCCAGATAAATCCGTTCACCTAACAAGACGATGCTACTTAGAACTTTCTTAGGGAATGATCTAGATTTGACTTGCAAAATAAGAAAATTCTCTTTTTTTCAATGTTTTCCCACCAAGTTTCCACGTATTAGCTTATTTCAATTGGTAGATGGATGAAGCTGAGTCTCTACTATTGAATGAACACAAAATTGTCCCTTTGCGCTAAAAATTAAAACTTTAGAACTGCAGAAAAACATCATTTCATAAACACTAACAGGGAGATTTCCGTCACACAAGCTCAAGTACTTAAAGGCTGTTATTAAGATTTAAATATATACCAAAAGATATTAAGTAAAATCGAAAGCGCAATTTCTTCAATTACAAATTGTAAATCAGAGTAAAGGCCATACGGCTCCAATGTTTTATTATTTATTTATTATTATTATTTTTTTCCCCCAGAGGAACTTCATATGGAAGGGGTCGTCGTAAAAGCTTCAAAGGGGGCCCATTCCATTGGAAATCGAGAGTTCTAGTGCTCTTTTTAAGGATCAAAAGTGATTGGAAGGCATCGAACACTCCTTCCACGCCCACCATATCCCCAAACACATCCAATCAACATTTCGAGATAATCATTTTATTCTACGTAGTTGATTTCCAGATATAAATTATGTTTTTGAGGAGGAAACTCCCCCACAGCCCTTGGGGGAAGGGTTGTAAGTAATGGCCTGGGGGCATATAAGATTTTTATAGAAAGCTTTGTCGTAGAAACTTCTAAAAGGACTCATTCGATTGGGAATTCGAAGGGCTAGTGCCCATTTTAATAGTCGAAAGTGATCGGAGGACAGCTAACCCCCCAATCACGCTCACCTTTTCCCCAAACACATCCCATCAAAATTTTGAGATAGCTATTTTGTTCAACGTGGTTGAAAATTCTGGAAATTAGGTCTTTGAGGATGACAACCCCCCTCCCACAGCCCTCAAGGCAAGGATTGTAAGCTTCGCCCTGGGGGCATATAAGGTTTTTATAAAATGCGTTGCCATAGAAACTTCAAAAAGGGGCTCATTCGATTGGAAATTTGAATAGCTACTGCCCTTTTTAACAGTCGAAAGTGATTGGAAGGCAACTAACACCCCTTCCACGCCCACCATAACTCCAGACACATCCAATCAAAACTTTGAGATAGTCATTTTGTTCAACGTAGTTGAAAGTTCTGGAAATTATATCTTTGAGCATGACCCCCCCCCAAGGTTTTCAGGGCAAGGGTTATAAGTTATGCCCTGAGGGCATGTATGGTTCTTATCGAAGGAATGCTCGTATAAACTGTATAAACTTCAGAGAGGGCTCATTTGATTCGAAATTGAAAGACCTAGTTCACATTTTAAGTGTCAAAAAATATTGGAGGGTAACCAGCCCCCCCGCCAACCGTCCTTTTTTCCCAAATGCATCCGATAAAAATTTTGAGATAGCGATTTTGTTAAAAATAGTTCGAAGATCATATAACAAAACTCCGGTTGGGACACAACCCCCCAGGATCTGGGGGCCGGCGTCTTAAGTTATGCCATGGAGACATATATGGTTCTTATGGAAGGGATGCTCGTATAAACTTCAAAGAGGGCTCATTTGATTGGAAATTGAAAGTTCTAGCTCATTTTTTAACAGTCAAAAGAGATTAGAGGGCACCTAGCCCCTCACCTCTCTCCGCGCCCTTTTTTTCTCAAACCCATCTGATAAGAACTTTGAGGTAGCCATTTTTTTAAATATAGTTCAAAGGCCATATAACGAAAACTCCGGGGTCGACGCAGCCCCCCAGGGCCCGACGGCAGGCGTTGTAAGTGATTTCCTGGGGGAATATATAGTTCTTATGGAAGGGATGCTCGTAAAAACTTCAAAGAGGGCTAATTTGATTGGAAATTGAAAGTTCTAGTACAGTTTTTGAGAGTCAAAAGAGATTGAAGGGCAACTAGCCCCCCCCCCCCCATGCCCTTTTTTTCCCGAATGGATCCGATAAAAATTTGAGATAGCCATTAAGCTAAAATTGTTCAAAAGTCAGATAACAAAAACTCAGGTCTCGACACTACCCCCCAGGGCCCGGGGGCAGGCGTTGTAAGTTATGCCCTGGGACATATATGGTTCTTATGAAAGGGCTACTTGTGTAAACTTCAGAGAGGTCTCATTTGACTGGAAATTGAAAGTTTGAGCTCATTTCTTAATAGTCAAAAGAAATCCGAGGGCAACTAGCCCCCCCCCCTCCCACGCCTTCTTTTTCCAAACCCATGTGATGAAAATTTTGAGATAGACATTTTGTTAAAAAATAGTTCGAAGGTCGGATAAGAAAAACTCCGGTGGCAATACAACCGCCAGGGCCAGGGAGAAGGCGTTCTAAGTTGTGCCCTAAGGGCATGTATGGTTCTTATGAAAGGGATTCTCGTATAAACTTCATAGAGGTCTCATTTGATTGGAAATTGAAAGTTCTAGTTCACTTTTTAAGAATCAAAAGATTTAAGGGCAACTAGACCCCCCCTCCATGCCCTTTTTTTCCCCAAACCTATCCGCTACAACTTTTGAGATAGCCAGTTTTTTTTAAATTGTTAACAAATTAGATAAAAAAAAACTCCGGTGTCAACACAACTCCCTAGGGTCATAGGGGTAGGGGTTGTAAGTGTTGTCCTTGGGGCGTGTATGGTTCTTATGAAAGGGAAGCTCGTATAAACTTCAGAGAGGGCTCATTTGACTTTAAATTGAAAGTTCTAGGTCACTTTTTTAGAGTCAAAAGATATCTGAGGGCAACTAGCCTCTCCCCCCCCCCCACACACACACACACCTTTTTTTTCCTGAAGCCTATCCGATAATTTTTTTTAAAATAGCCATTTCATTAAATAATTCAAAGGTCAGACAAGATAAACCCCTTTGTCGATGCAACCCCCCATGGCCCGGAGGCAGGCCTTTTAAGTAATGCTCTGGGGGTATATATCATTTTTATGGAAGGGATACTTGTATAAACTTTGGAGACGGTTCATTTGATTGGAAATTGAAAGTTCTCGTTCACTTTTTAAGAATCAAAAGAAATTGGAGGGCAACTAGCCCCTCACTCCCCACCCTAAATGCATCAGATGATAGACATTTTGTTAAAAATAGTTAAACGTTCAGATAAGAAAAACTCCGGTGTCGACACAGCCCCCCAGGGCCCGAGGGTAGGCGTTGTAAGTTATGCCCTGGGGGCATATATGGTTTTTATTGAAGAGATGCTTGTGTAAACTTAATAGAGGTCACATTTGATTGGAAATTGAAAGGTGTAATTCAATTTTCAAGAATAAAAAGTGATCGGAGGGCAGCTAGCCCCCCCCCCCATACTCCATTAATTTTTTCCCCAGACGCACTTCATATTGAAGGGGTCGTCGTATAAACTTCAAAGGGGGCTCATTTCAAAGGGGAAAATTTTTTCACTTTGATATTGTTGCTTTGATACCAGTTTTGATACTTTGATGAAGATTTGATTTTTTTTAAAGGTTGATTTTGAAATAAGGAATTTTTTAAAAACTTGGAATCAAAAACGAACAAAAAAGAATTGAAAAAAAAATTTCCGAAAAATAAGTTTTTCAAAGAAAAGTAAAGGCCATTTTAAAGTTAAGCTCAGCAGATACAAATACCTGTTAAAATTGAAACTCAAAACCACCAGAAATTGCTATTAATCATATAAACAATCATAGGAAAAAAATATACAACAAGTAATAATATAAATGAATAAATAGACCTTAAAGCAAGTAATGCTTAGATTGAATATGAAAATCAAGCTTAAAACGAAAAAAAAACTTTGCTATTGAAGTATAAATGAAACAGTTCGTGGTAACGAACTGTAAGTAAGGAGCGACCCGGCTCAATGGTAACCGAAACTCTAAAAAACGGAACCTCGATACCAATAGATACATCAAAAGAATCAGATTTTAATTCTGATTTCAAATATATCAGTTTCATCAAATTTAATTTTACCTATCAAAAGTTACGCGCCTGAGAAAATTTGGCTGATTTTCGATAAAAGGGAGAAAGACCCCCTAAAAGTTATAGAACCTTAATGAAAATCACACCATCATATTCAGCGTATCAGAGAACCCTACTGTAGAGGTTTCAAGCTCCTATCTACAAAAATGTGGAATGTTCCATTTTTTGCCAGAAGAAAGATCACGGATGCGTGTTTATTTGTTTTTTTTTCCCAGGGGTGATCGTATCGACCCAGTGGTCCTAGAATATCGTGGAAGGGCTCATTGGAATTGACATTAAAAGTTCTAGTGCCCTTTTTAAGTGACCAAAAAAATGGAGGGCAACTAGGCCCCCTCCCACGCTCATTTTTTTCCCAAAGTCACCCGATCAAAATTTTGAGGCAGCCATTTTGTTCAGTATGGTCGAAAATATTATAACAATGTCTTTTAGGATGACTTAATCCCTCGAAGCCCCCAGGAGGAGGGCTGAAAGTTATGAACTTTACCCAATGTTAACATATAGTATTGGTTATTGGGACCCGGCTCAATGGTAACCGAAACTCTAGAAAACGGTATTTTGATACAAATAGATACATCAAAAAAATCGGATTTTATGCTGATTTCAAATATATAAGTTTCATTAAGTTTAATCCTACCCATCAAAACTTACGCGCCTGAGAAAATTTGGCTGATTTTCGGAAAAAGGGCGAAAGACCCCCTAAAGGTGATAGAACCTTAATGAAAATCACACCATCATATTCCGCGTATCAGAGAACCCTACTGTAGAGGTCCGTTCAAGGGATGTACAAAAATGTGGAATTTTGCATTTTTTACCAGAAGAAAGATCACGGGTGCGTGTTTATTTTTATTTTATTTTCCCCAGGGGTGATCGCATCGACCCAGTGGTCCTAGAATATCGTGGGAGGGCTCATTGGAATGGAAATTAAAAGTTCTAGTGCCCTTTTTAAGTGACCATAAAAAATGGAGGGCAACTAGGCCCCCTCCCACGCTCATTGTTTTCCCAAAGTCACCTGATCAAAATTTTGAGATAGCCATTTTGTTCAGCATGTTCGAAAATATTATAAGTATGTCATTTAGGATGACTTAATCACCCAAAGTTCCCGGTAGGAGGGCTGAAAGTTATGAACTTCACCCAATGTTAACACGTAGTATTGGTTATTGGGAAGTATACAGTACAGACGTTTTAAGGGGAGACTTTTCCTGGTAGTGAGGGGGGGGTGTTGGGCAGGGACGTACGCAGGGAGGTGGGCCTCCGGGCCCGGGCTCCCCCGAAATCTCACGATTTTTTTTTCATTTTCCCATAATTTTCTGATTTTTCTCACAGAATAATGGGTTTGAAGGATTTGCCCCCCCCCCCCCGAAACAAATTCCTGCGTACTTGCCTGGGGTCAGGGGTTATGTAGGAGGATCTTTCCATGAAGGAAGTTTTCATGGGGGAAGGGACATTGCTATGAAGGGGACGCCGGACTTCCCAGCATTATTTAAAAAAAAGATCAGAAATTAAATATAAAAAACAAGTTTTTCAACTGCAACAGCAGCAACATCAAAACTTTAAACGAACAGAAAATATTATATATATGATTGGGTTCACCCCCTAGTCAATACCTCACTCTTTAAGCCAGAGATTTTTTAGTACTTTCATAAGAGCTATTTATTCTAATTAACGGCCTTTGTGATTAAGCGGTCATTTTTAAAGAATTGGAACAAAATTCGAACTTTTGCTTAAAGAGCAAGGTATTGACTAGGGGGCGAACCCCTAATATACGTATTAAAAATATATGAATATAGAAGTTCGTTACGTAAGTTAATTCGTAAGTTACGTATATTTATTACTAATAAAAACGTTCGTAAATAAAATGAAACAAGTTTTGAGAAAGCCATTTAACCAAATAAAAGTAAATTAATATGAAAATGTTGTTTTAATTATTCCTGTACTGTGAGCCAAGATCAAAACCTGCATTTATTCAAAAACGTTCAAAAATTAAATAAAAAAAAACAAGTTCTTTTAACTGAAAGTAAGGAGCGACATTAAAACTTAAAACGAACAGAAATTATTCCGTATATGAAAGGGGCTGTCCCCTCCTCAACGCCTTGCTCTTTACGCTAAAGTTTGACTTTCTCACAACTCTATTTTTTTAAACAATAAAAACTTTTATTGTTTACAATAAAAGACTGTAAAGACTTTTTTTTGTTTACAATAAAAAACAATAAAAAAAAATTTATTTCGGGAGGGGGGAGGGGGTTTGAACCCTCCCCCCCTCCCGAAATTTTTGACCGAGTCGAAAATTAGTCTAAAAAATACCTGTAAAGACAAAACCTTAGGATGTTAGACAAGGTCCATGGGAAAAAATTGGGTAACCCCCCCCCCCCCCCGAACAAAAATCCTGGATCTGCTCTTGCCGAGATATGATGTAGCACGTCTTCATGATAAAGCGGTCGCAGAAAAGTTCTGCTTGGAATTATCTAACGGTTTTGACATCTTGTCCGCGGACGACGATAACGAACCAACCACCATAAACATAGAAGACGAGTGGAGGAAGATCAGAGACACCATAAAAAACGCCTCTAAAAAAGCCCTCATCAGGCTCAGTCAGAAGCGGAAGAGGTGGATCTCAGAAGACACCGTCAAGCTATTAAACAAGAAACAACAGACCAGAAATACCAAGTCAACAGTGTTCAAAACACTGAGAAAAGAATGCCATAAATCTGCCCGCCGCGACAGACAACGCTACTGGGACAACATGGCAGCAGGTATGCAGAAGGCTGCTAGTCATTCAGATACCAGAAAGCTTTACCAACTACTTAAGGAAGTAACTGGGAAAAGTAAAAAGGTCTCAACTGGAGTGAGAGGTGAAGATGGAACGCTTCTGTCAAGAAAAGATGACATAATCGCGAGATGGCAATATCACTTCCAGAAGCTGCTGAACCCCAGTCACAACATCCCTTCCACTCAAACGCCCCCCAATGATAACGCCACTGCACTCCAGCCAAGCAACCTTCTTCTTAACTCAGTACCACCAAGTCAATAAACCCCATACAGCAACGTAAATGTTTACCCTCCCTCAATACAAGAGATCAAAGAGGCAATCAAGAAGCTGAGGAATCGCAAGGCACCAGACACAGATTATATCCCGGCAGAAGTCTACAAAGCTGCTCCTATTCTTGCTGAGAAACTACAGAAGCTCTTTTGCTGAATCTGGTCTCAGGAACTTTGTCCCCAGGAATGGCAAGACTCAGTTATGCTGCCTGTCTTCAAGAAAGGCGACCGCACTGAATGCAAAAATTACAGAGGGATCTCACTTATGAGCATTGCGGCAAAGATCTTTGCAATGATTCTGCTTAACCGATTCCGCATAGTCCACAACGTAAAAACCCGCCCCAACCAATCTGGTTTCTGAGCCAGAATCGGCTGTATTGACCAACTCTTCTCCTTGAGACAGATTTTGAACATACAGCCAAGCATCAACAAATCACCATCGCTGTCTTCATTGACTTCATCACGGCCTTCGATTCAATCATCCGGGGAGGGATTTTGATGGCAATGGAAGAGGACTGTGTCCCACCTAAGATCATACTACTCATTCAGGCTTATTATCGACCCACACGAGCCTGCATCAAGGTGAACGGAGAACTTTCTCCGCTATTTAATATCGACTTCAGTGTGAGGCAAGGGTGTGTACTCTCTCTCGAACTATTCAATTTTGTCGTCGACTGGGTAATGAATAAAGCAATACTAAACTTCAAAGGAGTCGAGGTTAGCCCTGATTTCAGTATCACCGCCCTGGATTATGCCGATGATGTTGCTCTTCTTGGCAAAGCCGTTGGCGAAGCCCAGAAAATGCTTCTGAAAGTCTCCGAAGTAGCTGCCCCAGTGGGGCTCAAGATTATTATTGACAAGACTAAAGCTATGTCTAATACCCCGGGTATAAATTCTACCCCTATAACCCTTAACCATAGGCAGATTGAAGTTGTCAATAAATTCAAGTATCTCGGATCATACATTATCATTAACGGCGGATGTAGCGAAGAAATCCAATGCCGCATTGCATCAGCTTCCGCTCTCTTTGCACAGCTGTGGAAGCCGCTATGGAAAAGGAAGGAAATCCTCCGGAAAGCAAAAATTCTTATTTACGATGCCCTTGTCCGATCAGTCTTACTGTACGGCTGTGAGACGTGGCCCTTAAAAGTCACCGATGCACATGCCCTCAACACTTTTGAACACAGATGCCTGAGGAACATATTGGAGTTACGACTTAGCGACCGAATCCCAAATATGATCATCCGCCAACAATGTGACCAGAAGTATGACATCACATCTATCATTTGACGCCACCGCCTGTTCTGGTTCGGCCATGTTTGCCGAAGACTAGCCGAGACTTTCACAAATCAAAGCCTACGCTGCAAACGTTCCCACCTGATTGGAGGAAACGACATGGAGGACAAGCCAAAACTTGGCTTAACATCAGTCAAATCTGACCTCAAGCCAATTGGCGGTTTCCGGAGACATGGTCGCAGATGGGACCCTTCATGGCTTGAAATTATCGCCCCATTAACCCAAGACCGTAACCTGTGAAATTCAACAGTCTGCCAGATCCTGTCGGCAGGGAGAGCTACATCGCTATAGTCCTGATCCAAGTACAAGTAAGTACATCATAAAGCACTTAAATGAAACACTACATTAACCTAATAATAAAAATTAATACTTGGAAAAACGGCTATTGAAAAAAAAACATTTAACAGTTAGAAAAAACACTTAAATGGACCATTACATTTACTTTATACTGGGATTTTTTTTATTTAGTTACCAAAATATCCGGACACCTCGCTATTCTTCTGTAATTTTTTAGTGGCCATACACTTAAAAAGAATTGTTTTCTGACTTTAAACTGTCCAAATACTCTACCCCCCAATAAATGCCCCCCCCGGAAAATACCCCCCCCCCCCCTGTGGAAAAGAAGGCTTTCCAAATTTTAAAATTTTATTTGAGTTTGATTTTTTAATTTCTGTAGGGGGAAGGAGTTTTCGTACTTGTGCATTATGGGCAACTCACTCAAGTTTACGCTGTGTAAAACTCGAGAACAAAACTTGTTTCTTCGTTAGTTTTTTTCAGCTTAGCGCGAGACAAGAAAAAGACAAGCGACAGAATATGTGGGAAATATATAATTTGGGCTATATATTTGTACAAAGAGGGGGGGGGGTAAAGGATTTGAATAGTTTGAAGTCAGAAAACAATTCTTTCTTCATGATATGCAGAATAATTGTACCTACCTTACCCCCCCCCCTCCCTAATGTGCAAATATATAGCCCAAATTTGTTTCTAAAGTAACAAAAAAAAACAGTTTGTTCTTGAGTTTTACACATCGTAATCTTGAGTCAGTGTAACACATAAGTATCGGATTTTTTCATGGAGAGAACTTTAACGTAAAGAGCGAGGTCTTGAGGAGGATGTTTGATGTTGTTCCTCACCTTCAGTTGAAAAACTTGTTTTTTTTTTATTTAATTACTTACAGATAATATTTGTTAATGGGAAACATGAGTTTTTTAAAGAAAAGAAAACCAAAAATGAGCAGAAACAAAGTCAAATAATATTCAAAGTAAAAACTATAAAGTATAATAGAAAAAAAATAAAAAGATATAAATTATTTTTATATGAAAAAGACTATGTCAATAAAATATTGAACGGCAATTAGTATACAAAACTTTTCCCACAAAATAAGTTTGTCAAAGAATAGTAAACAGCCTTGTTAAGCCAAAAATGAGTAGAAATAAATTCAAATAATTTTCCAAGCGTAAAACTACCACAAATCAACATAAATAAATGAATTCAACCCACAACGAACAGAAATAAATAGCCTATTCAAACTCAAAATAGCAACAATTAGCATGAGTAGGGCTGAAAAACCCCACACCTCCTCAAGACCAGAACATAATTTGCATTTCACTGAAAACAACATACATTTTAAATGTTTTGACTTTTTTTACTTTAACAAATAAAGTAGTATTAAGACTATAAGAAATAGATATCAGAATATGTATATCAAACTGACAATACACGTTTTTTTTGTTTTTTTTTTTAAGTAAAGTGCAAATTATTTTCTGGTCTGAAGAATACATGGGTGTTGTCAGCCATACTCCTTTTAATTTTTGCTGGTTTTGAGCTTGACTAGGCTATGTATTGTAATTTCTGTTAGTTTTGGGTTTCATTTATTTGTTAATGCTGATTTGTGATTATTTTACACTTGGAAGATAAGAAAAACAAACTCGCAGAATTTGACAACACTTTCGTCCGTAAGAACTTGAACAATTTAGAATTTCTTGGTTTCCAAAGCCAACTATCCTTTCAAAGAATAGCCAAACCTTCTTAAACTTTTTGGTGCTATATGTTTTAACTTCATTTTGATGATTGTTTGCCTATTTTTTTTTTCTTCTTCAGTTTTTTTTTAATTTGGCACCCGCTACTGCCAAAAGTTGTAGAAGTTCATATGGAAGTCCTTTCGACACAAACGAATTTGTGTATTTTTTTTTCTAAGCTTTTAAGATACTTCTGGGGTGTAAATTCCTCTTTTTCCCGTTCCTAAGCACTTTTCAACGAAACTAAAGAAAGTCAAATAAAATTTTCAAATTTAGAAACTTTATTTTCCACAGGGGAGGGAGGGTATTTTCGCAAGGGTAATTTCCAATAAGGGGGTGTTTTCCACGGGTGTTACTTTCCGTGGGAGGGGGGGGGGGGGGTATTTTGTGAGGAGGGGGGTGGCATTTTCGAAGGAGGGGAGGGGGCGGGGTATTTTCTGGGTCCGGGTATTATCCGGGGGTTAAACACCCCCCCATTCACTATATTCATTTATATTATTTTACTGTGTTCATGGCCATATATTTGGCTTTAAAATACACTTATTCATCTATCTATCTAATATGCAGAAAAATCGCACCAACCATATTTTGCATACAGACCCGCTATACTTTATCCCCCCCCCGCTAATGTACAAATCTATAGCTAAAATGTATTTCTAAAGTAACGAAGAAACTAACAAAAAAAAAAAAACAGGGTGTTCTCAAATTTTACACAGCGTAAACTTGTGTGAGTGGCGCATAATACGCAAGTACCAAAATTCCTTTCCCCTACGGAAATCACAAAAATAAAACTCAAATAAAATACTCAAATTTGGAAAGCCTTATTTTCCACGGGGGTATATACCGGGGGAAGGTATTTACCGGGGCGTATTTTCCGCGGGGGGGAGATTTTCCGCTGGGATGTATTTTCCGCGGGGGGAGGGGGGTATTTTCCGGGGTTATTTTCAGCGGGGGTATTGAAGGTGTTTTTCGCGGAGGGGGTGGGGGGGGGTAATCACTGGGGGAACGCCTAGAACCCTTAATTTGATATTAGACTGCTTTGTTACATTATGAGCCCCAGAGAAAAGATCGGAAATCTTTCAACCCGAGCTCTGGAAGGAATCGAAAGCTATTGATTGAGAAATCGCAAAACTATTTGGTTTCAATTGTTAGGCAAAAAATTTGAGCCAACAAATTTGAGCTAGTTTTCTTAGAAAACCTAGGAAAGCTCTTAGTCCAAAATTGTTCTTCAAAGTAAGTGAGGCTCTGAATTAGCCTCCCCTCCCTTACCCCTTCCACGTTTATTTGAAGGAAATCTCACAGTATATTAGACAAGTTAGCCTTAATGCACCTTTTGATTCTTCTGGCGCTATGGGCAGCTGTTTCTCTCCAAGTGCAGATATTACATTCCCATCTTATAATGGCCAATATAACTGGGAAACTTCCTTCATATGAATATTATTTCAATTTATGAATAGCAATAACTGAACCTATCAAAAGCCAATTTAGTCGGTCCAAAAAAGTAGAGAGAATGTTATTGGAAATGGGAAAAAATTCCAGAATTTCTTGATTTTTGATTGCGTGCTCGAGAAAGAAAAATGTCCTTCAGTACATTTTAGAATTATTTTAATAATTTTGACATATAAAAAAAAAACATGTACTGTTAGTTGCAAATAATTAGCTTTTCATAAAATAAAAAAAAGAAAATAATTAAAAATAATAATAATTAAGGTTATTTTTAATTTATCAATTATATCAATTATTACGATGCTAGAACCGGAGTAGCATAAAGGAATAAAACAAACACTTCCAGATTAGAACAAACAATGAAAAAGCCTGGTAGGGATAATGGCACTATCAAGGGACTAATATTTACAAAACGGATTGAGGTAGTTATTTATCAACCTCCATAAGTCTCAAATCTCACCCGCGAGTCCATACCAGGCATGAGGTTCCTATTTGCCAAATAAGGAATGCCAGAAAACCGCTTTCATATCACATGCTTAATCAGAACAAATCATTACAAATAAAGGAATGTATGTTGTTATATTACACTCCCCCCTTGGTCCGTGGAGCCTGAATGACCACTCCAGCCAAATTGGAAAACATCACTGAGATTCTCAATAATAGCTGATGCGCAAGTAGCCTACACAATATAGCACATTAATAAATAAACCCTCAAATAAATCAATTTGATCAAACGATTCTCAAAAATGATCATCTATACTAAACGCTTATGTTGTATGCAGCACACGGATGTAGTGTGCTTAGGGGTGAATGAGCCACCATGTGGCAGTGATGCCTCTGGAACTAAGACGTTATTTTGTTTTTCAATGTTTTAAGCCGATTTGATTTTTCAGATTTATCATCCGATAGTTTAGGCCCTATTCGGATGAAATTGTGGTGATTTGTGGGACGAAATAGTATTTTGACAATTTTGACACTTTGAAAATTTTGACACTTTGACAACCTTTTGATAATTTTGATGCTTTCACAATTTTGACACTTTGACAACCTTTTGACAATTTTGACACTTTGATAACCTTTTGACAATTTTGACACTTTGGTAATGTTGACACTTTGACAACCTTTTGACAATTTTAACACTTTGATAACCTTTTGACAATTTTGACACTTTCATATTGTTTTATTTCTTTGGTTAACAAGTCAATATATAGGCCTTTACACTTACTTTATACAGCACGGTATGATATTCATTTACCTTAAAAGTTTTTTATGGGCCATGGTCAATACAAAATCTTTGACATCTTAAATTGATAGAAAAGCAAACCCTTGAATTAAAACTGAGTAAGTACAACAAAGAAAATGGTACTTATATGCAATTAAATAAAAAAAACAAGTTTTTTTAACTGAAAGTAAGGAACGACGTTAAAACTTAAAACGAACAGAAATTATTCCGTATATGAAGGGGGCTGTCCCCTCCTCAACGCCTCGCTCTTTACGCTAAAGTTTTTTTATTGTTTAAAAAAATAGAGTTGTGAGAAAGTCAAACTTTAGCGTAAAGAGCGAGGCGTTGAGGAGGGGACAGCCCCCTTCATATACGGAATAATTTCTGTTCGTTTTAAGTTTTAACGTCGTTCCTTACTTTCAGTTAAAAAAACTTGTTTTTTTTATTTAATTTTTGAACGTTTTTGAATTAATGCAGGTTTTGATTTTGGCTCACCGTACATGAATAATTAAAACAAAATTTGCATATTATATTTGGTTAAATGGCTTTCACGAAACTTGTTTAATTTTATTTACGAACGTTTTTATTAGTAATAAATATACGTAACTTAGAATTAACTTACGTAACGAACTTCTATATTCATAAATTTTTAACACGTATATTAGAGGGTTCGCCCCCTAGTCAATACCCTGCTCTTTAAACTATGTTCGAATTTTTTCCAGTTCTTGAAAAATGACCTCTTAATCACAATCAGTTGATCAGTTGAAAAACTTGTTTTTTTTATTTAATTCCTGATCTTTTTCTTTAATAATGCTGGGAAATCCGGCGCCCCCTTCATAGCAATGTCCCTTCCCCCATGAAAACTTCCTTCATGGAAAGATCCTTCCATATAGCCCCCGACCCTCTCCTTCCCCCACCTACCAGAAATAATCTCCTCTGAAAAAGTCTGTATACTTCCCAATAACCAATACTATATGTTAACATTGAGTAAAGTTCATAACTTTCAGCCCTCCCCCTGGGGACTTTGGGGGATCAAGTCATCCTAAAAGACATTTTTATCATATTTTCGACCATGCTGAACAAAATGGCAATCTCAAAATTTTGATCGGGTGACTTTGGGAAAAAAATGAGCGTGGGAGGGGGCCTAGTTGCCCTCCATTTTTTTTGGTCACTTAAAAAGGGCACTAGAACTTTTAATTTCCGTTCCAATGAGCCCTCCTACGATATTCTAGGACCACTGGGTCGATACGATCACCCCTGGGAAAAAAAAACAAACAAACAAACAAACAAACAAACAAATAAACACGCATCCGTGATCTTTCTTCTGGCAAAAAATGGAAAATTCCACATTTTTGTAGATAGGAGCTTGAAACCTCTACAGTAGGGTTCTCTGATACGCTGAATATGATGGTGTGATTTTCATTAAGGTTCTATAACTTTTAGGGGGTCTTTCCCCCTTTTTTCGAAAATCAGCCAAATTTTCTCAGGCACGTAACTTTTGATGGGTTAGACTAAACTTAATGAAACTTATATATTTGAAATCAGAATTAAAATCTGATTCTTTTGATGTATCTATTGGTATCAAAATCCCGTTTTTTAGAGTTTCGGTTACCATTGAGCCGGGTCGCTCCTTACTTACAGTTCGTTACCACGAACTGTTTGATATTCCTTCTTACATTTCAGTTGAAAAAACTTGGTTTTTTTTTTATTTAATTTCTGATCGTTTTTTAAATAATGCTTGGATATCCGGCACCCCCTTCATAGAAATGTCCCTTACCCCAAAGGAACATCCTCCACGGAAATATTCTCCAGAGTAACTCCCTCCTCTAGCCCCCCCCCCCCTCCAGAAAAAATCCTTCCTGAAAATGGTTGTATACTTCCCAATAACCAATAAATAATGCTGGCAAGTCCGGCGCCCCCTTCATGGCGATTTCCCTTCCCCCATGAAAACTTCCTTCATGAACAGATCCTCCAACATAACCCCCGACCCACCCTTCCCTCCCACTAGCAGAAAAAAACCTCCTGAAAACTTCTGTATACTTCCGAATAACCAATACTATATGTTAACATTGGGTAAAGTTCATATCTTTTAGCCCTCCCTCTGGGTACTTCGGGGGATTAAGTCATCCCAAAAGACATATTTATCATATTTTCGACCATGCTGAACAAAATGGCTATCTCAAAATTTTGATCGGGTGACTTTGGTAAAAAAATAAGCGTGGGAGGGGGCCTAGTTGCCCTCCATTTTTTTTGGTCACTTAAAAAGGGCACTAGAACTTTTAATTTCCGTTCCAATGAGCCCTCCCACGATATTCTAGGACCACTGGGTCGATACGATCACCCCTGGGAAAAAAAAAAAAACAAACAAACAAACAAACAAACAAACAAATAAACACGCATCCGTGATCTTTCTTCTGGCAAAAAATGCAAAAATCCACATTTTTGTAGATAGGAGCTTGAAACCTCTACAGTAGGGTTCTCTGATACGCTGAATATGATGGTGTGATTTTCATTAAGGTTCTATAACTTTTAGGGGGTCTTTCCCCCTTTTTTTGAAAATCAGCCAAATTTTCTCAGGCGCGTAACTTTTGATGGGTAGCTCTAAACTTGATGAAAGTTATATATTTGAAATCAGCATTGAAATCTGATTCTTTTGATATATCTATTGGTATCAAAAACCCGTTTTCTAGAGTTTCGGTTACCATTGAGCCGGGTCGCTCCTTACTTACAGTTCGTTACCACGAACTGTTTGATACCTATACCAACCAATCTCCCTATATTCTATTACTATTACTATTACGTATTTCTGTTACTTACTTACTTTTTTTTCCTACATAAAACCTTTAAATTAGGTTTAGTTTTCTTAGACCACACTGCCGTTCTAATACGAACAAACAAACTTTCAAATGGGAATAAATCCATTTATTTAGACAGTGAAAAAGCAGGTACAAAAGTCCAGATATTTCGGTCACATATACAGCGACCTACTGACCGTCTACTGAAGACGGTCGCTGTATGTGTGACCGAAATATCTGGAATTTTGTACCTGTTTTTTCACTGTCTAAATAAATGGATTTATTCCCATTTGAAAGTTTATTTGTTCTTACTTATTTTAATAATTTCTATTACTTACGATTTTCCACTACTCACTTTACTACTCCATTCCTCAAAGTAATACTACTCCTGGAAAAATTATGCCCTTAATATTTTTAATAAGAGTCTTATAAAGAGAACCATTTTGACATTTTAAAACAGCCTAATCTGCGTGGCACCCCAAAAAACTCAATTTTTGATTTTTTTTCTTGAAAAATAGAAAATTTTGTAATTTTGAAGATAGAGGCCAAGTTTATCAATTACACAGTCTTAAATCACCCTAAATTTGACAGTATTATTTTTGCTTGGATTGGACAATTAACTTGGGCTAACTACTACTACTACTACTAACAACTCATCGCAGCACCAAGCCGCCTGAGGCCAACACAGCTACGCACGCTCCTCCTCCACCCCAATCTATTCAAAGCCTCCCTTTTTACACCCGCCCACGAAGTTCCCATTTCCTTTAAATCTTTCTTTATGACGTCCTCCCAACCCAGACGGGGACGACCTGCTTTCCGTTTAGCCCTAGATGGTTGGCCGAAAAGAACAATCTTCGGCAATCTGTCATCCTTCATCCGAACAACATGCCCTAACCACCTCAACCTTTCTTTCATTATAGACCTAGAAAGTGGTATTGAACCACATTTTTCGTATAGCCTATTGTTTGAAATACGGTCAGTCAGCCGGGTACCCAGAACAATCCTTAAGCAATTTCTCTGGAAAACATCTAGCAAATCTTCATCCGCTTTTCGGAGCGTCCATGCTTCAGAGCCATATTTGACCACTGTCATCACTGTAGCTTCTAAGATTCTAATCTTGGTTTGCAGACTTATCTTCCTATTCTTCCAGACTTTTTTTAACTGTGAAAAAACACCCTGAGCCTTGGCTATTCTATTTTTAACATCTTCACTGCTCCCACCATCTTTACTAATAATACTACCAAGGTAAGTGAAACTGCCCACCTGATCAATCTTTTCATTACCCAACGTCACCTTTTCATCTTCACTTATTCCTAGCCTTAGTGACTTGGTCTTCCTAACATTAATTTTCAAACCAATACTAGCACCCTGAACTCGCAAAACCTCTAAAACTTCATTCATTTTGCTCACACTTTCATCTAGGATGCTTAAATCATCAGCATAATCCAAGTCCAGGAGACTTTTTCCTCCCCATTTGATTCCGTGGTCTCCCATTGCCTTTCCTGTGCTCCTTAAAACAAAGTCCATCAAAATAATCCATATAAAGGGGGATAGAACACAACCCTGCTTAACTCCTGATTTAATACAAAACCAGCTGCTAACCTCATTTCCTACCTTAACCGCAGCAGTGTTATTCTCGTACATAGCACTAATCACTTTAATGTATTTGTCTGGTATACCATACAAGGATAAAACCTTTACTAAAGCTCCTCTATCAACAGAATCGAACGCTTGCTCATAATCTATAAAACTAAGGACCAAAGGTGTTTGAAAACTTAGGCACTTCTCAATTATTAACCTAAGAGTGAAAATTTGGTCAACACATCCTCTACCTTTTCTAAAACCGCACTGCTCTTCTCTTAAAACTTTGTCTACGGCATCTCTCAGTCTAAAAAGTATTTAAGAAACTCATTTACTACCCTATCAGCACCTGGAGCCTTATTATTCTTTAATCCTTTTAGTACTGTTTCTAATTCCTCCTCACAAAACAAATCTTCCTTCACATCCAAGGTATCACAAACTTTTTCATTTTCCTCTATATTTTTTCCTGCAACTCTATCTCGGTTAAGCAAATTCTCAAAATGTTCGGCCCATCTCGCTTTAGCTTTTGTCTTATCGCTAATTGCCACCCCATTCCTATCTTTAACTGGGACAAGTCCGGATTGACTACTACCTCTCAATTTGTTAACGTGCCAGTACAATATTTTACTATTATGCCGTCTAGCTGCATCTTCTAAATCCTCGGCAATTTTATCCATGGCCTCCACTTCACACCTCCTTAGTTCATATTTCAATGCTTTCTCCACTTTCTTTACATTTCTTTTGTTTTCATATGATCTATCACTCAGATAATTCTTGTACAAGTCCTTTCTCCTTTCTATTAAACTTAAAGCTTTTTCACTAATATTCTTAGCTGCAGTTCTAGCTTTCTTCCCTAATACACCTTCAGCAACTTCACAAATTATTTTTCTAAAATTATTCCAACCATCTTCCACATTATCAAATTTTAAGCTCTCAAGTTTAGTATTCAACTGTTCCTGGAAAGTTTCTCTCAAATTCTCATCCTGGAGTCTACTAACATCATAACTTCCCGGGAGGTAATTACCCTTCCGATATTTCAGCTTTAAATTAACCCTTGACACTACTAGATGGTGATCTTTACTTTTAACATCAATAACAGCACTCCTATATACCCTAGTATCTTGTATTGATCCTGCCAGTCTTCGATTTACTATAACATAATCAATAAGGTTTGCTGTCTTACCATCACGTGAATACCATGTTAGCTTATGAGCCATTTTATGACCAAACACCGTATTGGTTATAACTAGATTGTTATACCTACAAAATTGCAAAAGTCTGTATCCATTACTGTTTTCTTTTCCTACACCAAATTTACCTAAGCTGGGATACCATCTATCCATATTTCTACCAACCTGGGCGTTAAAATCTCCCAGCAATAACATCATATTTCTACCTGGGACCTTGTCTATTTGCTCCTGTAACTGTAAGTAAAATTCATCTGAGTCACTAGTATCTCCATCAGTCGGTTCTACAGGGGCGTATACTACTATAACTGATACCTTGAACTTTCTAGTCATAAAATGAGCAATTAGTATTCTATTATTAATACCTTCCCAGCCTAAACAAGACTTAGCAGCTTCCTTATTCATCATGAGCCCTACTCCCTGTCTATGTAACCCATCCTTCCTGCCTGAGTAAACAAATTCTATATCACCTAATTTCATGCTTCCTACCCCTGGGATATGAGTTTCTGAAACTCCTAATAGATCCAGTTCGAATCGTCTGAATTCGTCAGTCAAAATGTCGATACGATAGTCATTTTTTAATGTCGTAACATTCCAAGTTCCAATTTTCATGTTCTTTAAATCATTGAAATTTTTTTCGCCTCAGGAAAAGCAATGATCCCGGATACCAGTGCAGGACGGGGATCACATATCTTCTCAAGTCTACACCGAAGTGCTTAAGCCGGCTTAGAACCGGACAGCAAGAAGTCCCTGGGACCTCCATGAATGGAGGCTTTGTGCAATCCTGGGCCCATCTTGGTCACAACATGGTTTTCAGCGCTTGGTGATGCTCTTCTATCAACAAGAGTCGAAATCCTGCACAGACAATCTCAAGCCTATTACCTCCGACTCATTATATATTCATGCCTACAAATATTATGCTACTACGAGGAGGCAACCCGTAATAGGTAAATTAGCTAGGAAGAGGTTTTTCAGCCCAAAGACGCCCATCAAAACATACCAATCCCAGAAGAATTGTCCATTAGTCAGAATCCCGTGCGAATGCTGTGTCGTTTACTAGGCTATAATTTCCTCGAGGGGCGCCACTCCTCAAGTGGGAATAGAGTTGACCGCAAGGTCCCCAGTCTTGCAGGTACCCCGAAAAGGTCGAGGCAGCCCTTTGCAGAGGCCGTTGTCCATAGATCTGGATCTTACGCCCTGCCACAGTTGTCCTCCTATAGAGGATCCTCCCGCGATGGTGTTCTGCAACACCATGCAATTTAACCCATTGCTGGCAGAAGGTTTGCAACTCATGGAACTTGTGGATAAACAAGTGGGCCCTTTTGAGTGTACATTTGAGGGGCCTTCTTCCTCCTCCGCCTGTATTTATGACCCGGGCAAGGGTGCCCCAGATTCTATTATGGACCCCCAGGGACAAGGTCCCCCCTTGGTCCATGCCTCCTATGGAGGTACCCTACATATCTGTAGAGTGTTCCCCTATCGCCACCTGGGGACATGCTGAATGGCCTGGGGGAGGCCAGATAAACGGATCACTTTTGTTTTGCAAAGGCAATAACTCAGTGACATATTTAACCTACTACTTATAAATATACATAACTCACTGACTAGGCCTATATTAGTTATATACAGAAATATATAACTCAGTGACACATTAAACCTACTACTTATAAATATGTGTAACTCACAGACTAGGCCTATATATGTTATATACAGAAATATATAACTGAGTGACATATTTAGCCTACTACTTATAAATATGTGTAACTGACTGACTAGGCATATAAGTTATATACAGAAATATATAACTCAGTGACATATTTAGCCTACTACTTAAAATATGTGTAACTCACTGACTAGGCCTATATAAGTTATATACAGAAATATATAACTCAGTGACAAATTTAGCCTACTACTTATAAATATGTGTAACTCACTGACTAGGCCTATCTAAGTTATATACAGAAATATATAACTGAGTGACATATTTAGCCTACTACTTATAAATATGTGTAACTCACTGACTAGGCCTATATAAGTTATATACAGAAATATATAACTGAGTGACATATTTATCCTACTGCTTATAAATATGTGTAACTCAATGACTAGGCATACAAGTTATATACATAAATATATAACTCAGTGACATATTTAACCTACTACTTATAAATATGTGTAACTCACTGACTAGGCCTATTTAAGTTATATACAGAAATATATAACTGAGTGACAAATTTAGCCTACTACTTAAAATATGTATAACTCACTGACTAGGCCTATATAAGTTACATACAAAAATATATAACTGAGTGACATATTTAGCCTACTGCTTATAAATATGTGTAACTCACAGACTAGGCATATAAGTTATATACAGAAATATATAACTCAGTGACATATTTAACCTACTACTTATAAATATGTGTAACTCACTGACTAGGCCTATCTAAGTTATATACAGAAATATATAACTGAGTGACATATTTAGCCTACTACTTAAAATATGTGTAACTCACTGACTAGGCCTATATAAGTTATATACAGAAATATATAACTGAGTGACATATTTAGCCTACTGCTTATAAATATGTGTAACTCACTGACTAGGCATATAAGTTATATACAGAAATATATAACTCAGTGACATATTTAACCTACTACTTATAAATATGTGTAACTCACTGACTAGGCCTATCTAAGTTATATCAGGATTCTTACTATCTTGAGAAGTAAAAGAGTTATGCAAATATAACTTGCAAAAGTAAATCTATGACCAAAAATATAACCTTTAAAGGCATTGCCAAGCTACTATTTCTACCTTTTTCTTTATTTTTAGGACCTAAAAAGATTCTATGCATCACAGGTCTTTTACTTAGCTTGGTAAACTTACAGCTGGTTATCTGCAATGAAATAACATATTTGCCTTGTCTAGAAAGAAAAGTTACTTTAGGGATACCAAGGAAAACTTATCTAAATTAACAACTTTACAAAATTGAAAATTTTTATAAATCTAAAAACCAAAACCAAAAACCATATATACATATATATAGGTTAGGTTATAACTTCTTTGTGTGGCTACAAAAATGAAATACCTTTGGGGTCCCTTTAAGGGATCCCTCAAAGCGATTATTGTACTATGAAAGAGCACAAAAAAGGAATCAAATGATGGTTTCACCCTCATCCTAGCCAAACCATAGGTCCACCTAGAAATTCACCATTTGTTTTCAAAATGTATTAATCAAATTACTTGACACTGGCTACATTAAGAACAATTTTTTTTTTTTTTTTTTTTTTTTTTTTTTTTTTTTTTTTTTTTTTTTTTTTTTTTTTTTTTTTTTTTGTATATAGAAAGAAAAACAAAATAAATAAATAATACATAGAAGCTTGGAAAGTTTGTAAAAACAGGGAGGAGATGCAGATTGGAGGATGCATAGGCATAAGGCCCTCTTTGGGTTGTTTTATCATATAAATTATATATTTGTAGATACATGATTTTAACAAGGTTTCAACTTGGTGTCAGCCTGAGCTATTTAAATAGTTTAAGAACCTTACCTGTAAGATCACATGCATTGTGTTCCCTCCCCCCCTCACCCCAAGACAAACTATTTTAGTCTTTTGTCCATTCTGATTAAAATACGTTCTTGAAAATTTGACCCATAGTCCAGGACTTTTAGCTCAAAAAAGTGTCGAACCCGGACAAAATTGCAATACAAACGAAAATGGCACCAAAACGATCAGAAAAAAACCCCGCACAACACACTAAAAGTCCCCACAAATCCGAGTGGGGCGAGCACCCGAAAAACAGGGGAAAAGGGGGAAATGCGGGGGAAAATGGGAAAAATGCCGAACATGCCCAGAAAATAGTTCAAAGTGAGTCCTCTGAGGCCTTCACACACGCCGATCACGAAACTGACAAGGGGAAAGAGGGGAGAAAAGAGAAGAACACAGGGTAGGGGTAGAAAGCGGTTCGAAAGATATCCTCTGGGGTATTCCCATCTGGTGATTACGAAACTGAGAACCAAAATGACACAAAAAAACTGATTAACATAAAACGGGGAAATGGGGGGGGGGAGGGAGGGGAAAAAGGGAAATATACAGGGTAGGGGTAGAAAGCATGTGGAAATGTTTACAAATGTTAATACAGGAGATCTATAGAGGTTCGGCTACCCCATAGGTTCGGAAAAGGCAAAAAAAAAAACTCGAGAAAGAAATACGGAAAGATACTGAAATTACTTTATTCCGTATTCCTCGCCGTTATCAACAAGCGCGTGGGTTCGTCAACATAATCCTGTTCTAATTCGACATTCAGTAAGAGAAGCAAGGTAGACTAGTCACCGCGGAGTTCCAGTGCCGACGACAAAACCTATCCTGACGGAATGACATCTAGCGGATCCAATAGTCCCCAGTCTGCGTGGATGCTTACACATGTGACATGGTAGCAGGATAAATCAAGGTACGACGAGATTTTTTTGTTAAGTCAAGCATAATTTTGCGTATCGGCAACTCTTCTTTCAGTACTAAGCCAAGTTTAATTCATTATTTTCCCTGGGTGCCTGAATTCATGGTTATAGTTGCGTTTTGTCAAGATTAAGCAAGAGCGACATCTAGTTGCTGCCCATACATATGAAAATGACATGGCAGAAACTCTACGTTACGAACTGTGCAGTTATCCGCCCGCTTTGTTTGAGAATTCTGGCATAATGCGTCAGCCAGACAAACCTGCACTAGCGAAAGCAATATGGAAAGAAGCGAAAACGGACTCGATTCACCACCTGCCAGTGTCAGATCGTGTCACTGTAGTTGACGGAGGTTGGCTGCTTCAGCAAGTACCTTGGAAAATTGGTGATACTTATGATTCAATCTGTGACAGCTATGTTAGTTTCGTTACTCGACGCTGTACCTCCCCTACTGTTGTCTTCGATGGATACAGCGCTGGTCCAACCACGAAAGATGCTACCCACAACCGACGGTGTAAGGGAAGCCAGCATCAAGTGATCGATTTCAGTTTAGGGATGAAGCTCCAGAAAAAGAAGGAAGAGTTTTGAGCAACTCTCAGAACAAACAGCGAATTATAAGCTACATCGGGGAAAAACTCAGAGCCAAAGGATTTGAAGTCGTCCATGCGAAGGACGATGCTGACTATCTAATCGTGAAGACTGCCGTAACGAAAGCAGAAAACTCTGAAACAATAGTTCTTGGCAACGACACTGACCTTCTGATTCTACTCTTGTATCACCTCCCGCCTAATGCAAAAACACTTTACTTCGAATCGTCAACGAACGCAAAAGAAGCGATAACACGGTGCTGGTGCCTCAACGAAGTTAAAAAAAAAATGGGAGAAGTATCCAGGCTACTTCTGGTAGGGCACGCACTCTTGGGATGTGACACGACCTCACGAGTCTTCGGACTTGGAAAGCAAGCTGTGCTACCTCTTTTGAAGAAGAGCGAAGTGTTCAGAAAAAAATGCGAAGTGTTTCTGGATGAATCATCGTCTAAAGATGAAATTGTGAAAGCGGGTGAATATCTTCTCCTCAGCTTGTATAAAGCACGACCAAACGAAGATCTCACTAAGCTGCGACATCGAATTTTCTTGGAAAAAGTTTCTCCGTCAAATACTACGGCGTTTGTTAAGCCTGAAAGGCTTCCGCCAACCGAAGCTGCAGCTTCATTCCACTCCCAGCGAGTGTGCCTCCAGGTATCCCGTTGGAAAGGGGAACCAGCTGACCTCGACCTGGCTGACTGGGGTTGGGTCCTCAGAGACCATAAATACTCACCTGTGATGACCGATTTGTTGCCCGCACCTCAGACTCTTTTGAGTGTCGTGAGATGCAACTGTAAGACAGGCTGCGAGAACTCGCAATGCAGCTGCAAGAAAAATGGATTAGCGTGTACGTTCGCGTGCGGAGAATGTCAGGGTATCAACTGTTTGAACAGGGACAAAGAGATTGTCGAAGACGAGGAGCTCGACTAGTGACAATGATTCCTATGTGCCACACGAATACCAACCAACCTTCCCAAATTGTTTGTGCCCAAAAGATTTCTATGTCTTAATTTGATATCAACCCATTCCTCACTTAAAAACCAACGAGGAAAAATTCTTCCCTTTTACTTAGTCCTTTTTTAGATTAAATTTAATTTAATTAGTCTTGCCTTTAATTAAAATTTCTTTTAATTTGACCATTATGATGAGAACCTTTTCAATACTCTTAAATAAATCAGATACAATCCCTACCGTAGATAAAAAAAAGTAATGGATTTAAAAATTAAAGATTAAATCTTTAAATTTAATTAGTTTTGCATATTTGAATTCAGCATAAAGTGTGAGTTCTTTTAGGTATTAAATAAGAAAAACAGATTTTTCAACTGAAAGTAAGGAGCATCTTTAACACTTAAAACAAACAGAAATTTTAAGAATATGAGGGGGTTTGCTCCCTCCTCGATACCTCGCTTTTAACGCTAAAGTTTGACTTTTTCCAATTATTTAAGAATGACGCATGAAACACAACGGCCTTTTAATTAGAATAATAAGATTTTTTTTAAGTTAAAAAAAATTTGGAATTAGGAGCAAGGTATTGAGGAGGGGGCAACCCCCTCATTTCATAATAGTTCCTGTTCGTTTTAAGTTTTAATATTGCTCCTTACTTTCAGTTGAAAAAACTTGTTTTATTATTTAATTTCCGATCGTTTTTAAATAATGCCGGGAAATCCAGCTACCCTTCCATGGAAAATTCCTTCCTCAAAGAAAAATTCCTCCGTGGAAATAACCTGCCATGTAACCACCCTGCAAGAAAATGCCCCCCTAAAGATATGTATATTTCCCATTAGTCAATACTATATGTAAACAATGGACAACGTCAATAGCATGTACCCCTTCCCCTTGGGGGCTGTGAGGGTTCGTGTCATTCTCAAAGACATAGTTATTTGACCTTTCGGCTATACTGAGCACAGTTTATAGAATTATCCAGTGTGATCATTCTCTATCTCACCCATTATAAAAACCCGGACCGGGGTGCGAGTGCTCCGGAGAACGTTTTTGCAGACATAAACATAGGCGAAGTCAGATTAGCGGGAATGCGGGTTAGTCTGTTTCCGATTGTTTCCAACAAAGTCCATGGAAACAATCGGAAACAGACTAACCCGCATTCCCGCTAATGCAGAAATAAGTGGGAGGAGCTTTTTGTTCGCACCGAGAACGAAGACCAGAAATGATCTGCGATAAGCTTACTGTCTATAAACGGTGATACTGAGCAAAATGGCTGTCTCAAAATTTTTATCGGAAGACTTAGGGAAACAATTGGCATGGGAGGGGGGCTAGTTGCCCTCCAAAATTTTTGGTCACTTTAAAAGGACACTCGAAATTTTGATTTCCGATCAAATGAGCCCTTTTGTCAATCTTCGGTCTCGATGTTGGATAACTGGTCCGACACAATCAATCCTGGGAAAAACAAACAAACAAAAAAAAAAAAAAAAAATTAATAAACACGCTTCCTTGATCTTGCTTCTGTCAAAAATTGGCAAATTCCATATTTTTGTGTGTAGGAGCTTGAAACCTCTAAAGTAATATTTTCTGATATGCTGAATCTGATGGTGTGGTTTTTGTGTTTCTCCCTTTTTCAAAATTTGGTCGAATTTTCTCAGGCTCGTAACTTTTGAAGGGTAACTTTAAACTTGATGAATGCTGTATATTCTGAATGATTCTATGCGTCCCCCCGGCAAATACTCCCCCAAGATCCCCCTGGAAAATCCCCCCCCGGAAAACCGCCCCCGGAAAATATTCCCCCCCGGAAAATACCCTCTACAGAAAATAACCCACCTCCCCGCGGAAAATACCCCCCCCCAAGAAAATACTCCCCGCCCCAGAAAATCCCCCGCAAAAAATACCCCTCCAGTAAATATCCCCCCCCCCCGGAAAATACCCCCCCCCCCGTGGAAAATATGGCTTTCCAAATTTGAGAATTTTGTTTGAGTTTTATTTTTTTGTATTTCCGTAGGGGGGAGGTATTTTGGTACTTGTGTATTATGCGTCACTCACTCAAGTTTTCGCTGTGTAAAATTCGAGAACACACCAATGTTTACGCTAGTTTCTTCGTTGCTTTAGAAATAAATTTGGGCTATAGATTTGCATATTAGGGGGGGGAGGGGTAAAGTATAGCGGGTCTGCATGAAAAATGTGTTTGGAACAAGTATTCTGCATTTTAGATAGATAGACAGAGAAGTGTATTTTAAACCCAAATATTCGGCCATGAACATAGTAAAATAACCTAAATGAAAGGCAAATAAATAACAGCGGGTCTGTATGCATAAACAAAATAACATAAACTTCGATCATCATAAAACACTTAAATGAAACAATACATTAACCTAATAATAGTAGGCCTACTTAACCTCTTCACGCATAGTGTCCTCACCTGAGTACGTCAACTTCTCGATTTAATTTGTGCTGCTAGGTAGCTCGTAACGCTTTCGTGGTGATATCTGTAGTTTTGCACAAGTCAGTCCTACGTGCCATATTTTTTCGCTTTAGTCAAGGCATATACAGAATTTTGGAGATTTTTCTTAGATTTATCATGTCAGATGGAAGAAAAAGTCCTGAACCAGGTAAGAGTTGAAATTTTATAACTTGGTAAGTATGAATCTGAGGCATTTGTGTTTTTTAGCATGAATAATTGAATGTTTGACAGTAATAGAGAAAACTTTTTCGAATGGCTGCGACTTTTTTTGGTTAGGGAGCGCTGGTATAAAAGTTGACTGTTTTCATTTGAGGACAGTGCGCATATGTTGATGTTAGTAGGGAGCTATCATGAGTTCGTGACAGTACATAATTCGGTTATCAAAATAATGTATCTCCACTAACGGGGTCAATGCCCCCTTTTTCAAGTTCGATTTATTTGTTGTTTTCAAGTGTATTAACTCCGGAGTGAAGTTTGCACATGCGCATTAACGGTGGGGGAAATGTATTGATCTATAACTCGTGACGGGGCACCATATATGGGCATAGCCTCCCTAGAGGAAATGGATTTCCAAGAAATTGATTGCGTAATCGAAGGGGAAGTGAATTTCTGAGAAATTGATTTGTTGGAGTTCGTCCAGGAGAATTGTCTCCGGGCGAAGTTTGCACATGCACATTAACGGTGGGGAAGAGATATATTGATCTATAACTCGTGACGGGGCACCATAAATGGGCATAGACTCCCTAGGGGAAATGGATTTCCAAGAAAATGATTGCGTAATCGAAGGGAAAGTGAATTTCTGAGAAATTGATTTGTTGGAGTTCGTCAAGGAGAATTGTCTCCGGGCGAAGTTTGCACATGTGCATTAACGGTGGGGAAGAGATATATTGATATATATATATATATATATATATATATATATATATATATATATATATATATATATATTATATATATATATATATATATATATATATATATATATATATATATATATATATTATATATATATATATATATATATATATATATATATATATATATATATATATATATATATATATATATATATATATATATATATATATATATATATATATATATAATATATATATATATATATATATATATATATATATATATATATATTACATATGATAAGGACGGAACAAAATTATACTCGCACACTATTTGATTTTAGAAATGGAAAGTCATAGAAAAGATTCAATTTACGGAAATTCAAGTCAGTTTCAATTCTTAGAAAATTAACAACTGTCTATCATCGCTATACAAAAATTCTATCATGTCTTAAAAAGCTATTTAAACTCACATCAACCTGCTGTTGTTTTTGTAGAAAAGAACATGCTCGGATTTCACCCTCTGCATCACGAAAAAACATAATTGTTTAATCAGTGATTTCTCGATGTGCAGTCGAATGATTAACCACTAAGCTATAAGGTCTCTGCAAATAGCAATAATAAATACTATGCGTGCGCATTATGGGGAAATTTCAGATTTTGCAGTCCTTTCCGGCTTATGAAGGAGGTAAACCCTTGGCTCTTCACAATGAAGTTTTATAGTACTTTAAAAAATCATATTATCACCCTAATTAAAAATATTTGTTTTTCACGAGTCCTTGTTAATGAATTCTGACAAAATTCAAACAATAGCGTAAAGAGCGAGGTGTTGAGGAGAGCTTGATATTTTTCACATACGTAATAATTTATGATCCAACTAAATTTTAATGTAGCTCCTTACTTTTAGTTGAAAACATTAAAGATGAGGCATTTTCTTAAACAAAAATAAATTTAAAAAATATACTAAATGTTCCTTTATTACGCGATGAAAGTAACACGATAAAAAAATGAAGATTTTATGCAGAGTTTTAACTAGCTAAGGGTAAATTTGTTAAAGATGGGCCATTTTCTTAAGAAAACACTTAAATTAGTAAAAAATACTAAATGTTCCTTTACTAGCGTTGCAATACAACTAAAATTGAAGAACTTATGCACAGTTTTCACTAGTTAAGGCTAAATTTGTTACAGATGGGGCATTTTCTTAAACAAAAATAAATTTAAAAAATATACTAAATGTTCTTTTATTACGAAAGTAAAACGACAAAAAATGAAGAATTTATGTACAGTTTTAACTAGCTAAGGCTAAATTTGTTAAAGATGGGCCATTTTCTTAAAAAAAACTCAAAATTAGGAAAGAATACCAAATGTTTCTTTATTAGCTGTTTAACACAACTAAAATTGAAGAATTTATGCACAGTTTTAACTAGCTAAGGCTAAGTTTGTTAACGATGGATCATTTTCTTAAGAAAACACACTAAATTAGGAAAGAAAACCAAATGTTCCTTTATTAGCTGTTTAAACAACTAAAATTGATGCACAGTTTTAACTAGTTAAGGCTAAATTTGTTACAGATGGGGCATTTTCTTAAACAAAAATAAATTTAAAAAATATACTAAATGTTCTTTTATTACGAAAGTAAAACGACAAAAAATGAAGAATTTATGCACAGTTTTAACTAGCTAAGGCTAAATTTGTTAAAGATGGGCCATTTTCTTAAAAAAAACTCAAAATTAGGAAAGAATACCAAATGTTTCTTTATTAGCTGTTTAACACAACTAAAATTGAAGAATTTATGCACAGTTTTAACTAGCTAAGGCTAAATTTGTTAACGATGGATCATTTTCTTAAGAAAACACACTAAATTAGGAAAGAAAACCAAATGTTCCTTTATTAGCTGTTTAAACAACTAAAATTGATGCACAGTTTTAACTAGTTAAGGCTAAATTTGTTAAAGATGGGCCATTTTCTTAAAAAAACACTTACATTAGAAAAAAAATAATAAATGTTCTTTTATTACCTAAGTAACACGACAAAAAATCAAGAATTTATGCACAGTTTTAAGTAGCTAAAGCTAAATTTGTTAAAGATGGGCCATTTTTCTTAAAAAAAACACTTACATTAGAAAAAAATACTAAATGTTCCTTTATTACCTAAGTAACACGACAAAAAATCAAGAATTTATGCGCAGTTTCAACTAGCTAAGGATAATTTTGTTAACGATGAGTCATTTTCTTAAGAAAACACACTAAATAAGAAAAAAATACTAAATGTTCCTTTATTATCTGTTTAACACAACTAAAATCAAGAATTTATGCGCAGTTTTAACTAGCTAAGGCTAAATTCAAACAATAGCGTAAAGAGCGAGGTGTTGAGGAGGGCTTGATACTTTTCATATATGTAATAATTTATGATCGACCTATATTTTAATGTTACTCCTTACTTTTAGTTGAAAACATTAAAGATGAGGCATTTTCTTAAACAAAAATAAATTAAAAAATATACTAAATGTTCCTTTATTACGAAAGTAACACGATAAAAAAGGAAGAATTTATGCACAGTTTTAACTAGCTAAGGCTAAATTTGTTAAAGATGGGCCATTTTCTTAAGAAAATACTTAAATTAGGAAAGAATACCAAATGTTCCTTTATTAGCTGTTTAACACAACTAAAATTGAAGAATTTATGCACAGTTTTAACTAGCTAAGGCTAAATTTGTTAAAGATGGGCCATTTTCTTAAAAAAATAAAATTAAAAAATATACTAAATGTTCCTTTATTACGAAAGTAACACGACAAAAAATGAAGAATTTATGCACAGTTTTAACTAGCAAAGGCTAAATTTGTTAAAGATGGGCCATTTTCTTAAAAAAAACTCAAAATTAGGAAAGAATACCAAATGTTCCTTTATTAGCTGTTTAACACAACTAAAATTGAAGAATTTATGCACAGCTTTAACTAGCTAAGGCTAAATTTGTTAACGATGGATCATTCTCTTAAGAAAACACACTAAATTAGGAAAGAAAACCAAATGTTCCTTTATTAGCTGTTTAACACAACTAAAATTGAAGAATTCATGCACAGTTTTAACTAGCTAAGGCTAAATTTGTTAAAGATGGGCCATTTTCTTAAGAAAACACTTACATTAGAAAAAATACTAAATGTTCCTTTATTACCTAAGTAACACGACAAAAATCAAGGATTTATGCGCAGTTTTAACTAGCTAAGGCTAAATTTGTTAAAGATGGACCATTTTCTTAAGAAAACACTTACATTAGAAAAAATACTAAATGTTCCTTTATTACCTAAGTAACACGACAAAAATCAAGGATTTATGCGCAGTTTTAACTAGCTAAGGCAAAATTTGTTAAAGATGGGCCATTTTCTTAAGAAAAAACTCAAAATTAGGAAAGAATACCAAATGTTTCTTTATTACCTAAGTAACACGACAAAAAATGAAGAATTTATGCGCAGTTTCAACTAGCTAAGGCTAAGTTTGTTAACGATGGGTCATTTTCTTAAGAAAACACACTAAATTAGAAAAAAAATACTAAATGTTCCTTTATTAGCTGTTTAACACAACTAAAATTGAAGAATTTATGCACAGTTTTAACTAGCTAAGGCTAAATTTGTTAAAGATGGGCCATTTTCTTATAAAAAAACTCAAAATTAGGAAAGAAAACCAAATGTTTCTTTATTACCTAAGTAACACGACAAAAAATCAAGAATTTATGCACAGTTTTAACTAGCTAAGGCTAAATTTGTTAAAGAAGGGCCATTTTCTTAAGAAAACACACTAAATTAGGTTAGAATACCAAATGTTTCTTTATTACCTAAGTAACACGACAAAAAATCAAGAATTTATGCACAGTTTTAACTAGCTAAGGCTAAATTTGTTAAAGATGGGCCATTTTCTTAAGAAAAAACTCAAAATTAGGAAAGAATACCAAATGTTCCTTTATTACCTAAGTAAAACGACAAAAAAACAAGAGTTTATGCGCAGTTTTAACTACCTAAGGCTATATTTGTTAAAGATGGGCCATTTTCTTAAGAAAACACTTACATTAGAAAAAAATACTAAATGTTCCTTTATTACCTAAGTAACACGACAAAAAATCAAGAATTTATGCACAGTTTTAACTAGCTAAGGCTATATTTGTTAAAGATGTGCCATTTTCTTAAGAAAACACTTAAGAAAATGTGTTTAGTGGCGCGCGCCACAAAGCGGTGCGCGCCACTTAACCTAACTTAAGGTAACCTAACCTAATCTATCCTAACCTAACCTAACCTTCCCAACTTTTACTGGCTTTATGTATAAATTTCATAGTTTCGCGCCACCCGAACTTTTACTGGCTTTATGGATAAATTTCATAGTGGCGTGTGCCACTTAACCTACTGCTTTTGGGGCGGTCACTACGGTGTGCCGGGGAGTGCCGCGGTGCCTGCTGAGAGGGGCCGGGGAGCCTTTATGTATAAATTTCATAGTGGTGTATGCCACTTAACCATCTCTAAATTGATTAGACGATTTTTGGAAATGTGTGACGTGGGGTGAGTGGGGGTCCTTTCACGCATAAATTATATTTTTTCTCAATATCATTTAATAGGTTAATTATCCTAACCTAACTATATCCCAACTTTTACTGGCTTTACGTATAAATTTCATAACTTATAAAACCTTTCCCCAGGGGGGGGGCTGAAGAAACCTTTCCCGTCACTTTTTCCAGACAATTTTGGAAAAAGTGACGTTACGGTGAAGAACTAGATATCTAAATGTTGATGAAATATGTGTGTTTCTGCTCGAAACCTCTCCCAAGGGGGTTGGATGATGAATGGTGGACAGTGAGTCTTCTGGATTCTTCTCCCGTATGATTTTCGTAATAACAATTAACCGTTATTAGAGTTTATTTTGTGGTGTTTGAAAGTTTTAAAACCAGTGCAAATTGAAATATAGATAGAAATATAATGATGAATAGTTCAAATGTAGTCGGTGATTCTCCAATGGTTGATGTGAGTTTAAATAACTTTTTAAGACATGATGGAATTTTGTATAGTGATGATAGACAGTTGTTAATTTTCTAAGAATTGAAACTGACTTGGTTTTCCGTAAATTTGAGTTTTTTCTTAAGAAAATGGACCCATCTTTAACAAATTTAGCCTTATCTAGTTAAAACTGTGCATAAATTCTTCAATTGTAGTTGTGTTAAACAGCTAATAAAGGAACATTTAGTATTTTTTCTAATTTAGTGTGTTTTCTTAAGAGAAAGACCCATCGTTAACAAACTTAGCCTTAGCTAGTTGAAACTGCGCCTAAATTCTTCAATTTTTGTCGTGTTACTTAGGTAATAAAGAAACATTTGGTATACTTTCCTAATTTTGAGTTTTTTCTTAAGAAAATGGCCCATCTTTAACAAATTTAGCCTTATCTAGTTAAAACTGTGCATAAATTCTTCAATTTTAGTTGTGTTAAACAGCTAATAAAGGAACATTGGTATTTTTTTTCTAATGTAAGTGTTTTCTTAAGAAAATGGACCCATCTTTAACAAATTTAACCTTAGCTAGTTAAAACTGTGCATAAATTCTTCAATTTTAGTTGTGTTAAACAGCTAATAAAGGAACATTTAGTATTTTTTTCTAATGTAAGTGTTTTCTTAAGAAAATGGCCCATCTTTAACAAATATAGCCTTAGCTAGTTAAAACTGCGCATAAATTCTTCAATTTTAGTTGTGTTAAACAGCTAATAAAGGAACATTGGTATTTTTTTTCTAATGTAAGTGTTTTCTTAAGAAAATGGCCCATCTTTAACAAATATAGCCTTAGCTAGTTAAGACTGCGCGTAAATTCTTGATTTTTTGTCGTGTTACTTAGGTAATAAAGGAACATTTAGTATTTTCTTTCTAATGTAAGTGTTTTCTTAAGAAAATGGTCCATCTTTAACAAATATAGCCTTAGCTAGTTAAAACTGCTCATAAATTCTTGATTTTTTGCCGTGTTACTTAGGTAGTAAAAGAACATTTAGTATTTTTTTCTAATGTAAGTGTTTTCTTAAGAAAATGGCCCATCTTTAACAAATATAGCCTTAGCTAGTTAAAACTGCGCATAAACTCTTGATTTTTTGTCGTGTTACTTAGGTAATAAAGGAGCATTTGGTATTCTTTCCTAATTTTGAGTTTTTTTCTTAAGAAAATGGCCCATCTTTAACAAATTTAGCTTTAGCTAGTTAAAACTGTGCATAAATTCTTGATTTTTTGTCGTGTTACTTAGGTAATAAAGAAACATTTGGTATTCTTTCCTAATTTAGTGTGTTTTCTTAAGAAAATGGCCCTTCTTTAACAAATTTAGCCTTAGCTAGTTAAAACTGTGCATAAATTCTTCAATTTTAGTTGTGTTAAACAGCTAATAAGGGAACATTTAGTATTTTTTTTTTCTAAATTAGTGTGTTTTCTTAAGAAAATGACCATCGTTAACAAACTTAGCCTTAGCTAGTTGAAACTGCGCATAAATTCTTCATTTTTTGTCGTGTTACTTAGGTAATAAAGAAACATTTGGTATTCTTTCCTAATTTTGAGTTTTTTCTTAAGAAAATGGCCCATCTTTAACAAATTTAGCCTTAGCTAGTTAAAACTGCGCATAAATTCTTGATTTTTTGTCGTGTTACTTAGGTATTAAAGGAACATTTAGTATTTTTTTCTAATGTAATTGTTTTCTTAATAAAATGGTCCATCTTTAACAAATTTAGCCTTAGCTAGTTAAAACTGCGCATAAATTCTTGATTTTTTGTCGTGTTACTTAGGTAATAAAGGAACATTTAGTATTTTTTTTCTAATGTAAGTGTTTTCTTAAGAAAATGGCCCATCTTTAACAAATTTAGCTGTAGCTAGTTAAAACTGTGCATGAATTCTTCAATTTTCGTTGTGTTAAACAGCTAATAAAGGAACATTTGGTTTTCTTTCCTAATTTAGTGTGTTTTCTTAAGAAAATGGCCCATCTTTAACAAATTTAGCCTTAGCTAGTTAAAACTGTGCATGAATTCTTCAATTTTAGTTGTGTTAAACAGCTAATAAAGGAACATTTGGTATTCTTTCCTAATTTTGAGTTTTTTTTAAGAAAATGGCCCATCTTTAACAAATTTAGCCTTAGCTAGCTAAAACTGTGCATAAATTCTTCATTTTTTGTCCTGTTACTTTCGTAATAAAGGAACATTTAGTATATTTTTTAAATTTATTTTTGTTTAAGAAAATGCCCCATCTTTAACAAGTTTAGCCTTAACTAGTGAAAACTGTGCATAAATTCTTCAATTTTAGTTGGATTGCACAGCTAGTAAAGGAACATTTATTATTTTTTACTAATTTAAGTGTTTTCTTAAGAAAATGGCTCATCTTTAACAAATTTAGCCTTAGCTAGTTAAAACTGTGCATAAATTCTTCATTTTTTGTCCTGTTACTTTCGTAATAAAGGAACATTTAGTATATTTTTTAATTTATTCTTGTTTAAGAAAATGCCTCATCTTTAATGTTTTCAACTAAAAGTAAGGAGCAACATTAAAATTTAGGTCGATCATAAATTATTACGTATATGAAAAGTATCAAGCCCTCCTCAACACCTCGCTCTTTACGCTATTGTTTGAATTTAGCCTTAGCTAGTTAAAACTTCGCATAAATTCTTGATTTTAGTTGTGTTAAACAGCTAATAAAGGAACATTTAGTTTTTTTTCTGATTTAGTGTGTTTTCTTAAGAAAATGATCCATCGTTAACAAATTTAGCCTTAGCTAGTTAAAACTGTGCATAAATTCTTCGATTTTAGTTGTGTTAAACAGCTAATAAAGGAACATTTAGTATTTTTTTTTCTAATTTAGTGTGTTTTCTTAAGAAAATGACCCATCTTTAACAAACTTAGCCTTAGCTAGTTGAAACTGCGCATACATTCTTGATTTTTTGTCGTGTTACTTAGATAATAAAGGAACATTTAGTATTTTTTTCTAATGTAAGTGTTTTCTTAAGAAAAATGGCCCATCTTTAACAAATTTAGCCTTAGCTAGTTAAAACTGTGCATAAATTCTTCATTTTTTGTCGTGTTACTTAGGTAATAAAGGAACATTTAGTATTTTTTTCTAATGTAAGTTTTTTCTTAAGAAAATGGCGCATCTTTAACAAATTTAGCCTTAGCTAGCTAAAACTGTGCATGAATTCTTCAATTTTAGTTGTTTTAAACAGCTAATAAGGGAACATTTGGTTTTCTTTCCTAATTTAGTGTGTTTTCTTAAGAAAATGATCCATCGTTAATAAATTTAGCCTTAGCTAGTTAAAACTGTGCATAAATTCTTCAACTTTAGTTGTGTTAAACAGCTAATAAAAAAACATTCGGTATTCTTTACTAATTTATGTGTTTTCTTAAGAAAATGGCCCATCTTTAACAAATTTAGCCTTAGCTAGTTAAAACTGTGCATAAATTCTTCATTTTTTGTCGTGTTACTTTCGTAATAAAGGAACATATATTATATTTTTTAAATTTATTTTTGTTTAAGAAAATGCCCCATCTTTAACAAATCTAGCCTTAACTAGTGAAAACTGTGCATAAATTCTTCCATTTTAGTTGTATTGCACAGCTAGTAAAGGAACATTTAGTATTTTTTACTAATTTAAGTGTTTTCTTAAGAAAATGGCCCATCTTTAACAAACTTAGCCTTTGCTAGTTAAAACTGTGCATAAATTCTTCATTTTTTATCGTGTTACTTTCGTAATAAAGGAACATTTAGTATATTTTTTAAATTTATTTTTGTTTAAGAAAATGCCCCATCTGTAACTGTTTTCAACTAAAAGTAAGGAGCAACATTAAAATTTAGGTCGATCATAAATTATTACGTATATGAAAAGTATCAAGCCCTTCTCAACACCTCGCTCTTTACGCTATTGTTTGAATTTTGTCAGAATTCATTAACAAGGACTCGTGAAAACAAATGTTTTTAATTAGGGTGATAATATGATTTTTTAAAGTACTATAAAACTTCAGTGTGAAGAGCCAAGGGGTTACCTCCTTCATAAACCGGAAAGGACTGCAAAATCTGAAATTTCCCCATAATGTGCACGCATAGTACTTATTATTGCTATTTGTAGAGACCTTATACCTTAGTGGTTAATCATTCGACTGCACATCGAGAAATCACTGATTAAACAATTAGGGTTTTTCGTGACGCAGAGGGTGAAATCCGAGCATGTTCTTTTCTACAAAAACAACAGCAGGTTGATGTGAGTTTAAATAACTTTTAAAGACATGATAGAATCTTTGTATAGTGATGATAGACAGTTTTTAATTTTCTAAGAATTGAAACTGACTTGGTTTTCCGTAAATTGAATCTTTTCTATGACTTTCTATTACTAAAATCAAATAGTGTGCGAGTATAATTTTGTTCCGTCCTTATCATATGTAATATATATATATATATATATATATATATATATATATATATATATATATATATATATATATATATATATATATATATATATATATATATATATATATATATATATATATATATATATATATTATATATATATATATATATATATATATATATATATATATATATATATATATATATATATATTATATATATATATATATATATATATATATATATATATATATATATATATATATATATATATATATATATATATATATATATGTATATATATATATATATATATATATATATATATGTATATATATATATATATAGCAGTAATGTAATAAATAGCGAACAGTTGGGGGATTTTTCCATGGTAGTGGAGCCGAATTTCTTGACATTATTTAAAAAACCATCGAAAATTAAATTTAAAAACAACAAATGTTTTGTTCGTCTTTGATTTAGTCTAGCAGTTCTTTACTTTTAGTTGAAAAATGTCCTTTTGTGGAAAAAAGTTTTTTCCAGATTTTAAATTTAGATATCTAGCTAGTTGATGAATCTTAGACATAAAAATTATGGATATAATGAAAAATATTAAGTAATCCTGTTTATTACATTTATAGAACATCCCCGAGTATGTCCAAAAGAGAGAGAACATGTGGGACGCATGGATTTTATCTGAATCTGAAGAAGAATTCCTTCTTCTTAACAGTAATGAAGATAGCACTAATGATATAATGGAGATCCATTATACAGAAGATGGTTTATCATACACGTCGGAGGATTTGGTACGGCGGGGACCTTCGGACCGACTCTGTATAGAGGATGATGAGCGGTTGGTTGATAGTTTGCCCTCTTCGATGAATATCATAAAAATACGAGAGGATTTATTTGACATGCCCCCTCTCCTAGATATAGTAGTAATTGAAGAAGAAGACGAGGTTCAAGTAATTGAACCCGAGATAGTGTACATGAAAACTATAATAAATATTGATATAACAAAAGAATAAAGATTTGAAGAATGATTTATTTTTATCTTTGATAGAAAACTTGATTGAGGATTGATAACATTCTAAGGGCTGATCTATTCAATCTGAACTATTCATTCACAGAAGTCTCTGATGATATCCTTACTCTATATATATATAACTAATATGTGAAAATTAAAATAGTACAAACAAATTTATTGTATGATTATAATATAAAACTCATTATACATATCAATAATTAGATTTATCGTTTAATCATATATGAGAACTCTTCTACCACGGTTTTCGTTGTTTAAAATCCTTTTCGTAGAATAACCTCTTATGTTGTCTCTTAAATGGCCACTTTTTCTCTTCTCTTAGAACAAATTCATCATAATATTCAGAGTTCTCCCTGGAGATTCTACGCCCATATATGGTGTGGGGTCAGAGTCAGACTCAATTGTAGATGGCAGCAGGGGTGAGCAATGGGAGTCAATTGTAGATGACAGCATGGTGTTCGTTCAGTATTCTATGTCCATATATGGTGCCCCGTCACGAGTTACAGATCAATATATCTCTTCCCCACCGTTAATGCACATGTGCAAACTTGGCCCGGAGACAATTCTCCTGGACGAACTCCAACAAATAAATTTCTCAGAAATTCACTTCCCCTTTGATTACGCAATCAAATTCTCGGAAATCAGCTTCCCCTAGGGAGTCTATGTCCATATATGGTGCCCCGTCACGAGTTACAGATCAATATATCTCTTCCCCACCGTTAATGCGCATGTGCAAACTACGCCCGGAGACAATTCTCCTCGACGAACTCCAACAAATCAATTTCTCAGAAATTCCCTTCCCCTTCGATTACGCAATCAATTTCTTGGAAATCCATTTCCCCTAGGGAGGCTATGCCCATATATGGTGCCCCGTCACGAGTTATAGATCAATACATTTCCCCCACCATTAATGCGCATGTGCAAACTTCAATCCGGAGTCAATACACTTGAAAACAACAAATATATCGACCTTGAAAAAGGGGGCATTGACCCCGTTAGTGGAGATACATTATTTTGGTAACCGAATTATGTACTGTCACGAACTCATGATAGCTCTTTACTGCTGTTTTTCACTAAAAAGAGACAAAGCAACAAGGAACGATTAAGCATGGGCACTGTTTCTGTTTTCTGTTTCTGTTCTGTTTTTAAAGTACCTATTTCTGTTCTGTTCTTACAAAAAAAAACAGAAACAGAACAGAAAGAGATGACCTGTTTTTTATTTATCTGTTCTGTTCTGTTTCTGTTTTTATAATTACTATTTTGTCCTGTTTCTGTTTTTTTTCTAACTGTTTTTCTTCTGTTCTTAATTTTACTTTACTGATTCGAGAATGAGATATTAAGAAATTTTGAACTTACAAAATAGTGTTTTAAATCGTAATTTGAAATTTTGAAGAAGCGTGGTTACGCCCCATACAGTTTTTGGAATTGGAGTGTTAATATAAAGTAGAAGTAAGTAAAATGATGGCACTCAGTGTGTCTAACATATCAAATGTGCTCCTAGATTGTTTAAGCTAGGCAAAATTAGGGCTTAGGTAGCAGATGAGAGTAGGTAGGTGTTTAAATGGGAGAACGGTAAAGGTGCATTTTTTTCCACTAAAACAACTTATTTCTTAGTGTATATTATTCAGTCAATTGAGCATCAAAGTTGCATAGATACTGTCTAGGGGAAGCAGGGTTCAAACAAATCACTAATTGGTAGGTCCTCTGTATTCTACATTAAATGGGAAGTAATTTGCACCTTTAGTCGAGAAAACTTTAGTTCAACGGTTTTTATGGAATTGATGCTGCTAGATAACAGTGATTTGCTATGATTACCATACAAGCCTGTACATGATAAATACCGATTATTAATTGCAAATTTTCTTAAATGTTTAGTCAGAGAGGAATGTAAAAGTATTGAAGTCTTGTCCAGTAGAAATTTATGTTTTTGCTGGCACGTTTTATTGCATCAACATAACAACATATACTTTTTCGTAATGCCAAATATACTTTTTCTACCATCTCTAAATATAATCAATGGAAACCCTTTCAGGGAAAAGCCTAGAGCTGAAACAGTGGCCTAACTAGCTGAATCTGGCCTAGCAGGCCAAAGTCTTATAAAATGCTGGATACACTTTTCTCATTCTGTAGAATAACACATCTTCCGGTGAACACGGTAATGTTTGCCATACTGGAAAATAAATTTTAAAAAATGCCACTAAGCAGTATATTATTTCTTGTATCTGTCTCTTAAATACCTATTATAGACAAGTAGGTTCCCGTAAAAATTAATATGATATGAGTAGTAATTCTATAACAGTTAAGAGCGCACAGTCCCCCCATATAGCTATAATGATAAGTAGCGGACAGTCCCACCATATATCTATAATGATAAGTAGCGGACAGTAATCCCGCCAATACAAGCAGACAGTGTAATGACCGGAATTCAACCACCGTGAAAATTCGTGTTGATCTGTGTTCAAAGTGCGTGATGATTCCTTTATACTATAGTAACTTCCTATCTGTCTGCTACCTTTTAATTGTTAGATGTGATTGACTTATGTTTGACCTTGAATACGGATATAAAAACTCTGACAATTTGTTATCTTCTCAGTTCAGAATTGGCATTTGAAATATAATGATGCATTCAAATAAAAGGAATATTGTCGAAAGCTACACGCAAGAAGTAAGTTATTCTTTTATATTCATAGTTGGTAAAGAAATTAATTCTACTAAAATTTATACAGACCTTATTATAGTTAACAGATTGTTAAATATTTTTCGAACAAGGATCTCCAGAGGTCAGTAAAGAGCAATATCAAAACAAGAAAAAAAAGTATGTAAACACTGTATTTATATGGCTTGCGAGCTTAGCACATGAGTTAAATCATACCTATTTTTTATTCCGGACCAACGTTCCCCACATTCATTCCCCACCGGCCCCACATTCATTCCCCACCGGCCCCACATTCGTTCCCCACCGGCCCAAAGTGCCACAATCGTCCACCCCATCCATCCAACCCCCTCCCTCCAACCCCCTCCTTCCAACCCCCTCCCTCCAAACCCCCTCCAAACCCCCCTCCTTTTTTTTTTACTTTTTTTTAACTTTTTTTAACTTTTTTTCACATCTCTTAGAATGTCATTAAACACACTTAAAACACAAAAATTTCATATTTTATATTTTCCAACTTCAAAATGGGAATGATATAAATATGTGTGTCGCAACTTTTACTATTAGAAAAATAATGTTTGTAGTGACCAATTTTTTTTTTTTAACTTTTTTTTTTCTGACAATTTTTTGTTTTTTTTTCTGACAGTTTTTTTTTAATTTTTTTTTTTTACATCTCTAAATTATATCAGAAAAAATAGAATGACACTTTCAATTTAAATTTAAATTTTAAAAACTTGTTCTTGTGCATACTATTGATGAGGACTGATGGTTCTCTTTCAAATTTTTTTCATGAAAAACAAACTTTTTTTTTAGGATTTTCCAAAGCTCCCCCTACCCATTAAGAAGATAAGAAGGGGTGAAGCGACGCCAGTGGTCAGCAGACAGACGGTTATACAACATGGTCGTAGGTCGAATCCATTGATACCTCCAACATTAACCGTAAACCGCCCAATAGCGAACTATCCGGCTATCAGAGCCAGCATCCACAGCAATATAATACAGCCATCCGGACCCATCATACACCAACCAACTGTCAACTGGTCAATTCCTACATCCAACACTCACAACATGATAACACAACCACCCGGACCCATCATACGCCAACAAACTGTCAACTGGTCAGCTACCACACTCAACATGCAAACCATACCCCCATCCCATGAAGCTGATGTACTCATGGAACCACTCACCTCTCTCCGTGATAGCGTAAGAAAAATTGTATCTTCTCTCTCTCTCTCTCTCCCTCTCTCTCTCTCTCTCTTAACTCTGTATATATCTATCTCAGTGTACGTGTTATAAAAAAAAGAAGCTCAATTTCAATGTTAGGATCTAGCATGAATTAAGAATTAAAAAAAAAGTAATAAAAGGGTAGCGGTTCTACAGATTTAGATCATTAAACCCTGAAAATATTTTTTCAGCTTAATTGAAGTGTCACATCACCATATATATAAAAAAATATGGCATAATTTCTCATTCTTATACCAGGTTACACTCGAAGAATCATATTAAACACACACATACACACACACACACACACACACACACACACACACACACACACACACACACACACACACACACACACACACACACAAACACACACACACATACACAGACAATCTAAATATTCTTTTTCTGGTAAATGAAAAAATAACTTCACATTCATTTTTTAAATAAATGTACAGGAACTCCCACCACCAACACAATTCAAAGATAATATAAATGACGAATCACAGGAATGGATTACAAATTTGTTAAGTGATTGGTTTGGTGATGATTGTAGTCGTAGTAGTAGTAGTATGATTCTCAGTCCTGATACACTCGAGGGTTTGTCGAGTGAGTTTGGGGATTCCACACCACACAACATCCCCACCATTGAGAAAATTAGTGCAGGACATGAAATCCCCGTACCACCCCCTATCATGTCCGATTTTAATTGTAATATGCTTCCTCCGAATACGGGGGATAGGTATATTAATGTACCAAGTACATCTAAAGGGGGTTTGACTCAACCAGCTGCCCTCGAATGGGCTGATCGTCTCAGTTCCGATACACTCGAGGGTTTGTTGAGTGAGTTGGGGGATTCGACACCACGTAACATCCCCATCATTGAGCGAATTGGTGGAGGACAAGAAATCCCCATAACGCCCCCTGTCATGCCCTATTTTAATTTAGTTGACTCTGCCTTGCAAAATGTATATGTTTATAGGGCTGAGTTTGAGGACCCATTTAATTCACTAACATCAGGTAGCATCATAACGGATCCGGTAGACATAGTACACTCCTATGTGGGCAAGATTCGAGTCCTTCTTGAAAGAGTGATTCGGGAGGGTGGTGGGAGGGATGGGATTAAGGCTGCCTTCGCACAAAAAATAATTTATTTCAATGAAAATGCGGATGAGGTGTATAAGCGTTATTTACGTACTGAAATGTAACTACTTCATCCGGACCTGAATAATTTTGAGGGTGTTTTTATGGAATGGGTTGACAATACAGTAACAAAATTGGATAATTATACTGAGTTGGGTAGTGGGTCGGTGGTTTTATTTATTGGGAGTTTAGATATTAATGTGGGTAAATTTAAAAAGAATTTTATTTTAAGGGGAGGTGGGAGGGGGTCGGTAAGACCAAATATAATGATGATTTAAAGGGGTGTAATGGTGTACAACGATTTCGTTTCGATACTGGGCTTCAATGCTTCAAATATGCACTTCTTGTGGCAGCTCACAAGCCTCTGCAAAGGAAGCTAGTAAGACACTGTTGGACGATTATGCAGTTAATGGGAGTCCAAATTTCCCTAAAGTAGATTTTAATTGTTTAAATGATCAATATCCAGTAACACTTAATGGGATAACTATTTTTGAGCGGGCTAATGCACATTTAAAAATTGGTGTTACTGTGCTACAATATGAAACAGAATTTGAGGAGGGTGACCGTTAAAAGGGGGTTATATTTCCAGTGAGGGCTCCGTCCATTGAATCAGTGGAACATTGGGTTTGGCTTCTTTACAGGCCAGCAAGTGGAAACAACGGGGGAATGCCATTATTGTCCGACATGCCTTTCTAGATTCCGGTCAAAAATTAAGTTAAACAATCATATGATGCATTGCAAGTGTCACGGATGTCAATCTCTGCAAACGGTTAGCGGTGACAGGGCCATCTTGCGATTTAAGAACTTTCAAAACTCGCTCCAACAGAGTGACAAGGTGGCCTTAGACTGCGAAGCCGCTCTCATAGATGTGTATGATCCATTGAATTCAAATCTTGTTAAAAAAAACATGAGGTCATTGCAGTCTCTTATGCTCACGCACAAAGAGACTCGTGTAGTTCCATGCAATTGGTAGAGGTATTTGAGAGATTGGGTGGTGAGGATTGTATGCTCTCAGTCGTGACAGCACTCATTAAAACAGCAAATAAATCGATATCACGGCTGCGAAATACATCCTATCCAATAACTCTATCTCCAGAGGATGAGTTGGCCATTAAAACTGTAAAAATATGTTGGGTTTGTAAGGGGGAATTTTTTGAAGGTAATGGGAAAGAGGGAAAGGGGAAAAGGGTAAGGGGAAATGGGGTAAAGGGATGGTTCACGACCACGATCATTTGGGCAACCCGATTGTATCGGGATTGAGCAATTTTCGTGGAGTGGCCCATCAATCATGTAATTTAAACGTTAGTCAACAATTGTTTCTACCTGTCTATATACACAATTCCAGCTATGACATGAAATTTATTTTACCGGCGTTGGCACGATTGCAACGAGGTGGAGTTGTAGATGGCGCATGGGTAGATGGTTCTTTTTCTTATAATATCATACCCAAGTCGTCTGAAAAGCTGCTGCTCTTAGAATTCAAATGGCAAATAATAGATAACGATAAATTGTGCGTGAATAAGATCCGTTTTTTAGACTCCTTTAGCTTCTTCCCCAAATCCCTAAGACAACTCATTGAAGTACAGAAAAGTGACGATTTTAATAGTTTCCCCTCCTTAAGCAACACCTCTTTAAACAGCACTTTTCAGACGGTGAAATGTATGATTTATTAACGTGTAAGGGCATATATCCGTATGACTACTACAACTCCACCGCTAGGCTTTCTGAGGAACAATTGCCGTCCATCACCTCATTCTACGATTCACTTTACGAGCGTCAATGCACCACTGTCGACTATGAATTGCCAAGAGGGTTTGGGCTAAGGGAGGGTGTAAAAATGGGTGGGATTATTGTAGATTATACCTGGCAAGTGATGTATTGACGTTGCTGGATATTGTGTGTAAGAACACGGATAAAATCTATGGGGAATTTGGGTTGGATTTAGGTTATTATTTTTCCACTTCTCATTTGGTGATGGATTTAATTCTTAAAATCAGTAAAGAGGAAATAGGCTTGATCACCGACGTGGATCAGCATCTATTTGTAGAGAGATCAATGAGGGGAGGGAATTTTTTTCATGGAGATCGTATCCTTGAAACTGATCCGACTGGACATGACACCGGTGTAAAGTCGGATGCAGTTTTCTTGGATATGAACTCCCTGTATCCGTTGGCAATGTCTCACTACTCTTTGCCGTGTGGAAATTATAAATGGCTTAACGATCCTCGTGCTTCAGATTTCCCCAACATTGCCAATGTTGAGGAGAATGGACCGCGGGGATGGTTTTTTGAAATCGATGGTGAAATACCCGTGGAGCATCATGACTCGGTGAAGGATTTTGTTTTCCCGTGCATAAACAGAGCGGTGACTAGGGACTCTTTGAGTCCATACAATATTTCTAAGGTAGAGGATGGTGGTGTGCACTGGACACCTTCAAAACAAAACTTATCGCCGACCTTCATCCGAAAGAGAATATCGTTTTACATCACGTTCTTTTGCGGTGGATGGTAGCCAATGGTTTCAACGTCACAAGGATACATAGAGCCCTCCAATTTGACCAGAAACCCTATTTGAAAACGTTTATTGACACTTTTGTCAATAAACATTCCGAAGCGAAAACGAAGGTTGAAAAGGAAATTTTGAAACTCATTTTGAACTCAGCCTTCGGTAAAATGTGTGAGAGTGTACGCAATCGAAGTCGTTGTGACGTTGTGACTGACCCAAAAGAATGTGCTCGATTCGTTGCCGATCCAAACTTTACATCATTCACCATCATAGACTCCAATATGGTCCTCTTGAATAGAAAAAAAAGAAATGTAGTTCTAAATAAAAATATTGCAGCTGGCAGCGCACCAAACCTAACCTAACCTAACCTATGGTTTTGGTATTTCTGTGCAATAATGTGGGATTTTGTGGTTAAGTTACTTTAGTATTGTCGTCAATATCTATTGTTTTGTTTTTTTGTTTTTTTATGTCTCTCACACTATAGCCGTGTGTCCGAGGGACTGTGCTGCCATCTAAAGCTATAGGTTGGTAGATGGCAATAGTAGTCTCTCTTGATTCTGTGAAATGTTGTAAGATCCTTTTGATGCTATGAAATATATGTGTAGTTGAATTTGTTCTATGCAAAGGTACTTTTTTCCTATTAATTTTGACACTCAGTCAATAATTAATGCTTTTAGGAGTTTGCTAGTAGTATCAATTTCTTTGAAAGTTCCTTTTTCATACATCTCTTACTTTTTAATAAACATTCTAAACGTTTTACCTGACATTGACGATCCACACCTAAGCGATCTGAATGGTGTTTTAAATTGATACATACTACTGTTATTGAGAATAGTCGGTCTACAACTATGGTTTTGGTATTTCTGTGCAATAATGTGGAATTTTGTGGTTATGTTAGTTTAGTATTGTCATCAATATCTATTTTTTTTGCATGTCTCTCACACAATAGCCGTGTGTCTGAGGGACTGTGCTGCCATCTAAAGCTATAGGTTGGTAGATGGCAATAGTATACTCTCGATTCTGTGAAATGTTATAAGATCATTTTGATGCTATGAAATATATGTGTAGTTGAATTTATTCTATGCAAATGTACTTTTTTCCTATTAATTTTGACACTCAGTCAATAATTATTGGTCTTATGAGTCTGCTAGTAGTATCGATTTCTTTGAAAATTCCTTTTTCGTACATCTCTGACTTTTTAATAAACATTCTAAACGTTTTACCTGACATTGACGATCCACACAGAAGCGATCTGAATGGTGTTTTAAATTGATATATACTGCTGCTATTGAGAATAGTCGGTCTACAACTAACTGTTAACCATACTTTTCTAATGAATAAATAATAATAATAATTTTCCCTTAGATCTACCTAGTACGTTATTCAATAACAAGAACAACAAAAACATATTTTTTCATTTATTGATAAAAACAACTTAAAATATATCATAAATAGCAATAGCAATAAATTTCATTTATTATCATCACATTTTATACAACTTAAAATACAGCACGAATAGCAATATCACACACTATTTGTACAACAATAGCATGAAGAACAACATTTTTCACTTGTTGACATCACATTTTGTACAAGTTAAAATACAGTACGAATAGCAATAACTCACACTATTTGTACAACAATAACATGAAGAACAAAATTTTTAAACAATTTGAACACATTTTTTCTATTTACAACAAAAGAAGAAAAAATATACGACTCTACCTTGCTATAAAAAAAACTGCTGAGTTGGGAAAAAAACTGCAGCTGAGTTGTGAAAAAAACCACTGCTGAGTTGAAAAAAAAATCTATTAAAAAAAAAGAATCCTACCACCCAACCATTTACTATTTAATTTTTTCCCGACCGAGGCGATGTCTATAATCTCGACACACACCTCGGTCAGAAGTTAAATAATGTCCATGGGGTAGCACCTTCATACCATCTGCACACACATAGACTTTATCCGACACGGGACACATGGCTATTTTGTCAACTCGAACTGTGTGGTTTTTAAATTTTAAAGAGCGAATCGCCATGACCTTCGCCCTTGGAACTATACTATTTTCCACACAGTTTCTGTATACATTCATGTCGAAATTCTTATTCACGTAGTGTCTAGGCACCCCTTTGCAGACTTTTTTGAGTACCTCGTTGTGTGTTTGCACACAGTACACCTTCGGACCTGCAAGCACACCTCTGGAAATCAAGTCACTTCCCGTCTCTGATTTTAACATTAATAACTGATTCGGGGCCTGACGCTTCACTAACTCCGGGTAAATGGACTCGTCACAATTGCTAAAGTCCATTCGGGAGCTAATGTGCACACCTTTTTCCAAATCTTCCAATAAATTCGCAGTTCTACCTCTTAGAAAAAGTGAATCGGTATCCCCGTAATATACTTGAACTTCTCCCTCCCCCGGCCATTGGCGCCTACACACGTCGTAATAGAATGACAACATGAGTTTTTTTGATATTTCGGTTATTGCGCTGCCAGCTGCAATATTTTTATTTAGAACTACATTTCTTTTTTTCTATTAAAGAGGACCATATTGGAGTCTATGATGGTGAATGATGTAAAGTTTGGATCGGCAACGATTCGAGCACATTCCTTTGGGTCAGTCACAACGTCACAACGACTTCGATTGCGTACACTCTCACACATTTTACCGAAGGCTGAGTTCAAAATGAGTTTAAAAATTTCCTTTTCAACCTTCGTTTTCGCTTCGGAATGTTTATTGACAAAAGTGTCAATAAACCTTTTCAAATAGGGTTTCTAGTCAAATTGGAGGGCTCTATGTATCCTTGTGACGTTGACACCGTTGGCTAACATCCACCGCAAAAGAACGTGATGTACAACGATATTCTCTTTCGGATGAAGGTCGGCGACAAGTTTTTGTTTTGAAGGTGTCCAGTGCACACCACCATCCTCTACCTTAGAAATATTGTATGGACTCAAAGAGTCCCTAGTCACCGCTCTGTTTATGCACGGGAAAACAAAATCCTTCACCGAGTCATGAAGCTCCACGGGTATTTCACCATCGATTTCAAAAAACCATCCTCGCGGTCCATTCTCCTCAACATTGGCAATGTTGGGGAAATATGAAGCACGAGGATCGTTAAGCCATTTATAATTTCCACATGGCAAAGAGTAGTGAGACATTTCCGACGGATAGAGGGAGTTCATATCCAAGAAAACTGCATCCGACTTTACACCGGTGTCATGTCCAGTCGGATCAGTTTCAAGGATACGATCTCCATGAAAAACATACCCTACCCTCATTGATCTCTCTGCAAATAGATGCTGATCCACGTCGGTGATCAAGCCTATTTCCTCTTTACTGATTTTAAGAATTAAATCCATCACCAAATGAGGAGTGGAAAAATAATAACCTAAATCCAACCCAAATTCCCCATAGATTTTATCCGTGTTCTTACACACAATATCCAGCAACGTCTATACAACACTTGCCAGGTATAACCTACAATAATCCCACCCATTTTTACACCCTCTCTTAGCCCAAACCCTCTTGGCAAATTCATAGTCGACAGTGGTGCATTGACGTTCGTAAAGTGAATCGTAGAATGAGGTGATGGACGGCAATTGTTCCTCAGAAAGCCTCGCGGTGGAGTTGTAGTAGTCATACGGATATATGCCCTTACACGTTAATAAATCATACATTTCACCGTCTGAAAAGTGCTGTTTAAGGAGGTGTTGCTTAAGGAGGGGGAAACTATGAAAATCGTCACTCTTCTGTACTTCAATGAGTTGTCTTAGGGATTTGGGGAAGAAACTAAAGGAGTCTAAAAAACGGATCTTATTCACGCACAATTTATGGTTATCTATTATTTGCCATTTGAATTCTAAGAGTAGCAGCTTTTCAGACGACTTGGGTATGATATTATAAGAAAAAGAACCATCTACCCATGCGCCATCTACAACTCCACCTCGTTGCAATCGTGCCAACGCCGGTAAAATAAATTTCATGTCATAGCTGGAATTGTGTATATAGACAGGTAGAAACAATTGTTGACTAACGTTTAAATTACATGATTGATGGGCCACTCCACGAAAATTGCTCAATCCCGATACAATCGGGTTGCCCAAATGATCGTGGTCGCGAACCATCCCTTTACCCCCTTTCCCTTTACCCCCTTGCCCCTTTCCCTCTTTCCCATTACCCTCAACAAATTCCACCTTACAAACCCAACATATTTTTTCAGTTTTAATGGCCAACTCATCCTCTGGTGATAGAGTCATTGGATAGGATGTATTTCGCAGCCGTGATATCGATTTATTTGCTGTTTTAATGAGTGCTGTCACGGCTGAGAGCATACAATCCTCACCACCCAATCTCTCAACTACCTCTACCAATTGCATGGAATTACACGAGTCTCTTTGTGCGTGAGCATAAGAGACTGCAATGACCTCATCTTTTTTAACAAGCTTTGAATTCAATGGATCATACACATCTATGAGAGCGGCTTCGCAGTCTAAGGCCACCTTGTCACTCTGTTGGAGCGAGTTTTGAAAGTTCTTAAATCGCAAGATGGCCCTGTCACCGCTAACCGTTTGCACAGATTGACATCCGTGACGCTTGCAATGCTTCATATGATTGTTTAACTTAATTTCTGACCGGAATCTAGAAAGGCATGTAGGACAATAATGTCATTCCCCCCGTTGTTTCCATTTACCCTCCCCCAGAACCAGACTTATTTTAGGTATTGGAAAAAATGTCCAATTGAATCAGGATCACTGGGTGGCCTGTAAAGAAGCCAAACCCAATGTTCCACTGATTCAATGGACGGAGCCCTCACTGGAAATATAACCCCCTTTTTACGGTCACCCCCTCAAATTCTGTTTCATATTGTAGCACAGTAACACCAATTTTTAAATGTGCATTTGCCCGCTCAAAAATAGTTATCCCATTAAGTGTTACTGGATATTGATCATTTAAACAATTAAAATCTACTTTAGCGAAATTTGGACTCCCATTAACTGCATAATCGTCCAACAGTGTCTTACTAGCTTCCTTTTGCAGAGGCTTGTGAGCTGCCACAAGAAATGCATATTTGAAGCATTGAAGCCCAGTATCGAAACGAAATCGTTGTACACCATTACACCCCTTTAAATCATCATTATATTTTGGTCCCACCGACCCCCTCCCACCTCCCCTTAAAATAAATTCTTTTTAAATTTACCCACATTAATATCTAAACTCCCAATAAATAAAACCACCGACCCACTACCCAACTCAGTATAATTATCCAATTTTGTTACTATATTGTCAACCCATTCCATAAAAACACCCTCAAAATTATTCAGGTCCGGATGAAGTGGTTACATTTCAGTACGTAAATAACGCTTATACACCTCATCCGCATTTTCATTGAAATAAATTATTTTTTGTGCGATGGAAGCCTTAATCCCATGCCTCCCACCACCTTCCCGAATCACTCTTTCAAGAAGGGCTCGAATCTTGCCGACATAGGAGTGTACTATGTCTACCGGATCCGTTATGATGCTACCTGATGTTAGTGAATTAAATGGGTCCTCCAACTCAGCCCTATAAACATATCCATTTTGCAAGGCAGTGTCAACTAAATTAAAATCGGGCATGACAGGGGGCGTTACGGGGATTTTTTCCTCCACCAATTCGCTCAATGATGGGGATGTTACGTGGTGTCGAATCACTCAACTCACTCAACAAACCCTCGAGTGTATCAGGACTGAGACGATCAGTCCATTGGAGGGCAGCTGGTTGAGTCAAAACCCCTGTAGATGTACTTGGTACATTAATATGTTATTATCCCCCGTATTCGGAGGAAGCATACTACAATTAAAATCGGACATGATAGGGGGTGGTACGGGGATGTCATGTCCTGCACTAATTTTCTCAATGGTGGGGATGTTGTGTAGTGTGGAATCCCCAAACTCCCTCAACAAACCCTCGAGTGTATCAGGACTGAGAAGCATACTACTACTACTACGACTACAATCATCACCAAACCAATCACTTAACAAATTTGTAATCCATTCCTGTGATTCATCATGGATATTATCTTCGAATTGTGTTGGTGGTGGGAGTTCCTGTACATTTATCTAAAAAATGAATGTGAAGTTATTTTTCATTTACCAGAAAAAGAATATTTAGATTGTCTGTGTGTGTGTGTGTGTGTGTGTGTGTGTGTGTGTGTGTGTGTGTGTGTGTGTGTGTGTGTGTGTGTGTGTGTGTGTGTGTGTGGTGTGTGTGTGTGTGTGTGTGTGTGTGTGTGTGTGTGTGTGTGTGTGTGTGTGTGTGTGTGTGTGTGTGGTGTGTGTGTGTGTGTGTGTGTGTGTGTGTGTGTGTGTGTGTGTGTGTGTGTGTGTGTGTGTGTGTGTGTGTGTGTGTGTGTGTGTATGTTTAATATGATTCTTCGAGTGTAACCTGGTATAAGAAAGAGAAATTATGCCATATTTTTTTTTTATATGGTGATGTGACACTTCAATTAAGCTGAAAAAATATTTTCAGTGTTTAATGATCTAAATCTGTAGAACCGCTACCCTTTTATTACTTTTTTTAATTCTTAATTCATGCTAGATCCTAACATTGACATTGAGTTTTTTTTTTAACACGCACACTGAGATAGATATATACAGAGATAAGAGAGAGAGAGAGAGGGAGAAAGAGAGAGAGACAGAAGATACAATTTTTCTTACGCTATCATGGAGAGAGGTGAGTGGTTCCATGAGTACATCAGCTTCATGGGATGGGGGTATGGTTTGCACGTTGAGTGTGGTAGTTGACCAGTTGACAGTTGGTTGGTGTATGATGGGTCCGGGTGGTTGCGTTATCATGTTGTGAGTGTTGGATGTAGGAATTGACCAGTTGACAGTTGGTTGGTGTATGATGGGTCCGGATGGTTGTATTATATTGCTGTGGATGCTGGCTTTGATAGCTGGATATTTGGCTATTGGGCGGTTTACGGTTAATGTTGATGGTATCAATGGATTCGACCTACGACCATGTTGTATAACCGTCGGTCTTCTGACCACTGGCGTCGCTTCACCCCTTCTAATCTTCTTAATGGGTAGGGGGAGCTCTGGAAAATCCTAAAAAAAAGTTTGTTTTTCATGACAAAAAAATCTTGAAAGAGAACCATCAGTCCTCATCAATAGTATGCACAAGAATAAGTTTTTAAAATTTAAATTTAAATTGAAAGTGTCATTCTATTTTTTCTAATATGATTTAGAGAGGTAAAAAAAGTTAAAAAAACCGTCAGAAAAAAAAAAAAAAAAAATGTAAGAAAAAAAAAGTTAAAAAAAAAAAAAAATTGGTCACTTAAAACATTATTTTTCTAATAGTAAAAGTTGCGACACACATATCTATATCATTCCCATTTTGAAGTTGGAAAATATCAAATATGAAATTTTTGTGTTTTAAGTGTGTTTCATGACATTCTAAGAGATGTAAAAAAAAAGTTAAAAAAAGTTAAATAAAAAAGTAAAAAAAAAAGGGGGAGGGGTGGGGGGGTAGAGGGGGTTGGAGGGAGGGGGTTGGAGGGAGGGGGTTGGATGGATGGGGGTGGACGATTGTGGCACTTTGGGCCAGTGGGGAACGAATGTGGGGCCGGTGGGGAACGAAGGTGGGGCCGGTGGGGAACGAATGTAGGGCCGGTGGGGAATGAATGTGGGGAACTTTGGTCCGGAATAAAAAATAGGTATGATTTAACTCATGTGCTAAGCTCGCAAGCCATTTAAATACAGTGTTTACTTACTTTTTTTTCTTGTTTTGATATTGCTCTTTACCGACCTCAGGAGATCCAGGTTCAAAAAATATTTAACAATCTGTTAACTATAATAAATTTTTTTATAATAAATTGTTAACTATAATAAATTTTAGTAGAATTAATTTCTTTCACCACTATGAATATAAAAGAATAACTTACTTCTTGCGTGTAGCTTTCGATAATATTCCTGTTATTTGAATGCATCATTATATTTCAAATGCCAATTCTGAACTGAGAAGATAACAAATTGTCAGAGTTTTTATATCCGTATTCAAGGTCAAACATAAGTCAATCACATCTAACAATTAAAAGGTAGCAGACAGATAGGAAGTTACTATAGTATAAAGGAATCATCACGCACTTTGAACACAGATCAACACAAATTTTCACGGTGGTTGAATTCCGGTCATTACACTGTCTGCTTGTATTGGCGGGAGTACTGTCCGCTACTTATCATTATAGATATATGGTGGGAATGTCCGCTACTTATCATTATAGCTATATGGGGGGACTGTGCGCTCTTAACTGTTATAGCATTACTACTGATATGATACGATTTATTAACACTAAAAGCCCTACTGGGCCATGGTTAATACACAATATACTTCAAAAATAATAAATTAAAATAACTTTATAATACTGTATATTATAATACTGTGCTGCAAATTGTCTTAAGTTTTTAGGAAATCGTAGTTAGGAGCTGTCATTTTGCTTTTATTTGCAGACAGGTTTTCTGGCTTATTGCGCAAACGAAACCACTTAGTGGGAAATTGGCCCCTTTCCCCCTAATTACGCCACTGAGGTGGAAGAGGCCAGATATTTGGCTGAGGGTGCAATTTTCAAAATGGTAGGGTACTGGAAGGTGCTTCTAGTTTGATGAAAAATCCTAAAATCAACCTTTGTTTTAAAACAAGCATAATGTCATTTTCTGATGACGACTTGAATGTTAGAAGACATCTCTCTGGGTACCCTACGGAAAAAAAGAAGCAAAGGAAGTATTAGGTGCAACTTCTGAAGAGCGTCTCTAAAGGCTAAGGGAGTCTCAGCCATGACATTTATATATTATCTTAAAAGGAAGCACACAATTGATATGCACAAAGATAAAGTATACGCGGCTGGTGCAGAAAATAACAAACCCAAACCAACTAAAAAAATATATCAAGTCAGGCTGCTTCCCTTGAGAGAGCTCCAGATAGTAAAGCAAGTGACACATAGGGCAATGGATTAGTGAAATCTGGAACAAGTAGAGCAGAGATACGATGGTTTTTTATTTCCAATCGATCAAAACAAGTTGGTATGCGGATGCTCTGCTGCAAAACTCTGTTTAAGGACAAATTGCCACTTTCTGTGTTTGATAAGCCAGATATGAAACAGCTTATTTAAAAAAAAAAAAAACAAAAAAAAACAGGGGGCTGGAAAGCACCATTTGGGGGGACCGTCCATCGTCACATAAGTTTTTCTGCCAGAAAAGAAGAAGTTCAGAAGGCTGCTTAAAGATCTGCCACTGCAAAAGGATCTGGCTTTATAGGCATCACTGCCTATTACTGCAGGAAGATGAAAAATAAGCAGAGGTTGCACCCCTATATTTCACATTTCAAGAGGCATAGGCATTCTCATACAACTACTAACATCCTTTCCGCAATCCAAGTCGCAATCAGGAAGTTTTCAATGACAGATAAGATGTTCCACGTTGTGACTGATTCTGGGAACAATGTTACCGAAGCCTGTAGGATATGAGCCCTTTCCGTAAATTCATGTTTTTAACATTGTCTTCATTCATCTGTTGCACGCGTTCTTGGATTTTTGTTCACTCGAAGCTCAGCCAATGACATCCCTGAAGAAGATTGCTTGGAATCCTTTGATGAAGTCGAAGATGTCGATCCAACTGTTGAAAACGATTCAGACGGTCTTTCTGTTCCTTGTTCTGAAAACTCCGGAAATGAAGATACGCTTGCTGAAGAATCTGAATAAACTGATGCAGTGTCTAAAGAAGAGGGCGGTGAAAGTAATGGAGAAAAAGAGCGGGGAGCTGGGAGTCTGTCAAAAAATGAGGTTGCAACACAGGCTATCCGATCCAGAAGACACGTTACACTTGCTCAAACATTGATAGTCGAGGTTGTCACTACCCCTTTTCCTTTGGGAATGGACCATGAAAACGTGAATGAAGCAAGTGTATGGGATGGAGAAAGTATATTCTGCCGCAAAGCGAAAGAAATTTTCGAAATAAGTTATCAAAAAGTGCAATTGTTTTTATATTGCATCCCTTTGAAAAACCTTTTAAGAGAAGAGAATACTTAAAGAAAGTATTGTGTAGCAAAGGGTCTAAGTTTCTTTGAAATTCCGAATTTGAGAAATTTCATTTTACATATTTACTTAAGAATGAATTTGGTGGAGGGCCTAGAATATTTTTTTCTAGCGCAAAACGCCGTAAAAATATACAAAGTACCCCTAAAACCATGAATTTTCCTTTTGATTTGTCTCTCACACAAATTGGCTAGGAAATAATTAATCTTAAAAAGATGTTTTAAGCTGCGAGGCAACGAAAATTTTTGACTTGGTGGTAAGAAGTGTCATTTTCCTATGCATTTTTCTTCTTTCATACATTGTTTCAGATGGCTTCCAAACATCAGGATGGGGGAAGGGGAAAGCATGGCCTTGAGGGGGTGACTGTCCCCCGCCAAAGCAACTATGGGCTCTGCTTAAACATTAATGACTTTGAGCTGACTGCGCAATTTGACGCCGAAAATTATTTTATTTTCAAAATGTATCAAATAATTAGTATGCATTTCTGATAAATTCGAGGAGATTCTGGATAAACATAAAAGCGCCTTTTTGGAAAAAGGAACGGGAAAATGGAAGAAAATAACCATAAAAAAGGATGGCGATGTTTTGTGCATAGACAGTTTTTCGCCCCTTTATTGAAAAACTTTTCTTTTTGGCAGAAAATGCTGCAATAGTACTGATAATAAACCAAAACTTATCACTTACAAATTGTTTTCTTCTTTAAGCTTTAGGTGTTCGAAAAACAGCTGTTTAAACAGCTGTTTTTTGAACGAAAACAGCTGTTTTCTGTTTTTACCAAAAAACAGAACAGAAACAGAAACAGGTCTTCTGTTTTTTGTTGACCTGTTCTGTTTCTGTTCTGTTTCATTCAAGCCCTGTTTATTTTTTTCCTGTTTCTTCAGAAAAACAGAACAGTGCCCATGCTTAGGAACGATCCGTGGGACATCTAGCCGGCTCAAAAATATATCTTCATGTCGTTAAATAAAATGCAGAATGCAAATGTCAAACAAGTTTCGAAGGACATCTGCAGTCTAATTTTTTGTGTCCTCAGCTGAGGACAGTGTGTAACGGAAGATATAATACCAACTGTGATTAGTGTGATAACAGAGCTGGTGCTTATTGCTCTTTCTCGTCCTTGTCTAATAGTTCCCTTTTTTAGGACCCTCTAGAAGAAGTCGGTGCATCCAAATGAAGGTCAAATCCGGGATATCTTTGACGAGATTGATAGTGAGCAGTTTGAAATGGAGGACCTATCTGATAGCGAGGAGGAGGAAGCATACGTGCCTACTGATGGTGACGAAACTCCTGAAAAAGAAGAAACCCAAGATTCTGATATCTTAGATGTTGAGACACGACATCCCGCTGCAGAGACGGGGAAAAAACGGAAAAGGAACTTCCGTTACCATAAGAGGCCCTTTCCCACCAACAATGGCAAGTGAAACCCTCCTATAACAGCCTTAGCCCCTGATGGCGACGAAGACCTTGACCCGATTGTTCACTTTGATAAGTATTTTCCTGAAGAATTTTATGAGAGGTGTGCCAACTACACAAACTACACAACTACACAACTAAACAAACCATACAGAAAAATGGAGTGAGCATTGGTACCACTTGAGAAGTGACACGAGTGACTGTGATCGACTGAAGATCAGAAACAAAAGCCGTCTTGACCTACTTTCGTTTTGTCTTGACGTTGCACAGGCTCTCACCCACGCTGCTGTTCCAGGCAAGATGCGAGACAGGCCAAGGACTTCATGTGACTTGGATTCTGACGAAACAGAGGAAGGTCTTATTGAACCGTCTAAGAAAAGAAACAGGATTTTTGTGCGCCTCGGACGGAGCGCTCGGTTTGACCAGACGGCTCATTGGCCAGAAGAGACCGACAAGCAGAATCGTTGCAAGAACTCACCATACGTTATGAAGACTCGCACAATGTGTTCGAAATGCAAAGTCCCTCTGTGTAATGTCAATGGGCGTGATTGTTTTGGTGAACTTCACGCTACGTGATTAGTTGTATGCTTACTCAGCACTTGCCTTTTGTACGCTTTTTACCTAAAATATAGCCGATTTTGATCAAGTGAAGCACACTGTCCTCGACTGAGAGCACCGCAAAAATCAGGTTTGCCATCACAGGTTCAGCTAGACACTTTTACCCCGTGTATTTTAGCTATGTATCATTAACCCAACAAGATTTCAGATTTTTTTTTCCCTTCGGGAAAGAAATCGTGCATGAAGGGGTTAATGCTTGTAAAAACGGTCATTGAAAAAAAAAACACTTAGCACTGGGAAAAAAACACTTAACTGAAACATTACATTTACTTTACACTGGGATTTTTTTTTTTTTTTTTTTTTTTTTTTTTTTTTTTTTTTTTTTTTTTTTTTTTTTTTTTAGTTAACATAATTTCCAGATACCTCGCTATTCTTCTGTAATTTTTTATTGGACACACCTAGAAAGAATTGTCTTCTGACTTCAAACTTTCCAAATACTTTACCATCCCCCCCCCCTTATGTGCACATATATAGCCCAAATTATATATTCCCCATATATTCTGTCACTTCTCTTTGTGTTGTCTCGCGCTAAGCTGAAAAAAAACTAACGAAGAAACAGGTTTGTTCTCAAGTATTACACAGCGTAAACTTGAGTGAGTGGTGCATAATACACAAGCACCAAAATTCCTTCCCCCTACGGACATGAAAAAAATGAAACTCAAATAGAATTTTCAAATTTGGAAAGCCTTATTTTCCACCGGAGGGTATTTTTCGGGGGGGGGGGGGTATTTACAGCGGGGGGCGATTTTCCAGGGGAGAGTTGTATTTTGAGGAGGGTTATTTTCCGCGGGGGTATTTTCCACGGGGGGAATATTTTCCGCGGGGGGGGGGCTATTTTCCACGGGGGGGGGCTATTTTCCACGGAGAGGGTATTTTCTGGGAGATATACTCCGGGGGGAGGTGGGGGGGATTAAACGCCTGCCACCAGGGTATAGTAAATAAGTTTTGGTACTAAACTAGCTAAACATGACAAAAACAGAAAATGGATAAATATATGGATACTTTAAAATATTTTAGAAACAAACTTGGACTATATATTTTCACATTAAGGGGGAGGGGTTGGGGTATAGTATAGTGGGTCTGCAGGCTTGATATGTCAGGTACAATTATTCTAAATATTATGAAGTAAGTATTGTTTCTTAGAATTGTAAAACAAAGAAAACGAGAAAAAATTCAGTTGCCATTTTGCAGTTCATATATGAATGCAGCTGTTTATTTTGTTTTATTTTAGAGGATTCCAACCTAGACTTTGTTTTGCCTCCTCCGGGCCCCCTAAATTTTACCTCTACATTTTTGTTTACCCTCTCTATTAATTTCAAGCATAAAAAAATATGATTATGTTTCTGATTATGGTTCTATCATTTTTATTTTATACACCTTGTTATCCATTCGGAACAAATAACCTACCATTCAATTTGGTTTAATTGTAACCTAGATTTGGCTGGCTCTCCCCGCCATAGGCTATTTACTGCAAACAGAGTTTTCCATCTCCAAGATTTTTTTTTTTTAATTTACGCCAATGGCAGACACCAACAATTCTAGACATTTTTCTCAAGATACAGCACTAAAATAAAAATAAGCTATTTATCGTATGTTTAAATTTTCTCCGTTGTTGGCTATATAGAACTGGTCAAAGTGGACCCTTAAAAGGCCAGTTATTCACCAATCTGAGACGACCAGTTATGTTTTGCTTGAATTCACGGAAATCATTATTCTTTTACCTTTAAGTTCAGGTTCTACTGTATTTAAAGAGGTGCTTAAGGCATATAAAAATAATTGCAAGTTGTCTCAAAGAATTCATTCAAAGATTTTGATTTGTTACTGCAATTATATCATTTCCTGCCGAAACGAGATGTGCAAGCTGCAAATAAAAAAGGCCGTGGTAATAAATCAAACAGTTCTTGGTAACGAAATGTAAGTAATGAGCGACCCGGCTCAATAGTAACCAAAACTCTAAGAAACGGAATTTTGATACCAATAGATACTTCAAAAGAATCAGATTTCTATACTGATTTCAAATATTTAAGTTTCATCAAGTTTAGTCTTACCCGTCAAACGTTACGTGCCTGGTTACGTTACGTTACCCCTTAAAAGTGATTAAACTTTAATGAAAATCAAATCATCAGATTCAGCGTATCAAAGGACCCTACTATAGAAGTTTCAAGTTCCCATCTGCAAAAATGTGAACTTTTGTATTTTTTGCCAGAAGAAAGATCACGGATGCGTGTTTATTTGTTTTTTTGTTTGTATGTTTCCCCAGGGGTGATCGTATCGACCCAGTGGTCCTAGAATATCGCGGGAGGGATCATTCAAACGGAAATTAAAAGTTCTAATGCTTATTTTAAGGTATCAAAAAATGGGGGGCAACTAGGCCCCCTCCCACGCTCATTTTTCCCAAATTCACCCGATCAGAATTTTGAGATAGCCATATTGTTCAGCATGGTCGGAAAATACAACATCTATGTCTTTGTCGATGACTTAATCCCCCACAGTTCCCAGGGGAAGGTCTGCAAGCTATGAACTTCGCCCAATATTTACATATAGTAGGGGAGGTCGGGGTTGACCCGGACGATTTTTTTCTTTCTCAAAAATCTCGTTAACTAGAAGATATATCTAGGCGCTTCAAGCTCCCCTTTGTGTTCAGAAATTCCGCAACCACGAGAATTTTCGCCAATTTTTATCTTCGCAGGTTTTTCAGAAACGGTTTAAAAAATAAAACAAAAATCGTCCGAAACAACCCTAGAGGGCGGGGTTGTTTCGGACATGCCACGGGTTGCTTCGGACAACTCGTAATATAGTTACAAAACTTTTAATTGCAGCTCTTTTTGTACCACCTTTCGAAACTGGACAAGGAAGCTTCAAGATAATGTCATCTTTTAAAACTAAAGCCTGGTCAACAGGATCAGGAAAGACGAATTTGGTCCCATTTTTTTTAGAAACGTTACCTCCACATCAGCATCAACAAGACCTTCTCCACGTCCAACATAAAAAACGTTTCCTTTTTCTACGACAATTTTCACGAGTACAAAGTCATTAGCGGCTAGGACATTTACATCAAACAGATCATCCGGTTCAGTTTCTCTGAGATTTAGAGATTCATCACAACTATCATCCATGAATAGACATTCCTGTAACTCATCTTCACTATCTTCAACTCGGTCAGTGGCCCTCGGTTTTTTGCTTTCTTTGGAAGGGTGGCGACAACTTTCTTCTGAGACCTTTTTCTATTCTTCACCATTTGTTGTAGTTCTTCCTTTTCTGGTGTTTCTGTAAGTATTCTAGTTTTTCCTCTTTGTTTTACTCCTCTACCCATGGTTGTTGTAGGTGGTACACGAGGATACGGTCTTAGTTACTCGGGAGTTACGGAAAAGACTACAGAAGGCCCATGAGTTTCGTCAGCACTTTGCTCTGGATCGTGTGGGTCAGGCACAACATGTTGAGATTGGCTGTCCAGAAATTGACGATCTATAACTGAAGCAGCAGAAAAGTCAGCAACGCAGAAAGTGTTGCGGTCGAATGGCCACAGTCTGGGCTTTCTGAAGCCAGCCACAATGTTACTCATTCTGAACTTCTCGAGATATGGAACACGGCTGAGATCTGCTACCTCATATATAGAGATACGCTGGCCTGGATGAAGGTTCAACCAATCACTAAAACTATTTCTCAACGCTGATTTGAATGGTCCATAGATTGAAATATCTAAAGGTTGCAAGCGGTGCGAGCATTGAGGTGGGAAGGTAAGTAAGATTACTCCATTTTCTTGCAGTAGTTGACTACTTTAATGTCCAGATGACTGTCATGATTGTCCAGTAAAAGTACAATTTTAGTTTCTTTTGATGATCTGTTATGCTTCACAAAATGTTTCATTGTCTCCAAGAAGGAGTCAGAACTAATCCAACCACTTGGATGAGCTAGTCCCAGAGCACCAGGGGGCCCATCTTTCAGCATCCGTTGTTGGAAATTAACCCTTTGAAAGACAATAACCGGAGGTACGTGGTTACCTCTCGCACTAACAAAACAGACCATCGTTACATTTTGACCACGTTCTGCTGATGTTGTCTGGGATAATTGCTTCTGGCCCTTCTTGGCAAGCACTCTATGAGGTGGTAATACAGTTGGAACACCTGTTTCATCTGTCTTCCAAATGCGGTCCGGAGGGATTTGGTATTTTGCAAAGACTAAGGCAAGGTTATCGAAGAATCTCCCTCCAACCACTTCGTTGAAACCGCTTGCTCTAGCTTGACTTGTTGCCTCGGGGGATCTAAAAGAAAATTCATTGTTCTGCTTGAGGAATGCAGTCATCCAGTCTTTCGAAGCTTCTGCCTTGATTTCCCAGGATGAAGGGCATCTAATTTTATAAGCTTGGGTAAATCGATAAGCGAGATTGCGTGCTTCAATGGTGCTTAAGCCGTGATTCATTGCTGCAGCTGTTTGAAAGTAGTCTGAAAGTGCCTTCTCCTCGTTGGGGTTGAAGACTTGCCTGTTATGAACTCTCGTCTCTGAAAAGGTGAAATTAAGATCTGGTGGTCTCCCTGTGACTAGAGCTTGTGTAGGCTCTAGGGCTTGAGACACTGCTGCTGCTGAAGTCCCTACTTGGTCTTCTTGGTGTTTCAGCTATAGTGTTTGATAAACTCTTTGAACGTTTAACATAATCCTGTAATGTAGATTTCTTAACGCTAAACTCTTCGGCAGCTTTTCGGATTGAAACATTGTCGAGGGTAACTGCTGCTGTAGCCCTTTTCATATCCTCCATATTTGGTGGTGGATGGTAACGCTTCCTTTGAAAATTTCTTGGCATCTGAAATGATAATAGGTTACTTGTCTGTGTTTCAATAGCGGTAAATATTGAGCGGTCCCAGTTTCTGACCTAAAAATAAAGTAAACATAGCACTCAAGGCGTTATTTATGCTTTATCCGAACATGATAATCACTCTTGTCACAAATTCAATTTTAATCAAACAGTTCGTGGTAACGAACTGTAAGTAAGGAGCGACCCGGCTCAATGGTAACCGAAACTCTAGAAGACGGGATTTTGATATCAATAGATACATCAAAAGAATCAGATTTTAATGCTGATTTCAAATATATAGTTTTTATCAAGTTTAGTCCTACCTATCAAAAGTTACGCGCCTGAGAAAATTTGGCTGATTTTCGAAAAACGGGGAAAAGACCCCTAAAAGTTACACAACCTTGATGAAAATCACACCATCATATTCAACGTATCAGAGAACCCTACTGTAGAGGTTTCAAGGTCCTATCTACAAAAATGTGGAATTTTATATTTTTTGCCAGAAGAAAGAACACGGATGCGTGTTTATTTTTTTTTTGTTTTTTTTTTTTTTGTTTTTTTTCCAGGGATGATCGTATCGACCCAGTGGTCCTAGAATATCGTGGGAGGGCTCATTGGAACAGAAATTAAAAGTTCTAGTGCCCTTTTTCATTGACCCAAAAAAATGTAGGGCAACTAGGCCCCCTCCCACGCTCATTTTTTTCCCAAAGTCACCCGATCAAAATTTTGACATAGTCATTTTGTTCATCATGAACGAAAATTTGATAACTATGTCTTTTTGGATGACTTACTCCCCCTAAGTCCCCGGGGGGGGAGAGATGAAAGTTATGAACTTTACCCAATGTTAATATAACATTGCTTATTGGGAAGTATACAGACGTTTTCAGTGGGGATTTTTTCTGGTAGTGGGGTGGGTGGGTCGGGGGTTATGTGGGAGGATCTTTCCATGAAGGAAGTTTTCATGGGGGAAGGGGCATTGCTATGAAGGGGCCGCCGGATCTCCCAGCATTATTTTAAAAAAAGATCAGAAATTAAATAAAAAAAAAATTCAACTGAAAGTAAGGAGTAGCATCAAAACTTAAAACAAACAGAAAACATTACGTATATGATTGGGTTCACCCCTTAGTCAATTCCTCGCTCTTTAAGCCAAAGATTTGTTAGTACTTTCATAATAGCTATTTATTCTAATTAACGGCCTTTGTTATTAAGGGGTAATTTTTAAAGAATTGGAACAAAATTCAAACTTTAGCTAAAAGAGCAAGGTATTGACTAGGGGGTGAACCCCCTAACATACGTATTAAAAATATATGATTATAGAAGTTCGCTACGTAATTTAATTCGTAAGTTACGTATATTTATTTCTAATAAAAATGTTCGTAAATAAAATTAAACAAGTTTCGAGAAAACAATTTAACCAAATAAAAGTAAAATTAATATGCAAATTTTGTTTTAATTATTCATGTACGGTGAGCCAAAATCAAAACCTGCATTAATTCCAAAACGTTCAAAAATTAAATAAAAAAAACTAGTTTTTTAACTGAAAGTAAGGAACGACGTTAAAACTTAAAACGAACAGAAATTATTCCGTATATGAAAGGGGCTGCCCCCTCCTCAACACCTTGCTCTTTGCTCTAAGGTTTGAATTTCTCACAACTCTATTTTTTTAAACAATAAAAAACTTTAGCGTAAAGAGCGAGGCGTTGAGGAGGGGACAGCGCCTTTCACATACGGAATAATTTCTGTTCGTTTAAAGTTTTAACGTCGTTCCTTACTTTCAGTTAAAAAAAAAACTTGTTTTTTTTTATTTTCAAACAGTTCGTAGTAGCAAACTGTAAGTAAGGAGCGACCCGGCTCAATTGTAACCGAAACACAAGAAAATGGGTTTTGGATACAAATAGATACATCAAAAGAATCAGATTTTAATGCGGATTTTCAATATATAGGTTTCATCAAGTTTAGTCACACCCATCAAAAGTTACGCTCCTAAGAAAATTTGACTGATTCTCGAAAAAGGGGAAAAGACCCCCTAAAAGTTATAGAACCTTAATGAAAATCACAGCATCATATTCAGCGTATCAGAGAACCCTACTGTAGAGGTTTCAAGCTCAAATTTACAAAAATGTGGAATTTTGCATTTTTTGCCAGAAGAAAGATCACGGATGCGTGTTTATTTATTTTTTTTTTCCAGGGGTGATCGTATCGACCCAGTAGTACTAGAATATCGTGGGAGGGCTCCATGGAACAGAAATTAAAAGTTCTAGTGCCATTTTTAAGTGACCAAAAAAGGAGGGCAACTAGGCCCCCTCCCACGCTCATTTTTTTCCCAAAGTCACCCTATCAAAATTTTGAGATAGCCATTTTATTCAGCATGGTCGAAAATGTGATAACTATGTCCTTTAGGAACACTTTATCCCCAGAAGTTCCTGGGAGGAGGGCTGACAGTTATGAACTTTACCCAATGTTAACACATAGTGTTGGTTATTGGGAAATATACAGACGTTTTCAGGGGGGATTTTTTTCTGGTAGCAGGGGAGGGGGGGTCGGGGGTTATGTGGGAGGATATTTCCATAAAGGAAGTTTTCATAGGAGAAGGGACATTGCTTTGAAAGGGGCGCCAGATTTCCCAGCATTACTTAAAAAAGGATCGGAAATTAAACATGAAAAAACAAGTTTTTGAACTGAAAGTAAGGAGCAACATCAAAACTTAAAACGAACAGAAAATATTACGTATATGATTGGGTTCATCCCCTAGTCAATGCCTCGCTCTTTAAGCCAAAGATTTTTCAGTACTTTCATAAGAGCTAGTTATTCTAAATAACGGCCTTTGTGATTAAGGGGTCATTTTTAAAGAATTGGAACAAAAATTCGAACTTTAGCTTAAAGAGCGAGGTATTGACCAGGGGCCGAACCCCCCTAATATACGTATAAAAATATATGAATATAGAAGTTCGTTACGTAAGTTAATTCGTAAGTTAAGTATATTTATTACTAATAAAAACGTTCGTAAATAAAATTAAACAAGTTTCGAGAAAGCCATTTAACCAAATAAAAATAAAATCAATATACAAATTTTGTTTTAATTATTCATGTACGGTGAGCCAAAACAAACCCTGCATTAATTCAAAAACGTTTAAAAATTAAATAAAAAAAAAGTTTTTTTAACTGAAAGTAAGGAACGGCATTAAAACTTAAAACGAACAGAAATTATTCCGTATATGAAAGGGGCTGTCCCCTCCTCAACGTCTTGCTCTTTACGCTAAAGTTTGACTTTATCACGACTCTTTTTTTTAAACAATAAAAAACATTAGCGTAAAGAACGAGGCGTTGAGGAGGGGACAGCCCCTTTCATATACGGAATAATTTCTGTTCGTTTTAATGTCGTTCCTTACTTTCAGTTAAAAAAAAATACTCGTTTTTTTTTTATTTAATCCCATTAAGGACCCACAAAGATAATACTTTTTTCTCTTATTGTAGCTACAATTTATAGACTATATAAAAATACGTAATCAGAAGGGCAACTGACAAAATAAGTGGAGAAAACAAATTCCTCTTATGTCAAAACTAATATTTTTTTACTTATTTATAGATATTAGATATATGTAAATTACTTCTATTTATAGAAATAGAAAACTCATCCTGTTTTTTAGAAACGTCGGCAGATCCTCCAGAATTTTAAAGTACAACAAGCAAATAATCTATTAAAAAAAAAAAAAAAAAAAAAAAAAAAAAAAAAAAAAAAAAAAAAAAAAAAACAAGAACTGTTTATTAACCCCAATTTCAACCATTTTCAGAAGTCTTTAAAAGATTCATCATGTAATTAAACAACAAGTCTACTTTATTTGAGAATATCAAAAGAAAAATTTGCGTTTTTATCATTTCTATCGTTTAAAATGCTTTATCCTTCAGCCAAAAGTTGTCATGATGCTTCTCATAAGAAAAAGTTCAATAAAAACAAAACTCAAATGAGACATTTTATGGCGGTCTTGATTATACACTAAAGTTGAAAGTGAATATCATTTCTTTCTTTAGTTGTTTTTTTTTTTATCACGCCAGGATTTAAAGATTGTAAAGTTCGGTGAGTTTTGTGACAACAATTTAAGCATGGAAGAAAAGTGTTCACGTCAGATGAAGGGCCAATCACTTAGGGGGAATAGCCACTGTTTCTGTTCAATTTGCTTTTTGTTTTGTTTTTATTTATAAATTCATGTTCAAAGAGCAACCGATGCTGCTCTGAAATTACAGAATATCGTATTCAATTTTTTCATAGCATTCTGATTACTCGGATTTTTTCATTAAACCATCATTTTCTAGAAAGAAGAAAGTGGTTAAAAAAAAGATAAACTGAAAGTGTTGACAAATAAAATCAACTAACACTGTTTTATAATTTTTGCTTAATTTTGGTGTCAAAAAGCACAATTACTTTTCAGCTTTTCGTATTCATGACCCCCAATTACCTTATTACCCAAATACCCGTATAAGGGTAAGCAAAATTACCCTTATATGGAGGGATTGCCACTAACCTAGTTACACAGTCTTTATGTTAACATTTTAAATTTATGTAAAAATTTATGGATCAGACTCATAGTAACACAAAATTGTACTTTAGCGTAAAGAGCAAGTGGCCTAAGAAGGTAGAATCTCCCTCACTGTTATTATAATCTTCTCGGCTTCATCAACAATGATGATATACCGATATTTCTGATAATTTCCTCATTTATGTTATTTTCAGCTTTTATATGTATGTTTTATCTCCCCTTAAAATTTCCTTGCGAAGGATTTTCAGGGCTTACCTCTGATGAGAGGCTATTCCGGGTAATGACAAATCGTAGGACGAAGCTCACTTTTAGATATTTCTGACGGGTTGTATCCTGCTCAGGGTAGTCTTGCCCGGCCGTAAGGTAGCCCCACCTGGCTTTGTTTTGACGACTTGCACTAGCTACTTTTCTCTTTGAGGAACAAGTTTTGATAACTCTTGTGATGGATGGAATCCAAAAATGTGTAAAAAAAAAAGACATAATTTAGAAACCGAATAGATCTTGGACCCATAGAAGAGGTTTGATATCAGCGTCTCTAGTAGCTGCTGCGCGAGCTGCTTGATTGTGAGTAAGTTCGAATGGATCGATACGGTATTTTGGCGATCCGACAAAAAGAAGGCATGCTTATTGCATCACTGGTATAATGCATGAGATAAAAAGAGGTTAGATGGTCTCATCAGAGAGGAACCTTAGCATCTTAGGTTAACTCCTAGCTTCCTTGAGCAGGTGGAGCTCACTCTGCTGAGATGTTCAGTCTGTTTGAGATTGGAAGAAAAGTGGCATCTAATATTTTTATTACCTCCCTTTTGAAGACAAAACCAGGGTGAGCCTTCACATTTCATGACTTTGAAATGAGAGGCTTATTTATTTTTATGAAATGAAGCTGACTAGCCACGCATCCGCTCACATCTCAATTTGAAGTTGACCTGAAGTTTTTTATGCGGTTTGTTGGGATCTTCGTCCTTTTCTATCGAGTTCATTGCTGTCGTATCATAAGCAAAGTGGCGAAATTTTATTTCAAGGTTATCCTCTGGGCTACTTATCAACAAAAGGAAAAGAGTTGGGCCAATAATACTTCCTTGGGGCACTCCTGATAACACCGAAGGTTCTTTTAAAATATAATCGTCAAGAAGAGATGATAATAAGCGTTGACAAAGAAAGTCAACGAGCGCCTGAAATAGTCGACCAAAGACACCCTAGGGTGTTATTCTACGTAAAAGGCCCCGATGCCATACGCGATCAAAAGCCTTTGCTATGCCAAAGACGAGAAGCCACATGTTGCGTCCTTGGGACAGAAGCTCAACCCTACTCCTGATAATGCACAATGAGGCAGTTTAACGCCGATCCCTTTCTACAAAAACCGTATTGCGTGTTAGCCAACCACCGATATGACTCAAGGTACTGATAAAAAGACTTATTTATAACACTCTCATAGAGTTTTACTAGGTAGGATAGGAAGCTAATTGGTGATAAGATCCTATACTAGCAGGATCAGTATCTGTCTTCGGGAAAGGGAGAGCGTAAGCAACTTTCTACGGTTTCAGAAATAATCCTGCTGCAAAAAACAAACAAGAAATGATCCTCCTTCAAAGCATTTCCTAAAGAGAAGGTCCGAGGACCCGCAAGTTCTTAGGCATATCTTTTGAGCACAAGATTTGGGATCATGTCAGGACCTAAGTATTCTAACTATTCTAAGTATTCTAAGTATTCTGATTAAGTATTCTAACTACCTTGCTGCTAGTTGTATTTACGAACTATAACACCGATTTTTATTTCGTTTGTATAAAAATTTTACTTCGTTTATGCACAGTCTTCAAAACTTTAGTTTGGTTTAATTTTTGCTAAACGGTTTTAGTCGTGTTTTTTTTTTATTTACTTTTCGTTTACTGACAATGGTTATTGGTTATATAGCCACAATAGTCGAATATATTAGTTTTCTACCAAGGTTGGGAAATCTTTTCTTTCTTGAAACTATTTTGCTGTCAGATAATGTTGGTTCGGATAAATCTTAAGTTACTGTTAAGATTAAAATAGGTGTCATCTTCAAAACTTTAATTTAGTCCTCAGTTTCAGTTTAATAATTTTTAGTTTTAAGTCGTTTTTATAACTTGTATTCTTTACTTTTTCTTTGCTGAGAACACTTATTGGTTACATAATTGGGTCAGATGCATTTTAGGTAAAGACAAATGTTAATGTATTGTAAATGTTAATGCAAATTGTTATTTGCTCACTGTTAATTTAAAGACTGTAATAGACACAAACTTCAATTGCAGTCCCATAAACATTAAAACATTAGTCAACCATACAAGTAAAGTCAGATAGTGAATTTAGCAAATGCAAATTCTTGCAAGGTGTTTCATTGTGAAGTATTCTGATGATTTTATATCTTTTTATTTTCTTTGAGGTGAAATATATACATTTCCTGTAAAAAAGTTTTATCTGTTGTTACATAGCCAGAATATTCATATAATCTTTGTTACACAGCATCTTTTTTTATTACCCAACATCTTTGTAAAATAAACAAATCTTTGTTTCAAAAACAGACAATATTTGTTTATCTGTTGTTACATAGCCGAACATTGACTTACTCCTGGCAATCAAAAATTAATTGAACATGTTTTTATAAAATCAAATAAAATTAATTAGCAAAAAAATAGATGATCGAATAACCGAGATATAAAATTATATTGAATACTAACTGTATCAGTTGCCAATAGCAGCTACTGTACCAGAATCAAAATACTAACTGCTGGCATCTAAGAAACGAGGTTTTGACCTTGCATAAAGATGCCTTGACTTACAGTACAGTCAAATCAGAGGCAGCGCTCTAGCACTGTCTGGCTCAAGAGCCATATATTTCAATTTATTATCTATTTTTTTTTCCTTTTTTTCTCTTGTCATTTAGTGCCATCTCTTGGGAGGAAAGGCTTGGAAGCATAGTAAGAACTCCATTGTAATCTTCATGGTCAAAGCCCTTAAACGGAAGTCTCACCATCCTCCTCTTTTAGACTTCCCTCCCAGCACTGTTAGTAAGTGAAAACTAATAAAAGTGTTGAATAAAATAAAAAAGCTTTCGGTTTATTATCATTTTCGTGAAAATGATTGAATTTCTTCTATGTAAAGAATCAAAGATATCGGTGACAACATGGGCATTAAACTCTTTTGTTATGTGACGAAGTTTCACATCTCTCGGTATAACTAAAGTCTATGCTTCGTTACCGTGACCGGGCCCAGATACTGGTGACAACTTACCCCCAACTCTTTAGTTACTAGGTACATGACAGAGTTGTACATACCTTAGTAAAACATAAGTCAGTACTTTGGTACATGGGTTGCGCCTCTATGGATCTAGGCAGGGAGCAACTTCCTAATTTGTGTACGCAAAAAAACTTAAAGGTAACTGAAATCAAGTATTCTGATTAATATTCCCGGTCATAAAACTAATAAAGTAATGCAGTAGATAGCATGATAATAAATTTTTGATGCAACGTCTTTATCCCCCCTCACGCTCCCAAGAGCCAGAAATGTAAGAGCCCAAGAGTCAGAACCAAGAGCCACAGGGGTCCATAAAATATTTATGCTAGCTACAAAATGTCGATGGTTGCTTTAACCCCGAAAAAAGGCAGAAGAAATTGTCGCCCTACCTCTCAGAGTGCAATTGAAAAAAAGTCAGAATTGGAGTCCAATTCATGGAATCTTCCTAGGATAGCATGTTATGGTCAGGTTATTTTTACACGGGTTCAAACGGGTTTCAAATGGGTTTCAAACGGGTTCAGGTGCTTCAGAATAAAGCGGCTTATTGGAGGCTACGTAGAAGGTGTTACTTCAACTTGCTTCAACAAATTACAAGTACTTAATGTTGGACAGTTGCGTGACTACTAGTCAGGAATTTTTGCCTACCAATGCTGAAACTCTGTAAATTCTGAGGCTTTTCGTGACTATTTCAGTGACAATAGGTCACTACATAGTTATGGGACTCGTTATTCTGATAATTCTGCTGTGCCACATAGAAGTGGAACCAGGGCTGATTATTATTAGGGTGGATTGATGATGAGAGATTGGTTATAGTTTATTTGCGATTATATGATTTATTTTTTTTCATTTATTTAATTTTTGTTTGTTGGTTTGATTATTTATTTGTTTTTAATGAAAATGTAAGTAGCTGACCCGTCGCAAGTGCTTTTTTGTATTTTTTTGGGGCGATTGTTAGTAATTTAGTTGTTATAAAAATCGAATTGAATTGATACCAGAATTAGCAAACTGCTAACCCTACTTTAAATGCCTGAGAGTCCCAAAATTAGCCAACTATTACCCCGATTCTGTACCCCAAATAGCACTGCCAGGGTACCGAAGACCCTATCTTTGTAAACATGCCATGTAGAAAAGCTTAAGAGAGGTAGGAAGCAAAACATATATTTAATGTCCTATTTTAGAAACATCATATTGATTAGTTCATTCCCAAAATTAAACCATGACCTATATGTAGGGTCTAGCATAGGCCTACTGACTTACTAAGCCATGACCTACTGACCTACTGACCTACTGGCCTATATGTAGGGTCTATGCTACTAGGCCTACTACTACAACGAAGTCACTGCAGCACCAAATCGTCTGAGGCAGACATAGTTACGCACACTCATCCTCCAACCTAATCTATTCAAACAGTCCTTCTTCCCACCCCCCCCCCCCCAAGAAATATCGATTTATCTTAAATCTTTCTTTACGACATCCTCCAACCCCTTCGGGGACGATTTACTTTTTATTTGGCCTTAGATGATCGGCCAACAAGGATGATCTTTGGCAATTTGTCATCCTTCATCCATAGAACTTTTCCTAGCAATCTCAAGATAGTGTCTATAGCAAGGCCGTAACCAGGTTTTTTTTTCGGAGGGGGTTTTACTCAAAGGTTTTTTTCGGGGGGGGGGGGGGTTACACAAAAAAAACTCAAAAAACGCATACAAAGTTTGTTTATATCCATTTTTGTTACGTTTTTATGAGTCAAAAAAATATTTCGGGAGGGGTTCAAACCCTCCTAACCCCCCTATGGGTAAGACCTTGGTCTATAGTGTATAGTTAAAAAAAAAAAAATACAAAAAACACAAATCTTGAAAAATGCAGTTTTTCTTGCGGAAATAAATATCGAAATTGATACTACAAAAATTACTGCTTCGCAGTTTACCCGAGATATATGTACAAAATTATTCAGATAAACCAGCTCGTGATATTTTTCAATATTTGTAGAATTCTAAAAACTAGCACCTTCCTGAAAACTGAGCTTAGTGTAGCTGTAGCTTAGTGTAGCTTAGTGAGCTGAGTTTGTGTAGAGAATTATGATTGTATACTAAAAGTTATCGATTTCATGGCCGGTGAAAGACGCTTAAGAGCCTTATAATTTAGTCAATTATTTTCTACAGCTACACATAGAATTTTCTGCTCCTAAGAGAATGTCCTGTTTTCTAGCTTGGTTTTGTGTTTTCAGTAAAGGGTTAGTTTTAGAACTTTACAAAATATTATGAGTGAATTTATTTGAACTAGGTTTTGCGTAGTCTGCAAAGCAATAATTTTGCTCGTTTTTCAACTTCACTCGTTATTTCTGCAAGAAAAAACTTTGTTTTCAATATTAATTTCACAGACAATATAAAACGTGACTTAACTAATGAAAGCGTGAAGAAACTGTTTTTAGCAGTTTCATTGGTTGATTTGCTTCCCAAATTTTTCTTAAAATGCCAAGCGGAAACATGGCTTGAGGTGGGGAAAAAATTAAAATAAGTAGGTTCAAACCCCTGCGATAAGGGCAACTAAATTATTGTCTATAATATATGAAACAGCCTGGGCCCAAGGTTGGGACAGAAAGGGGACAAACAATAAGAAAAACAATTTAATTTGATAATTTTAATAAATGGTACCCAAAAAGTTGAAAGAACTGGGGTTTTTAGGGTGAGAAGGGTTGAACCCCGAGTCCCCTCTCGCTTACCTTTTTGTTATCACCGTCTAAAATTTTAATAGCAAGATTTTTTTTATCCAAAAGACTATTGGAATAGTTGAGATTTTTCAGAAATAATGCATTTTTTAAGTAAACGCTATTCGCATGGCTTAAAAGTAGTGTATCCAAAAATTTTGGAGGTCTAACTCTCTTTTGGTACTAAGAGACTTTTTACAAAGAAAAATCTAACAGAGAACTCTGATTTTTGAAGAAAATGTTTTTTTTTTTATAGAATTATCAATATTGCTTAGATATTTTAACGTCAGCTTAAAGATAGATGCTCAAACTTCAGAGTCTGAAAATTAATCTAGAAATGCCATTCAGAATTGCCTTCAGACTCTGAAAATTTCCATTAGAATTGCCATTTAAGACTACTTTCAAAAACGACATCAGAGACGTTGTTTCTGTAACCTTTCTAATACCGTATTTGGCATTAAATTCACAATTGGTAGAAATGATTTATATGTAATATATGTACTCAGCTAAAATGTTGGTGAGAGCTTTCAAAAGCCTGTTGTTAAAACAGCAAGCGTGAGATTTTTTCGAGTGAGAGTCAGAATCATTAGAGAAAAGAGGGAGCGGTTAACTCCGAAAAGAAAATAAAAACGTTTAAAATGTCAGCTATTCAACACCCTCCTTTCCCCCTAGTGAAGAATTAAAAATAAACGGTGCACTAATTTTCCTTATGATTTACTTTCAGATATGCTTATTTACCGAACTGAGGCTGCTCTGGTAATATTAACCCTTATTTTGGCGTCTGGTGTTCTCTCTGAAAATGTGCCACTGCTCAACCTTAGACGGAGCACTTGCCTGCAGAATTACAGAAGTCTTCCAATTAGATACAAGCTAATATGCTCAGCTTTGGGATTAGCTACTGACGATGAAAGTGACGAAACAAATGAAGAAGAAGAAGAAAATGTTATTGTATCAAGGCCAGCACGAGCTCAGCCTTTAGCTTTTAGATCTTTGCCAGGTTGGTGTTTATTTTTTTTTCTGAACATAGCCTCAAGTAAATCACGACTTGGGAGTAAAATTACTCTATCAAACAGTTCGTGGTAGCGAACTGTAAGTAAGGAGCGATCCGGCTCAATATTAACCGAAACTCTAAAATAAGGAATTTTTATACCAATAAATATATAAAAGAATCGGTTTTTTATGCTGATTTCAATTAAGTTTAATCTTACCTGTCATAGGTTACGAGCCTGACAAAATTTTTCCATTTTTTTGAAAAAAGGGAGAAACACCCCCTAAAAGTCAAGTGATATGAATGAAAATTACACCATCAGATTCAGCGTATCAGAGAACCATACTGTACGGGGTTTCAAGCTCCATCACGGATGTGTATTTATTTGTTTTTTTCTCAGGGTGATCGTATTGACCCAGTAGGCCTAGAATATCGGGAAAGGGCTCTTTCGACCGGAAAATTAAAAGTTCTAGTGGCCTTTTTAAATGAGCGAAAAATTGGAGGGCAACTAGGCCCCCTCCCCACCCCTTTTTCCCAAAATTGTCCGATCAAAATTTTGAGATAGTCAATTTGTCCATCATAGTGGATAGGACCAATAACTATGCTTTTGGGTATAACATGTCCCCCCCCACAGCCCCAGGGAAAGGTCTTTAAGTTATGAAATGTGTCCATTGTTTACGCATAGTATTTGTTATTGGTATGCATGTACACATCTTTAGTTGGGGACGGGCAAATTTTTTGCTGGGGGTTTTCCACGGGGGAATTTTCCATGGGGAGGGAAGTTTCCAGGGAGTGAATTTTTCAGGGGTAATTATACACTGCGGGAATTTACCCGAATTTTTATACAAAATTATTTTTATTTGTCTTGCTTTCTCTTTTCCGTTTCAATTTTGCGCGCGGAATGGTCAAGAGTATTGTACAGGATAAATTTTCACCCGAATTGAATTCTGTAGAGGATATTTCTGTGAGAAGGAGGTTTTTCCGTGGAGGTGGGGCTAGATTTCCTTGCATTACTTAAAATACGATCAGAAATTAAATAAAAAAACAAGTTTATTCAACTGAAAGTAAGGAGCAACGTTAAAACTTAAAATGAACAGACATTATTACGTATATGAATGGGGTTGCCCCCACCTCAATACCTTGCTCTTTACACTAAAGTTTGAGTTCTGTCCCAACTCTTTAAAAATGACTCCTGAAACAGGAGGGCCGTTTTAATTAGAACAATAAGACAGTTCTTTAAAAGTACTAAAAAACTTTAGCGTAAAGTGTGAGGTATATAGGAGGGGGGCCATCTCCCCCCTGAAAAGTTCCTCCGCTCATTCTAAAACTGACTTTGAACAGAGCTGACGTTCATATTATTTCTAATTAATTTTACTGGGAAGCATTGATGGTTTTCTAAGGAATAAACATTGCTGCAGCACTGATGATACTTTGGTTTGAGTTGAAGTACCAAGAATATTAAAATAAAAACACCCCCCCCCCCGGATCATCTTAGGTGTATTCACATCGGAAAACCGTGGCTTCCAAAGATTCTCCTTTTGGCTGTTTCAGAATTATGAAGCTTTCAGGGTACTATCACATTTTCGTCAATGTTGCCAAGTTGAATCTTAGGGATAAATAAGTAAAACCGATTACTTAACTTTAATAACAATTTTAGTCATTAAAAATCCAAAAAGTTGTAATCTGTTGTTTCCTAAAAACAGCTACACCTTCAAAGGAAGGCAACATCTTCTTAAGCTGTGTGGTCCCGTATGTTTTTTAGCTAATTTTTGGCTGATTTTTCACCCAAATTACTTTTTTCAAAATTGGCACCTGCTATTAACCAAAGCAGCATAACTGTATACGGAGGTTATTTTAAAAAATGAATCATGATTTTCTTTTTTTTTTTAATATGTATGGTTGTGCAAGTTTCAATTTAACCATTCAATCGTTTTCACTGTCCCTGGTGCTTCAGTTATTTCCATGTTAAAACCTTGAGCTGATCAGTTTAAAGATTGCTTAAGGATTGTTCTGGGTACCCGGCTGACTGACCGTATTTCAAACAATAGGCTACGAAAAATGTGGTTCAATACCGCTCTCTAGGGCTATAATGAAAGAAAGGTTGAGGTGGCTAGGGCACGTTTTGCGGATGAAGGATGACAGATTGCCGAAGAATGCTCTTTTCGGCCAACCATCTAGGGCTAAACGGAAAGCAGGTCGTCCCCGTCTGGGGTGGGAGGACGTCATAAAGAAAGATTTAAAGGAAATGGGAACTTTGTGGGCGGGTGTAAAAAGGGAGGCTTTGAATAGATTGGGGTGGAGGAAGAGCGTGCGTAGCTGTGTTGGCCTCAGGGGGCTTGGTGCTGCGGTGAGTTGTTAGTAGTAGTAGTAGTAGTAACTTCAACTTACGGACAGACTACAAATATTCAAATATAAAAATGAATAAAACAGCTAAAACAGGTCATTACTGAAAAAAACCGAAGGTTTTACTTTTGTTTTATCAAGTCTTCTCTTCCTGGCAAGGATAAATTTTCAATATAATTTGTTGTTCACGAACCTATTGATCAAACTGACGCAATGATTTGTTTTGAATTAATTTTGTTCAAAATTATTGATGTCCTGACATTAGGGCAAGCATTGTTGCAGCTCAGATCATTTTCTACTACAGATATACTGTTTTCTTTATGGATTTGTGCCAAAGAACATTAAAAAACGTAATCATGTAGAAGTTTTCGAAGTTTTTAAATTGACTTGGGTATTAAAATAAAAATAGTTTTAAAACTATTTATTACAACGACTACTCAGCTTACAAAAAAAAATTCGTGTTCAATCTCTTCTATAAATATAACCATCCTATTTTGGCTTATGAAATTTATATTTTAAACATCAGTTTAAAAAAATAAGTTAAAGCTTCACAATGCTCTTATTTATATTAAATTGTTATAACTATTATTATAAATTATACCTTTAAACCTTTAATATTTTTTTGTAATTGATAAACAATGCCGTTTTCATCTTTAAAAAACCTCAACCACAGAGAAAAAGAGAAGGTTCTTTGCTAAGATTCTATGGACAAATTTACGTTGTAGTTTTTTATTTTTATCAGCGTAGTTTTTTTTTATTTACAAGTCATTGTTGTTATCCTTTAGCTTTGAAGAAATAAAAAAAACTGAATCACTGAAAAATCTGGCTGGTTTTTAAAGGCTCATGTGTGAAATTTGCCAGTAAAAATTACATAAAGTTAGATTCAACCTAGTTGTGTTTTTTTTTGTGTAAAACATTACACCATTAAAAAACAACGTTTTCGAACAACAATAGTCTTTACAAAATCCCTCCTTTTTAATATGCCTCCACCCTATACTTGTAAAATTTTCTATAATAGATTTTAAGTTTGATGAAGATAGATTATTATAAGTACGGCAAAAATTGGCATTAACATGGTCTATATACATTCGTTTATTAGACTAAAATAAAGATAATAATATTAACGTTCTTATTTAATCAAAATATTTAATTAAATCGATATTAGCCCCACCAAGAAAACTGAACTGACTTTCTGACCGTCAACGCACTTTTCTAATCAATCTAAATCCCACGTAACAAAAAATTGGGCCTTCGGCATGTCACTTTTGATAAATTGACAAAATACTAATTTCAAAACGAATATTGCTGCGTCCCTTACTCACCCTTATTGCTAGAATGACATATAGGGAATATCTCTTATAAGGTCGAGCAAAAGCCTTAGGATATGTGATGAATAGTTGGGAAACGACAGATTAAATCATAAGGCGATTCTTGAGACCTGAAAAACAAACATAGACGAATATAAATGTATATATATATATATATATATATATATATATATATATATATATATATATATATATATATATATATATATATATATATATATATATATATATATATATATATATATATATATATATATATATATATATATATTATATATATATATATATATATATATATATATATATATATATTCTATATTCGAACTCTAAATCCCAAAAACCTCCAAAATATCATTCCTTTTGCTAACATACTTATTTAGGACACTCAAATAAATTCTAAATTTATTATCTGAATTCATTACCTCAAAACTAAATTCATTATCTAGATCTAGAAGAGTAACCCTATGCTCAATGCTCTCCCATGCCGTGTTCCTTAAGGCAAAATCCATCAAAACAATTCATATAAATGGAGATAGGATACAGCCCTTCGGATCTCCTGATTCAACACCAAACCAGTTACTAACTCCACATTCCTACCTTAACTTCAGCAATATTCTCTTTGTTAACTAACTCAATACCTTAACAGCAATACCTTGATTTACGTTCTTCAATTGGCTGAATCAAATTCCTGTTAATAATCTGTAAAATAAAGAATGAGAGGGGCCTGATGATTCAGATATGATTCAGAAATCTGATGATTCAGATTTCTCATTTATTCATCTAAAAAGGACAATTTGGTCAATGCAACCTCTCGTCTTCCTAAAACACACTGGTCTTCTCTTTCAGGGTACTTCCCATTCTTGTAAAATTTCATTTATAGTATTCACGAATTTATCTCCAGCTTGGCCTCCGCAAAACTTTCAAGAACTCATTTACCATACTATGGAAACCTGTAACATTTTTATTTTCATTCTTTTAGTGCTCTGTTCAACTATCCTTCGCAGGGTAAGTCTTTCATCACTTACGAAATGTCAGAAAAAGTTTTTTTTATATATCCTTTCCTACAGCTTTATCTCGGTTTACCATTTTGTCAATATTCAGCCCCCCTCTCTTTAACACTTATTTTTCACAAACTGAGCCCCCGTTCCTACCTTTAATTGGAAAAAGTCCACCACAGAAAGACTACTTATTCTTAATTTCTTAATATGCCAATGCAATAGCTTGATATTTCGACATCATCTTAAAGATTTTTGGCAAATTTTATCCATGGACGTTCCATATTACACCCCCTTAATTCGCACTTTAATGCCTCTTATTCTCATATGATCTATTTTGTACAAACCCCTCCTCTTTTCTCCAAGGCTTAAAATGTTTTTGCTAATATTTTTAGTTGCATTTCAACCTTTCCTCCCTATTTTACTTTCTGTTAATTCATAAAATATTTTACTAAAATTATTCCATCCAACCTCTACATTGTCAAATTTTAATCTCAAGTTCCATACTCAACCGTCCCTGAAAACTTCCTCTCAAGTTTTCATCCTGCAGTTCAACAACATCATAACTTCTCGGAAGGTGGTTACCCTTCCTAAATTTCAGTTTTAGATTAACCCTAGGCCCAACTACGTGGTGATTTTTACTTTCAACATCAGTAACAGTACTCCTATATATCCTAGTATCTTGTGTTGATCCTGCCAGGCCTTGGTTTACGTTAACTATAATCAATGAGGTTAGCCGTCTTACCATCATGGGAATACCATGTTAACTTCAGGGCAATTTTATGACAAAATACTGTATTGGTTATAACCAGACTGATATGCCAACAAAATTACAGCAGTTAATAACTACACCAAATTTACCATGGCTGGGATGCCATCTATCCCCATTTCCGCCATGATAAACTTAGAACTGCACAACAAGCAGTCCCCGAGACCACTAGTCAAATGGAAGCTTTTCGCAACATTTGGTCCGTCTTGGTCACTATGCGATGCTCTGGTTTTCCACACTTGGAGATTCTCTTCTGTCAACAAGAGTCGACGTCCCACAGAAGCATCCTCAAGCCTATTACCTCCAACTTACAATCAATAAATGAGATGGCTATGAATGTGTAAATGTAAATATCTAAAGCGCATGTGAAAATCTACAAATAAAAGGAAATTATAAAGAATTAGTTTATTTGACTTAGTTTCGTAGAATAATCTTACGTAATCTGCGAAGAAATAATTTTTCAGTTTCATTCTCACTCGTACCCTCATTTCGTCATGACTTTTGGAAGAATGAGGACTTGGAAGTTCCCTTTCTTTGATATTAATCAAAATAAAAAAATATAAAACTGTCAAAACTGTCTGATTTGAAAGGAAGGGGGGGGTGTAATTTTGCTATTTTGAAGTTTTGTTGTCTTAGTAAAAAAAAAAATCCCTGATTTTTATACTTTCATTTCCTTTTAAATGGTCACAATTTTTCCCGTTGTTTTCTCCCTTATCTGGATTTGGTAGCATACTGAGCAAAAAATATTTTTGCCATTTTTTTCTCGACCAAAAAGCCTAAAAAAAAATAATTTCAGATAAACGCTAAAACGCTCGCTCCATCAACAACATTGTTGGGCGACATCTGAAAAGAAATGAACCAACAAATCCTCATCTCTTCATGCGTTTTGGAAGATTGAGGACTTAAAATTTCCATTTCCTTTTTCGAAATAGAAAAATTAAGTGAATTAATTGAATTTTATAAACTAATGTCAAAAATGGAGGATTTGAGGGGGAGGGGTAATTTTTTTCTTGTTTCAATCTTTTACTGTCTTAACTAAAATTTTGCCTGGTTATTTATATTTTCATTTCACTTCTACTGCTGACAATTTTCCTATTGTTTTTTCTCTTATCTTGATTTGGTGGCATTCAGAGCAAGAAAATATTTTTGCGATTTTTTCTTGACCGAAAGGACTAAAAACAGTTTATTTTCAGATAAACACTACAACGCTCGCACCATCAACACCATTGTGGGGCAACATTTGAAAAGAAACGAACCAACAAACCCTCATTTCTTCATGCGTTTCGGAAGATCTAGTGCTTAAAAACTTTCTGTCTCTGTTGTTATATATTTGTACAATTTTGATGTCATCGATCTTTTGAGATGTGATATTAAACCAACTATGAACAGCTGTTTCTTTCCTTATTATACAAGTTTAACTGCTTATTAATAAACTTATATGAATATTACTAAAATAACGATTTATATGTCTTCCGAGGAGAATACAAACACAGTGGCTCAAAATACATTACCTGGAACAAAGGTATATAAAAGAAGGAGAGGCAAAGGGAAAATATTATTCTGCTTCTTCTTGGAAGCTCAGCAAGGTTACTCTGGTAACTTTGCAAAAGTATTCCAGTAAGTTTAATAAGATTGTTCAAAATCATGCAAGATGGACCACCTCACGATCACAAATTTTCAACTTTGTTAACAAGTTGCTTGCATAACATGTAACTTACATATATTATTATCAAAGCGGCAATTGTTGTGTTTTTCAGAAAAAATATAAACCCACTGGCTCAAATTTTATTGCCGAAAATCAATTTATTTTAAAAACATGAAAAATCCAATTCAAATATCATTCTACTTCTTCTTGGAAGCTCACCGGGGTTGAATATTGCTATGATGGCTTTACAGCAAGTATCTCGGCTAGTTGAAAAGTGCTAAGGATAATGCAAACTGAATTTGAAAATTTTGATTCGTTAAGTAGAAACTTGCAAAGCCTTTGTTAGCTTAAAAAAAAATAGACAAAAATCAGGGACACATAACATTGTGATGGAGCCAGAGACTCGTTACGAATATTTTGTATTATTTTGATTTAAATTTTACTTCAATTAAAAACTGCTGCCCCGAGCTTTTCTGCTTAAGCGGATCTTTCTAGTAAAAAACAAATATTTCTATAAAACTTTATGACATAGGCTATAAAACTCAACTTCACCTTCCACATTGCAGGCTCTGGTTAAACGACAAGCAAAAACTAGTTTTATATAATTCAACATCATATTCATCAATCCCATTAGAGGTCCAAATATTCTGTCAAAACAACGGAGGTTCAGCCCTAACCGCTTTATCGCAAGATACTAAAATCAGCAGCACAAGAAAGAAAAAGGACAAAACTAATTGTTGCTCCTAAAACACAATTCAGAATTGGCAATTGGAATTTTTTTCAAAATTGACTCTGATTTTGATCTGTTCTAATTAGAACATTTTAATATAGTCCTAAACCTTTCGTATAAACATCTCAAAGGTAAGGACCAATTTCAACTTAAATTGAATCTCTAAGTAGATATTACTGCTTTGACAACATTTCATGAATGTTTTGATAGCAGCAAATCTCTTCATTTTAAATTACAAATAACAGGGGCTGACATTTCCCCCTGTTGCATTTAACTACAGCCATTCTGATCAGTATAATCAGATTGCTCGAAGGATAAGTCGACCATATCTATGAAGCAAAGAACTAAGGTGAGTAGCAGATCCGAAATATTATTTATTTATATCAGTAATGTTTGTTTAGATCTGAGAGACATTTAGATTTGAAAGACATGAATTGACAGATCCATGAATGGATGATACAAAATACCAAATAACCAATTAAAATACTAACTTTAACCTCTACAAGGAAAATTGACGAGCGCAGCCATGCCTCTTTTTCTGGTAAATTAATTATAAAAAAAAAACTTTCCGAAAAATAAGTTTTTCAAAGAAAAGTAAAGGCCATTTTAAACTTAAGCTCAGGAGATACAAATATCTGTTAAAATTCAAACTCAAAACGACCAGAAATTACTATTAAAGAATAAATGAAACCCAAAACGACCAGAAATTAAATAAACAGTCATAGCAAAACATACAACAAGTAATAATATAATTGAATAAATAGATCTTAAAGCGAGTAATGCTTAGATTGAATGTGAAAATCAAGCTTAAAACCCCCAAAAATATTTTCCTATTGAAGTATAACTGAAACTTAAAACGAATAGAAATTAAATAAACAGTCAATGCAAACAAACATACAACATATATTAATTTAAATTAATAAATAAATCTTAAAACGAGTGAAACTTAAATTGAATATGCAGATCAAGCTTGAAACGAACAAAAATCACAACAAACAAGAGTTTGGGTATGACCTCCTTCTCTCACTGTAAAAGTCTAAAACCTACTGCTTCATTGGCGCTTTACTGAAAACCAATTTTATGACAAATATTTTCTTTTGTACTTAATATTGAAAATACACATTAAAATTATAGTAACATTTTGAAATGATGAGCTTTCAGCAATTAATATCATTATACATCAAAAATTCAGTTTAATTTATTAGCTCTTTTTAAAGTTGTTAAAGACGCATAGAGTTTCACTACAAACAAGTGTTTGGATACTTCCTCCTTTCCTAACTGTAAATAAAAACCAAAAACCTCCTGCGTCATTTGCGCTTAACTGAAAACGAATTATATTACAAATATTTTCTTTTCCAGTTCTTACAGCATTGAGAATAAGAATACAATTACAGCGAAATAAATTCTTGAACTGATGGATCTTTCAACAATTAATATCATTATACATCAAATATTCAATTTGATGTTGTTTATACTTTCCAAGACTGTTCAAGACGCATATAGTTTTCAGTAAAGCGCCAATGACGCAGTAGGTCTTATACTTTCATAGTCAAAGAAGGAGGTCATACCCAGAATCTTGTTTGTAGTGATTTTTGTTCGTTTCAAGCTTGATCTGCATATTCAATTTAAGTTTCCCTCGTTTTAAGATTTATTTATTAATTTAAATTAATAATCTATTGTATGTTTGTTTGCATTGATTGTTTATTTAATTTCTGTTCGGTTTAAGTTTCTTTTATACTTCAATAGGAAAATATTTTTTTTTCGTTTTAAGCTTGATTTTCATATTCAATCCAAGCATTACTCGCTTTAAGATCTTTTATTCATTTATATTATTACTTGTTGTATGTTTTTGCTTTGATTGTTTATTTAATTTCTTTTTGTTTTGGGTTTCATTTATTCTTTAATAGTAATTTCTGGTCGTTTTGAGTTTGAATTTAAAAAAATATTTGTATCTGCTGAGCTTAATTTTAAAATGGACTTTACTTTTATTTGAAAAACTTATTTTTCGGAAAGTTTTTTTTAATTAATTTTTGTTCGTTTTTATTGCAAAAATTTCAAGTTTTTAAAAATTCGTTATTTCAAAATTAAACTCTAAAACAAAATCAAATATTCACCAAAGTATCAAACCTGGTATGAAAGTAACAATATCAAAGTGAAAAAATGGGTTTGTGTCAACCTCGGAGTTTTTATTATCTGATGTTTGAACTATTTTTAACAAAATTGCTATCTCAAAATATTTATCGGATGGGTTTGAGGAAAAAGGGCCTGGGGGGAATAATTAAGCTTCGGTCTCTTTTGACTCTTTAAAAGTGAACTAGAACTTTCTATTTTCAATCAAATGAGCCCTCTCTCAATTTTATACGAGTATCCCTTCTATAAGAACCGTATATATCCCCAGAGTATAACTTACAACGCCTGTCCCTGGGCCCTGTGGGATTGTGTCGACCCTGGAGTTTTAATATCTGATGGTTGAACTATTCTTAACAAAATGGTCACTTCAAATTTTTATCGGAGGGGCTTATCCATCCAATACACCCTAAGGCGTGGAGGGCGGGAGGGTCTAGTTGCCCTCCGATCTTTTTTCACTCTGAGAAAATGAGCCACAACTTTTAATTTCGATTCAAATGAACTCTCTCTGAAGTTTTTACGAGCATCCCTTTCATAAGAGCCACATACGGCCCTAGGACATAGCTTACAATGCCTCACCCCCGGGCCCTGGGGGGATGTGTCGACACCGGAGTTTTTGTTATCTGACCTTTGAACTATTTTGAAAAAATGGCTCTCTCAAAGTTCTTATCGGATGGGTTGAGTAAAATAGGGCGCGGAGAGGGGGGCTAGTTGCTCTCCGATTTCTTTTGACTCTTGAAAATAAATGAGAACTTTCAATTTCTAATCATATGAGCCTTCCGAAGTTTATACGAGTATACCTTCCATAAGAACCATATATGCCCCCAGAGCAATACTTACAACACCTGCCATGGGCACGGGGGGGGAGGGTGTCGACATTGGGGTTTTTCTTATCTGATCTTTGAACTATTTTTAACGAAATGACCGTACGTAAAGGAGTTTTTGTTATATGATGTTCGAATTTAAGTTATTTTTAACATAATGGCTACTTCAAATTTTTTATCAGATGTATTTTTGGAAAAAGGGATTTGGGGGCCAGTTGCCCTCCGATCACCTTTGACTCGTAAAAAGGGCACTAGAACTCTCGATTTCTAATTGAATAAGCCCCCTTTGAAGTTTATACGACAACCCCTTCTATATGAAGTGCCTCTGGGAAAAAAAACAGAGTGTGGGGGGAGGCTAGCTTCCCTTCAATCACTTTGAGTCTTAAAAAGTGAATTACAACTTTCAATTTCCAATAAAATGAGCCCTCTAGAAAGTTTATACGAGCATCCCTTCCATAACAACCATATATGCCCCCAGGCTATAACTTACAACGCATACCCCCGGGCCCTGGGGGCTTTATTGACACCGGAGTTTTCTGTTATCAGAACTATTGAACTATTTTTAACAAACTTTTTTTTTTTTTTTGGGAACTATTTTTTGGGTTAGGTAACCTAACCTAATCTAACCTAACCTGACCTTGGTGGTGAGAGTCCCACCCGTGTCAGGCTTTCGGCCCCGTGGCCCCGGGGTTGGGGGGAGGGGCACCTAGAAATGTTAGGTAACCTAACCTTGGTGGTGGGGGTCCCACTCGTGGTAGGCTTTCGGTCCCCGTGGCCCCGGGGGTGAGGGGCCCAACTAGAAATGTTAGGTAACCTAACCTATCCTAACCTTGGTGGTGGGGTCCCATCCGTGGCTGGCCTTCGGCTCAGTGGCTTCCCATTAGATGATTTTGGAAAAAGGTGATGTGGGAGGGGGGGGGGGCTAGTTGTCCTCCAATTATTTTTTGTTACTGAAAAGAGTCACTAGAATCTTTTTTCAATTAGAATGAACCCCCTCTCGACTGTTGTGCTTCGAGTTGGAGTACAAATCTTTTTCAATTCCAACTTTTACCGGCTTATGTATAAATTTCATAACTTAAAAACCTTTCCCCCAGGGGCTGAAGGGTCCATTTTATCTCTAAGTACATAGTTATTGAGTATTTCAACTATGTTGAAAAAAAATCCATCTAAAAAGTGACTAGACGATTTTGGAAAAATATGCACATTACGACACGAACTTTCATATATATAAAGTTACTTTGTTCACGTAGAAAAAACTCTATTTCTGAAAAACAAGTCATAGAATGGCTTATGACATTGGGGGTCTTATGCAAATGAAAAGAAGACATAAAATCAACTTGTTTTCCATGATCCTATAGGTCAGCATTTATTAATTTGATTAAGGAAAGGAAATATACCGTTATTACCGCATATTATTTAGTGTTTGATGTCATTAACTTCAGTGCATATTGAAATATAGATAGATATATATATATATATATAAAGTAATCACATAAAGAAAGAAAAACGAGCAAAAATGGGGTTTTTATAGGCCAAATGAAGATACTGAAAAAACGAAGCGAATATTTCGAGAGGACAAACGCCTCTCTTCTTCAGCGCGAAACGAAACGATGTATCAATAAAAGCCAAAAATTAAAAGAATTAAAACCAAATACCTAACAACCATAAAAGCGAGTTATTCACCAATATCCGCGATTTGCACAAAATCCAAAAAATATGATCTGCCATCGACGGATACTAGCGAACAACGACGGATACTAGCGATTTTGTGCAAATCGCGGATATTGGCGAATAACTCACTTTTATGGTTGTTAGGTATTTGGTTTTAATTCTTTCAATTTTTGGCTTTTATTGATACATCGTTTCGTTTCGCGCTGAAGAAGAGAGGCGTTTGTCCTCTCGAAATATTCGCTTCGTTTTTTTCAGTATCTTCATTTGGCCTATAAAAACCCCATTTTTGCTCGTTTTTCTTTCTTTATGTGATGTCAGGCCAATGTGGTTTAAGAAATTATCTTTTTATATAAAGTAATGAATACTCCAAATGAACTCACCGGTCCTTCGATGGCTAATGTACGTTTAAAATTTAATTTATATTTTCCCCTATGGATTTTCATATTTGAACCATAGAAATGTACTTTCTATAATTTTTTACAAAAACGAGATGATTTATACAAAAACTATGATAAAAACCCCCAACATTTAATTCTATTAAGCAATGTCGAAGCGTTGGAGCTAATTTTTTTAAACAGTAGCGTTAGTTTTGAACTTGGTTTTCAAGCACCTAGATAATTAAATGCCTTTATACTTGGTGTTTATAAAAGTAACGCATTAACAATGTAGTTTGTTCAAAGTAAAACATTAAACTATGCTTCAGATAATCAAATAAAAAAGTTTTATTAAATATTTTTAATAATAATAAACTATGTTTTTAAATTCTAAAAAAGTTGTGTAAAGAGTGATGTCTTGAGGAGGGGTGACCCTGTTCTTATACGTAATAATTTCTGTTCGTTTATAAACTTTGATGTTGCTTCTTACTTTCAGTTGAATTTTTAAATTTAATTTACTATCGTTTTAAATAATACCTTGTAATCCGGTTCTCTCTCCTTGAACAATTCCGATACTTGTATATTATACACACATCGCAACTGTAGCATGACAATTTTTTTCGTGATTATAATTTAAAACTGTACATGAACTCTTGATTTTTTGTCGTGTTACTTAGGTAATACAGGAACATTTGGTTTTCTTTCCTAATTTGAATTTTTACACAAATTTAGTCCTAGCTAGTTAAAACTGTGCATAAATTCATGATTTTTTTATTTAGTCTAGCAGCTCTTTACTTTTAGTTGAAAAATGTTCTCTTGTGGAAAAAAAGTTTTTGTCACTCTATCTGGTTTATCACTAGACAAAAGTTTACAGAAAATTTAAGTTTGAACAATTATTCGTTATTATTTCTGCACATCTTTGATTAGTCTAGTAGCTCTTTACTTTTAGTTGAAAAACGTCCTCAATGATCCATCGTTAACAAATTTAGTCCTAGCTAGTTAAAACTGTGCATAAATTCATGATATTTTTTTTTATTTAGTCTAGCAGCTCTTTACTTTTAGTTGAAAAATGTCCTCTTGTGGAAAAAAAGTTTTTGTCACTCTAACAAGTTCATCACTAGACAAAAGTTTACAGAAAATTTAAGTTTGAACTATTATTCGTTATTATTTCTGCACATCTTTGATTTAGTCTAGTAGCTCTTTACTTTTAGTTGAAAAATGTCCTCTTGATTTAGTCTAGTAGCTCTTTACTTTTAGTTGAAAAATGTCCTCTTGTGAAAAAAGTTTTTGTCACTCTAACAAGTTCATCACTAGACAAAAGTTTACAGAAAATTTAAGTTTGAACTATTATTCGTTATTATTTCTGCACATCTTTGATTTAGTCTAGTAGCTCTTTACTTTTAGTTGAAAAATGTCCTCTTGTCGAAAAACCAGTTCTTGTCACTCTAACAAGTTCATATCTAGACAAAAGTTTACAGAAAATTTAAGTTTGAACTATTATTCGTTATTATTTCTGCACATCTTTGATTCAGTCTAGTAGCTCTTTACTTTTAGTTGAAAAATGTCCTCTTGTTGAAAAACCAGTTCTTGTCACTCTAACAAGCTCATCACTAGACAAAAGTTTACAGAAAATTTAAGTTTGAACAATTATTCGTTATTATTTCTGCACATCTTTGATTTAGTCTAGTAGCTCTTTACTTTTAGTTGAAAAATGTCCTCAATGATCCATCGTTAACAAATTTAGCCCTAGCTAGTTAAAACTATGCGTAAATTCATGATTTTTTTATTTAGTCTAGCAGCTCTTTACTTTTACTTGAAAATGTTCTCTTGTGGAAAAAAAGTTTTTGTCACTCTAACAAGTTCATCACTAGACAAAAGTTTACAGAAAATTTAAGTTTGAACAATTATTCGTTATTATTTCTGCACATCTTTGATTTAGTCTAGTAGCTCTTTACTTTTAGTTGAAAAATGTCTTCAATGATCCATCGTTAACAAATTTAGTCGTAGCTAGTTAAAACTGTGCATAAATTCATGATTTTTTTTATTTAGTCTAGCAGCTCTTTACTTTTAGTTGAAAAATGTTCTCTTGTGGAAAAAAAGTTTTTGTCACTCTAACTGGTTTATCACTATACAAAAGTTTACAGAAAATTTAAGTTTGAACAATTATTCGTTATTATTTCTGCACATCTTTGATTAGTCTAGTAGCTCTTTACTTTTAGTTGAAAAATGTCCTCAATGATCCATCGTTAACAAATTTAGCCCTAGCTAGTTAAAACTGTGCATAAATTCATGATATTTTTTTTTTATTTAGTCTAGTAGCTCTTTACTTTTAGTTGAAAAATGTCCTCTTGTGGAAAAAAAGTTTTTGTCACTCTAACAAGTTCATCACTAGACAAAAGTTTACAGAAAATTTAAGTTTGAACTATTATTCGTTATTATTTCTGCACATCTTTGATTTAGTCTAGTAGCTCTTTACTTTTAGTTGAAAAATGTCCTCTTGATTTAGTCTAGTAGCTCTTTACTTTTAGTTGAAAAATGTCCTCTTGTGAAAAAAGTTTTTGTCACTCTAACAAGTTCATCACTAGACAAAAGTTTACAGAAAATTTAAGTGTGAACTATTATTCGTTATTATTTCTGCACATCTTTGATTTAGTCTAGTAGCTCTTTACTTTTAGTTGAAAAATGTCCTCTTGTCGAAAGACCAGTTCTTTTTACTCTAACAAGTTCATATCTAGACAAAAGTTTGCAGAAAATTTAAGTTTGAACTATTATTCGTTATTATTTCTGCACATCTTTGATTCAGTCTAGTAGCTCTTTACTTTTAGTTGAAAAATGTCCTCTTGTCGAAAGACCAGTTCTTTTTACTCTAACAAGTTCATATCTAGACAAAAGTTTGCAGAAAATTTAAGTTTGAACTATTATTCGTTATTATTTCTGCACATCTTTGATTTAGTCTAGTAGCTCTTTACTTTTAGTTGAAAAATGTCCTCAATGATCCATCGTTAACAAATTTAGCCCTAGCTAGTTAAAACACTGTATAAATTCATGATTTTTTTATTTAGTCTAGCAGCTCTTTACTTTTACTTGAAAATGTTCTCTTGTGGAAAAAAAGTTTTTGTCACTCTAACAAGTTCATCACTAGACAATAGTTTACAGAAAATTTAAGTTTGAATAATTATTCGTTATTATTTCTGCACATCTTTGATTTAGTCTAGTAGCACTTTACTTTAGTTGAAAAATGTCCCCAATGATCCATCGTTAACAAATTTAGCCCTAGCTAGTTAAAACTGTGTATAAATTCGTGAGTTTTTATTTACTCTAGCAGCTCATTACTTTTAGTTGAAGAATGTCCTCATGATTTAGTCTAGTAGCTCTTTACTTTTAGTTGAAAAATGTCCTCTTGTGAAAAAAGTTTTCGTCACTCTAACAAGTTCATCACTAGACAAAAGTTTACAGAAAATTTAAGTTTGAACTATTATTCGTTATTATTTCTGCACATCTTTGATTTAGTCTAGTAGCTCTTTACTTTTAGTTGAAAAATGTTCTCTTGTGGAAAAAAAAAGTTCTTGCCACTCTAAAAAGTTCATCACTAGACAAAAGTTTATGGAAAATTTAAGTTTGAACAATTATTCGTTATTATTTCTGCACATGTTTGATTTAGTCTAGTAGCTCTTTACTTTTAGTTGAAAAATGTTCTCTTATGGAAAAAAGTTTTTGTCACTCTAATAAGTTTATCGCTAGACATAACTTTACAGAAAATTTAAGTTTGAACAATTATTCGTTATTATTTCAGCACATGTTTGATTTAGTCTAGTAGCTCTTTACTTTTAGTTGAAAAATGTTCCCTTATGGAAAAAAGTTTTTGTCACTCTAATAAGTTTATCGCTAGACTTAACTTTACAGAAAATTTAAGTATGAACAATTATTCGTTATTATTTCAGCACATGTTTGATTTAGTCTAGTAGCTCTTTACTTTTAGTTGAAAAATGTCCTCTTGAGGGTTGTGGAAAAAAAGTTTCTGTCACTCTAATAAGTCTATCGCTAGACATAACTTTACAGAAAATTTAGTTTCTTCTAGTTTCAAGGTCTAAGTACAGATTCTAAGTAGGTTTTAACTGCACTGCTTGTTTGGTGGGGGGGGGGGATGAATGAGCAAAAATGCCGGATGGACCTTTATTCGACTGGGTCAGATTTTGATTCTGAAGCTATTTATCATAGTCCTTTGTTCTATTCAATTTCATGAGCCAAACTCTGTACTTCTTAAAATATTATAGTTTTTTTATATTCTTTTTCGTTGCCATTTATGTTTGTGGTATCAAAAAATTTGGATTGTTGGTTCAATTAATTATAAGTTCATTAAAAATTAAGTAATTAGTTACTACTTATAATAATTTGCAAGTTCCAAATGATGTTAGGAAAGAGATATTTTAAAAAAAAATTTTGTCCAACTATAAGTTATATTATTGTTTTCGCGTCGTAGTTAGGTTGGGCTCTGAAGAATATTCGGGATAAAAAGAATTTTTTACATTTTCTAGCTTCCTTCAATTTTAGTATATGAAAAAACTTGAACAGTGATTTTGCGATAAGCCTTCAGCTACAATTTACACCAAAAGGACAAGATACTTATCAAAAGCATGAAAATTAAAAATGTAAAATGCATATTTCAAAGAAATAATAGCCTTCTTAATAATTTAACATCGATAAACCGTGGAAAGTGGTTTTCTTTAGTATTGTTTGTGAATGATTAAAAGACGATGACTGACAAAAAAAAACATTTTTGAAACTAAAGAAAACTTTAAAATTAATAAATTGTCAAATGATGTCAAAATGTAATTTTTTCATGAAATTGAAACCTTTTAGTTTAACTCAGGTATTGGACCTTTCGTCTATGCCGAACAAAAAAAAATAACTAGTTGAAGTTGTGTTTAAATTCCTCATCAATATAAAATCAAAAGCACGAAAATTAAAAATCATGAATATCAGTCATTGAAGGAATAAACATTAATAAAGTTAATGGAAATAATGGTTTAATCTTTATTTGAGGAAGAAAACAGTCCTGCATTTTGGTTAGAATTTGATGAACCTTCATATACATAGAGGAATTTGTCTTTCCCCCCTTTGCTACATGGAATTTTACACGTATATAAGAGATAATATAAAGAGTTTTTGTGTGAATACGGATATACGTCACAAATATATATTCAAATGATCAGGCTCTCTCCATTCCAAATTAGATATATATCCGTCAAGTGGGGCCTTATTTTCATGAGGACATTATAGTTATGAATCTCAGTGTGCCATATCTAACAGTACCCCTCCCCCCCTCCCTTAACTATGAAAAATATTTGCTATGTGGAAAGAGATCAAAATAAAAAATTGTTTAAAAATCATTTACACAAAACTGTTTGGAGTTCTTATGCAGATTTTCACTTTGTTGACGCTATCATATCCTATTACTGTATTTAGTTGCCCAAAGAGAGATAAATTCATTCAAATCTTAATAGTGTCGTTATTTTTGGCTCATCTAGTACTACTACTACTACTACTACAACTCACCACTGTACCAGAACTCTAGTTTTGTAAGAAAATTATGGTAAATACATTTCCATGGTTCGAAAATAAACCATTTCCGTAAAATCTGAACTAATATAGGTTTTCCGCAGGAAACTCTAGTTTTTGATCATAGTGTTATCAATCTTTTAGGATGTATGGCTTGGTTGGGATCTCTCACTTGATGAGGAGGTCCTTCTTTGTACTACTACAACCGTCGAAGGTAATGATGATGTGCTAGAAGTACATTATGCGGAAGGTGGTCTGTCATATACGTCGGAAGATCTGGTACGGCGGGGGCCTTCAGGCCGTCTTTGCATAGAGGATGACGAGCGGTTGGCTCCTAGTTTGCCTAGAATAGGAGTACGCGGCGATTTATTTGAATATATGCCCACCCAATTGATTGATATATCAATAAATGATGAATCGGAGGTTGAAATTGAGTGTATACCACCACCTCTGGTAGATATAGTGGTAGTGTAGGATGGTGACATAGATATTCAGATAATTGAACCAGATATAGTTTATTTAAAAAGCATTGAGAATATTGATATTTCAAGAGAATAAAGATTAGAAGGAATGAATTATTTTTTGTTATCTTTGATAGAAAACTTGGTTGTGGACTGAAAATACTCTATGGAGTGATCTAATCAAACTGAACTATTCATGTACAGAAGTCTCTGATGGTATGCTCACTCTATATATATCTAGTATATGAAAATTAAAATAATACAAACAAATTTATTGTATGATTACAATATAAAACTCATTATACATATTAATAATTAGATTTAACGTTAAATCATATATGAGAACTCTTCCACCACGGTTTCCGTTGTTTAAAATCCTTTTCGTAGAATGACCTCTTATGTTGTCTCTTAAAGGGCCACTTTTTCTCTTCTCTTAGAACATAATCATCATAATATTCCGAGTTATATCTTGCTTTATATACATTTTTCATTGGGTTTTCACTGCTGTCTTTTACACTATAGAGAAAGCCCTCTTTTATCAGTCTCTTCTTTTGATCTTCCTTTTCTATCATATCAACCCTTCTTTTATGTGAACATACTTGCAACCGGTATAAATTACTCTCCATGTCACATATAATTTTTCTTCTCATTTCCTCCAGATTCTTCTCATCTGTCTCTGCCTCTATGCTGTCTAAACATGCAGTAGGTTCATGAGAATGTTCAAAATCATGAAAATGTCCTTTACAAATAGAACAGTTGCAATAAAAGGATATTTCTAACTCAACTTGTTCACTCATGTTATTACACTGCTAACTAAAAACTTAGTGAATTCTATTCACAGACTAATAAAACTATAGCAAAAATCCTTTCCTCATATTCCCTCCGCCGCTAATATGTAAGCAAGCCCTCTGATTGGCTGAGAAGGAGGATGTGTCCGACTCGCTGATTGGCCGAGAAGGATGCATGTACTTCCGGTTTCCTATTCCAGGACACCTTGACATTCATCCCTAGCATGCACTTGTCCAAAACTACAATAATAAATAAATCCCTCAGGTTAGGTTTGCCTAAAGATTAAAGAAACCATAATGTTTCTTAATTCCCCCTTCGTGAATCAATAATTTCCCCGCCGATTATGTAAATCAAGTTCTCAGGTTAGGTTCGCCTAAAGATCAAAGAAACCATAATGTTTCTTAATTCCCCCTTCGTGAATCAATAATTTCCCCGCCGATTATGTAAATCAAGTTCTCAGGTTAGGTTCGCCTAAAGATCAAAGAAACCATAATGTTTCTTAATTCCCCCTTCGTGAATCAATAATTTCCCCGCCGATTATGTAAATCAAGTTCTCAGGTTAGGTTCGCCTAAAGATCAAAGAAACCATAATGTTTCTTAATTCCCCCTTCGTGAATCAATAATTTCCCCGCCGATTATGTAAATCAAGTTCTCAGGTTAGGTTAGCCAAACAATCTCATAACATTCGCGTCGAGCATGTCCATTCTCACTAACAACGAACAGACATAAAACAGACACATAAATTGCTGTTGACATCCATAAATGTGAGAAAGTTCCTGTTTTTTCATTCTCACTGACAAAAACCATAAAACAGACATGAATTGCTGTTAACATCCATAAATGTGAGAAAGTTCCTGTTTTTCAAATTCTCACTGACAACGAACATACATAAAACAGACATGAATTGCTTTTGACATCCATGAAAAACATCAAATAAATTGACCAACACACATAACCATCCAAGAAAACATCCATCAATGTGAGAAAATTCATGTTTTTTCAAGTGAGAAAAATTCTGTTTTTCCATTCTCACTGACAAAAACCATAAAAACATGCATAAATTATGTAAAAAAGTTGTAGGTGGCAGCAGGGTGTTCTCGTCGGAGTCAATAAGACCTTTCTACTAATATCTGATGGTTGAACTATTTTTAACAAAATGGTCACTTCAAATTTTTATCGGATGGGTTTATCCATCCGATACACCCTAAGGCGTGGAGGGTCTAGTTGCCCTCCGATCTTTTTTCACTCTGAGAAAATGAGCCAAAACTTTTAATTTCGATTCAAATGAACCCTCTCTGAAGTTTATACGATCATCCCTTTTATAAAAGCCACATACGGCCCCAGGACATAGCTTACAATGCCTGACCCCCGGGCCCTGGGGGATGTGTCGACACCGGAGTTTTTGTTATCTGACCTCTGAACTATTTTGAAAAAATGGCTCTCTCAAAGTTCTTATCGGATGGGTTTGAGGAAAATAGGACGTGGAGAGGGGGACTAGTTGGCCTCCAATGTCTTTTGACTCTTAAAAATAAATGAGAACTTTCAATTTCGAATCATTTGAGCCCTCCGAAGTTTATACGAGTATACCTTCCATAAGAACCACATATGTCCCCAGAGCAATACTTACAACACCTCTCCCGGGCACTGGGGGGGGGGGGGTTGTCGATACTGGGGTTTTTCTTATCTGACCTTTGAACTATTTTAACGAAATGGCAGTACGTAAAGGAGTTTTTGTTATATGATCTTTGAACTATTTTTTACATAATGGCTACCTCAAATTTTTTATCAGATGTATTTTGGGAAAAAGGGCTTGGGGGGCCAGTTGCCCTTCGATCACCTTTGACTCTTAAAAAGGGCATTAGAACTCTCGATTTCTAGTCGAATGATTCCCCTTTGAAGTTTATATGACAACCCTTTCTACATGAAGCGTCTCTGGGAAAAAAAATAAACGGAGTGTGGGGGGAGGCTAGCTGCCCTCCAATCACTTTTGACTCTTCAAAAGTGAATTACAACTTTCAATTTCCAATCAAATGAGCCCTCTAGGAAGTTTATACGAGCATCCCTTCCATAACAACCATGTATGCCCCCAGGCTATAACTTACAACGCCTACCCTTGGACTCTGGGGGGCTTTGTTGATACTGGAGTTTTCTGTTATCAGAACTTTGAACTATTTTTAACAAAATTTCTATCTCAAAACTTTTATCTGATGAATTTAGGGCGTCGAGGAGGGGGGGGGGCTAGTTACCCTCCGATCTCTTTTGACTCTTAAAAAGTAAACAAGAACTTTCAATTTCCAATCAAATGAGCCCTCTTTGAAGATAATATGAAATCCCTACCATAAGAACTATATATGCCCCTAGAGCATTACTCATAACGCCTGCCTCCGGGCCCTGTCGGGTTCAGTCAACACAGGAATTTTTCTTATCTGACCTTTGAACTATTTTTATGAAATGGCTATTATACAAATTTTATCAGATGGGGTTGGGCAAAAAGGTGTGTGGGAGTGGGCTAGTTGCCCTCGGATATCTTCTGACTCTTAAAAACTGAACTAGAACTTTCAATTTCCAATCAAATGAGCCCCCTCTGAAGTTTATACGAGCATCCCTTTCATAAGAACCATATACGCCCCCAGGACAACACTTACAATGCCTACCCCCTGGGCCCTAGGGGAGTTTTGTTATCCAATTTTTGAACAATTTCCCAAAAACTGGCTATCTAAAAACGCCTTCCCCTGAACCCTGGGGGGTTGTATTGACACCGGATTTTTTTTTATCTGACCTTTGAACTATTTTTTAACAAAATGTCTATCTCAAAATTTTCATCAGATGGGTTTGGAAAAAGAAGGTGTGAGGGGGGGGGTAGGTTCCCTCGGATCTCTTTTGACTATTAAAAAGAGAGCTCGAACTTTCAACTTCTAATAAATTGAGCCCTCCCTGAAGTTTATACGAGCATCTCTTTCATACGAACCATATATGCCCCAGGGCACAAACTACAACGCCTGCCCCCGGATCCTGGGGGGGTTATGACGACACCTGAGTTTTTGTTATCTGACTTTTTGAGCAATTTTTAACTTGGGGAAAAGGTGGGTGTGAGAGGAGGGTTAGTTGCCCTCCAATCAATTTCGACCCTTTGAATTTCAATCCCATTGAATTTCCAATCGAATCAGCCTTTTTTGGAGTTTCTACAACAACGCCCTCTATAAAAACCTTATATGCCCACAGGGCATAACTTACAACCCTTGCCCTGAAGGTTGTGGGGGAGTGTCTTCCTCAAAAACATAATTTCTATCTAGAAATCAACTACGCTGAACAAAATGGCTGTCTCAAAATTTTGATTGGATGTCTGTCGGGAAATGGTGGGCGTGGAAGGGGTGTTAGTTGCCTTCCAATCACTTTCGACTATTAAAAAGGGTACAAGCCACTCCAATTTCCAATTGAATGAGCCCTTTTTGAAATTTCTACGACAACTTTATCGATACGAGGTGCCCTGCTCTAAAGGAAAAAATAATAAATAATACATTGTGTCAACATTGTTCTTATATGCCCCCCGGACATAACTCAAACCCTTGCCCTGAGGGTTGTGGGGCAGTGTCCTCCTCAAAAACATATTTTCTATCTTGAAATAAACTATGCTGAAAAAAATGGCTACCTCAAAATTTTGATTGGATGTGTTTGGAGGAATTATGGGCATGGAGGGGGGGCTAGTTGCCCTCCAATCACTTTCGACTATTAAGAAAAGTACTAGAACTCTCCATTTCCAATCAAATAAGCCCTCTTTGAAGTTTCTACAACGACCCCTTCCATATGAAAAGCCTCTGGGGAAAAAATAATAAATAATAATAATAAAACATAGGAGCCGTATGGCCTTTACTATAGGCAACGCTTGGTAATTTGATTTTGGTAATTTGATTAGTAATCTGCTGTTTTTTGTTTTTTTTTTGTTATTTTTTTTAGACATGTTTTTAGGTCAGAGTCGAAGTGCCTTGCTTGCAAAAATTTGAATCGTGATGTTTTCCGCTATAAACTTTAGCAGATTCACTTTAACTTAGAAAATATCTTTGTTTTACGTTTAGTAAACACAGGTGTAAATAGTTTAGAGAGAAGACTAAAATAAACAGTTTTTTGTATTATAATACACATATAACATATTATGATAGATTTTTTTTTATATTTTATTTATATATTTTTTTTTGTGTTGGTATTTTGTTTATATATTTGTTTGTGTTGGTATTTTTTTCCTCTCCTGTTCTTTCCCGGCCATTTAGCCTTATGGGGGATATTTTGTTGATGTAGTTTTTGTTATGATTTCTATTGTTAAATAAAGAACTTACTCAATCACTCACTCACTCACACTCTATACATAACGTATAAGAACATACAAATAAATGTACATTGTCAGTTTAATATGCTTATACTGATATTTAGTAATCAAAATCTTAATATTATTTGATTTATTAAAGTTATAAAAGTAAAAACATTTATATATTTTTCAGTAAAGTGCAAATTATGATCTGGCCTTGGGAAGGCATAGGGGTTTTGAGCCCAACTTATGTTAATTTCTGCTCGTTTTGGGTTTGACTCTGTTATTTATTTAATTTCTGTTCGTTTTGGGTTTTATTTATTTATCGATGCTGATTTGTGGTAGTTTCGAGCTTGGTAGATTATTTGATTTTATTTTTGCTCATTTTTTGTTTAATGTAGTTCTTTACTTTCCTTTGAAAAACTACTTTTGTGGAAAATTTTTTTTAATTAATTTCTGTTTGTTTTATATTGACATAGTCTTTTCAGCGAAAAAGAAAAAAACACTTTAAATCTTTTCGTTTTTTAAGATTTTATAGTTTGGCCTGCTATTTGTATGCTGGAGAAAAATTTTCAGCAATTTTTAACAACATACACCATTTTAAAAATCTGGACACAAATAGTACTGTTTAATTTAGTTTCATACCTCCTCTAGTTGACCTGAAATAGAAAACTTGATACCATTCGCAAAAAAAATCTGTTTACTTTCTTTGATAGCTTTGATACACTTACACTAATTTGATTTGGTAAAATTTTAAGAGCAGAAGTAGCCTCGAAAGTTTGAACATAATGCCCTCAGTCGTTCTTGGGATACTGCTGAGATGCCTTATTGGGAATTAGCATTATCACAGTGCATTTTGATTTAATCTTGAGGCAACATTTAGTTTTTAAACATAATGGGCAAATGGGAGGGTGGGAGTGGAAGGGGGATTAGTTGCCGTCCAATCCCCTTAATGCCCTCCAAGTGTGAAAATGCCAAAAAAACAACAGAGTGTTCCCCAGCTTTGGGGTAAAAAAAACTACGAATTAGTGAGGCTGACTCGGAAAAAAAGTGACAATTGTGATCAGCTGAACATTGCCGTTGCGACTGAACCTTCAGCTCAAGAATCAAATCCAAATGCTGAGGTAGTAGCAAACAAATGCGATGAAATAAATATTGACGTTGAGCTTGACACTGGAACCTTTTTGGTACTTGTTAAGAATCCAGTAAACACGCGAGAAAGACCACATCGAAATCTCAAAGATGTTTTATGAAAAACAGGTTTTCGCTGCCTTGTGAGGTATTGCTCACTCCGTGACAAAGATTTAAACTTTATTTTTTGGGGGTTGAAAGGGGGAAAAAAGGAGCCTGGGTTAGGTTACGTATTTCGTATATACTATGCTTTACCCCCCCCCCCCCCTAATGTGCAAATAGATAGCGCAAATTTGTTTCTGAAATAGTTCATATTTTCATCCTATTTTGTTTTATTTCATTAGCATTAACGAAACTTAACTTCTGTTGTGTTTACCGGATTGTTAATAAGTCCTCTTTTTTGAAAGAAGAGGTTGTGTTTCTGATAAAACAAAGAATAATTTACTGTAAACGTATTTAAACCAAACAAGGACTATCCTTTCCCAGTTCATGTCACAGGCTTAAAACAAAGGAAGTTTAGAATTAGCTGGATGGATAAGCACGCTTGGGTGGTATTTTCTTCAGTGAGAAAAGGCTGCTTCTGCAAATATTGTGCTTTGTTTGCTTGTGACGAAGCCGGATGGGGGTCTTACCAAAAATTAGGGCAGCTTGTCACGGAGCCTCACGTGAATTGGAAAATAGCCCTGGAAGACTTTTATAGACATCAGTCAAACTCCTACCATAAAGACTTTTGTTTGGGGGAAAACTTTTCTGGCAACAGTGAGCAGGCAAAAGTCCTTTATAGTGATAGTTTTGAATACTCAGAAAAGAGATGAAATAGAAATAAACAGAAAACGGCTTCGTCTTATCATAGAAACAATACTGTTGTGTGAACGGCAAGGACATGCACTGAGTGGAGACGAGGATTCGGGGGAATATCAACAATGAGGAGGCAAACGTCCTCTATAGTGGAAGTTTTGAATATTCAGAAAATAAATGAAATAGAAATAAACAGAAAACGGCTTCGTCTTATCATAGAAACAACACTGTTGTATGGACGGCAAGGACTGGCACTGCGTGGGGACGCGGATTCTGGGAAATTGGCCTTTGTAGAGCCTGTAAAAAACTATAGAGATTTTAGGACCTTGCTATCTTACTGGATGGAAGACGATCCATTAATGAAAGGGGTGTTTGAGAAAAGTGCGGGCAATGCTTAGTACTGCAGCCCCAGAATTCAGAACGAACTAGTTGATATTTGTTGACAGTTCATTACTGCAAAGATTGTTGATCAAGTGAAATCGGCTCGTTTTTTTTTCTCACCAACCTGGCGGACGAGACAACCGACATATCAAGGCAGGAACAGATGGCTCTAGGGCTTTAATTTTTGGTCAGCGAAACTTTTCAGATCAGGGAAGGGTTTGTCGAGTTTGCTGTTGTTGAAGACAAATGAGGTGAAAGCCTCGGTCAATTTATTCTAAGTCGAATGGAGAAACTTGTTCTCGATATTGAACTATGGAGGGGGCAAGGGTATGATGGGACTACAAACATGAGTGGACATTTATCAGGAGTCCGGGCTTCAATATCGAACAAATATCCAACCTCTGAGTATTTTCACTGTGTCGCCCACTCCTTGAACTTGGTATTGACGGACTCAAGCATGATCCCTGATATCAAGCACTGTATGATGGTTATTCGTGAAACAGTTAATTTCTTTCACTTCAGTTGCAAGTGAAGTGGTGTCTTAAAAACTTATACTGAAGTCAATCTGAAAGGAGTGTGCGAAACTCGATGGGTCGAAAGACACGATTGCGATACAGATATCAAAGTAGTTAGTTGTTCCGTTTCTTTAACGCCCTAGAAGACATTGAGATAAATGGGGACTACATGGTACCGTCAAAATTCAGATGTCTGCTCAATAACATCTTGAGCTTGGACTATATATTGACCATTTTTTTGATGGATTTTCTTCTTGGGTACACACTGAATTTGTCTAAGCTACTGCAGTCAGAAAACATCGATATGGCTATGAGCATTTAGTTTGTCGAAAGTGTGACAGAAATATTTCAAGATACACGAAATAAGGCGGAGAAGAAGTTCGGTCAGTTGTTTTCGGAATTTACGTGCATATGCCAAGATTTGAAAATCACCATTGCCTTGCCACGAAAGAGAAATGTCGTCAACATCCCACATGCTATTCTGGTAGAAAAGCACATAGAATTTTGCTATCGAGTTTCCCTTTTCACTCATTTGTGGACTAACTCATACAATCACTTGAATCTCGATTCACAAAGCACAAAGTTATTCTGAAAGGCCTCAGCGGAATCCTGCCATCTTTCATAGGCAGCGCGCTAGCGCTGCCTAAGTAAAGAACGATGTGGGTACAATGTGTTTTTTTTTTCTCCATACCCGGGCACTTCGTATCGAAGGAGTTGTCGTAGGAAGTTCGAAAAGGGCTTTTTTACCCCAAAGCTGGAGAACACTCTGTTGTTTTTTTGGCATTTTCACACTTGTCCTTTTTTATCAACGCTTGGTTTTAGATTGTCAACTGAGAAGGCCTGGGTTTAATTGCAAGAATGACCGCTTCATCCCCTAGAGATCCCCATCCACGAACAGATGATCTTTAAACTAACTAACAGTTGGCTCAAAGATTGCTTGACAGAGGGTAAGAAGTCGGACAGGAAATTAATACTATGCTGGTGACCCAATCGGGTAATTGTAGGCTATAAAATCATCGAAAATGGTTAACACATTATACCTAGATCAGTAATTAGCCACTATCCCTTATTCTATGAGAAGTATCAGAAAATCATGGAAAAATAACAAAAAATCGTAAGATTTCTGGGGGGCGGGCCCAGAGGCCCCCTGTGTACGTACATGAGCTTAATATAAAACTTTACAATAATTTTATAGTGATTGGCTATCTCGAAGTTTATAGCGTTTTGCTCCTACTTTCGGCCAAAATTGTTGTTTTGCGCCTCATAATGGCAGACAACACCGCTTTACGGAGGTACATTTTTGCTGCTTTAAACGGGCCCTAGAGTTTTTAATTGCTGTTCGAATTGGCCTTTTCTTGATTTTCTAGAATCATTGATTTGATTGGATCACCCCTGAGAAAACAAACAAATAAATAAGCGCCCGTATATATTCTTCCCGGAAAAAACTGCAAATACATGAGGGCTTGATACTTTTGCAATTCGGTTTTCTAATACACTCATTGCAAAACACCAAGTTTCATGGAAGCCGGCAGGAGGGGGTCAGGAAAATTGTCCCTTGGAAATTTGGGACTATAAAGTAATTATAAGGAAACCAAAGGAAAGAGAGCAGAATAGGGGATGACCATGGAAAAATCTGTGTTGCCCCATTGTTTGCTGCCTGCCAATAGATTGTGACCTTTAATAAGGAAAATATAAGTTCTAATTTGTGGCTCAGTGACCACTTTGCACTATTCCACAAATATTTTTTCTATATGATTTGGTTGGAGTAACAAAAAAATAATCAAATTCTTCATAGTAATGAATGGTAAGTAAATACTATGGTAAATAAGATCCTTGTCAATAATGAAAGTATAAGAGCCTAACTATTAATAACATTCAATCAAGAAATCAGCTTTTTATGGTGATCCTAAATATTTGTTTGTTTATTAGTAATTAGTGCATTTATTGGTACACAAGAAAGTTCTTATAGTTATAAAAAACACAAGGAAAACAACTTAATAAGGGGCGATTTCGGTAAAAAATATGCCGTCAAATTTTGCTTTCATTGCAAGACTATCCATGAGCTGATATATGAAGCCACTATAATCAGAAATGTTTCCCTTGAACGGAATACTGGGAATTTCTGTATTTTCTCCCTGAACGGATACGGTTTTTGTGTTTTATTATCATTTTTTTTCAGGAGTGACTGTATTTATCTAGTTGTCACTTTGAAAGAGATCTATTTTTTTACAGTTATAAAGTATAAAGGTGTCAAATATATTTGACAAATATATTATTTTTTTGTATTCAAAATTAAATTAAAAATATTGAATAAAAAAAATTTATTTGATTTTCTTAATCCTGGTTTTAATGTTTTACTTTGAACAAATTACTTTGATAATGTGTTACTTTTTACAAACACTGAGCCTACAGACATTAAATATTTTGGTGTTTGATACCCAGTTCAAAACTGTCAATATTGTTAAAAAATATCTGTCCGACGCTTCGGCATTGCTCAACAGAACAGAATGCTGGGAGTTTATATCTTAAGGACACCCTAGACGGTCAATCATTTTGATCAAAAGCTTCCGTCAGTCAATTGATTAAAGCATGATTGACCGTCTAGGAACCGATTGAGTCATTCAAACTTTCTATCAATCACCGTAAACGCTTGACTCAAGCGTCATACTGGTTCCTAAATGGTCAATCATGCTTTAATAAATTGATTGACTGAAGCTTTTGATCAAAATGATTGACCGTCTAGGTTGTCCTTTAGTTTTGTAAGTAGGCTACTATTTTGTGTACTTTTTGCAATTACTTACTTTTTTCCTTTTTATATACTTTTACTTTAACTGACATAGTTTTTCCATTGCCTTGCATTGATTAAATAAAAAATGTAAGTAAAAAAATTTAAATTATCCAACTGAAAGTAAGCATCAATATTAAAACTTAAAACGAACAGAAATTATATTATATATGAGAGGGATTGGCCCCTCCTAAATACCTTACTCTTCACCCTAGAGTTTTTTGGCACTTTAAAAAAAGTTACTTATTGTTCTAATTAAACGACCCTTGTATTTCATGAGCCGTTTTTCAAGAATTGGGACAAAATTTACACTTTAGCGTAAAGAGCGAGGTATTAAAGAGCGGGCAACCCCCTCATATACTTAATAATTTCTTTTCGTTTTAAGTGTTCATGCTGCTCCTTACTTTCAGTTCTGATTGTTTTAAATAATGCCAGGATATCTGGCTCCACCTTCACGGAAAAATCCCCTCCCCATAGAAATATCCTCTGAAAAATTCAATCCTGGCGACAATTTACCCCAGACAATTACCTTTAACATCTCCACACATAAAATTGAATCGGCAAAGAGAAAGCAAGACATATAAAGGAATTTCGTATAGGAATTCTGGCAAATTCACTCAGTGTAAAATTTCCCCTCAAAAATTCACCCCCTGGAAACTTCCCTCTCCATGAAAACTTTTTCCCCGGGCAAAATCCTCTCAGCAGAAAATTCATCCTCCCCACCCGAAAAATGTATGTATGCTTCCCAATAACAAATATAATACGTAAACAATGGGCTAATTTTATAACTTAAAAACCTTTCCTCTGGGGCTCTAGGGGGTCTTTTTTTATCTCCAAAAACGTAGTTATTGAGCCTTTCATCTATGCGTAACAAAATAGGTGTCTCAAAATTTTGATCAGACAGTTTTGAGAAAAAATTTGCTTGGGAGGGGGCCTAGTTGTCCTCTATTTTTTGGTCACTTAAAAAGGGCTTTAGAACTTTTCCTTTTCGTTAGAATCAGCGTTCTACCGAAGTTCTAGGCCCACTGGGTCGATACGATCACCCCTGGAAAAAAAAATGAACACTCATCCGTGATCTTTCTTCTGGCAAAAATAACAAAATTCCACATTTTTGCAGATTTGAGCTTGAAACCTCTACAGTAAGGTTCTTTGATACGCTGAACCTGATGGTGTAATTTTCATTAAAATTCTATGACTTCTATAGGGTCTTTCCTCCTTTTTTCAAAAATCAGACAAATATTCTCAGGCTCGTAGCTTTTGATGGGTAAGACCAAATTTAATGAAACGTATATTTTTGGAATCAGTATAATAAGTCAATTATTTTGATATATCTATTGGTATCAAAATTCCGTAAATAGACTATCGGTTACTATCGAGCCGAGCCGCTCCTTACTTACAGTTCGTTACCACGAACTGTTGGATTACCCATCGAGACCCAAACAGATATCATTGAAATATTGATCCTTTTTTCTGCGTTACCAAAAGAATTGTAATCCTAAAACTTTACAGTTTCATCAAATGTAATTAAACAAATAGAATTGTTTAATTCAACTAAATTAAGGAGCAAGTTTAGAACTCAAAAACAAATTGAAATTACTCTGTATATAAGGGGGACTTCCCGCTTCTCAACACCTTGCTCATTACACAAAAGTTTTTTAGTGCTTTGAAAAATATCTTTATCCAATTGCAAATTTTAGTAAAAGATTTGGACTGAATCCCAACTTCACAGCTAAGAGTAAGGAGCTAAGAAGGAGACAGCCCCCTTCATATAAACAATAATCTGTTCAAATAGGTTTCAAACCTGTTGCTTTCGTTAAAAAGCTCTTTTTTTATTTAATTTCTTATTGTTTTCCAAATCATATTCTGGCCTAACCAAGATATAATTTGAGATACCGGTCCCTTAAATGCCTGGTTAATTGCTTTTAAAATGTGTAAATCAATAATTACATATTGATAATTATACCATCCTACGTTCAAATATTTCAATTTTGGATAATATTTGAATATACTTAAAAAATTGGCTATGAATAGCAATTTTGGTAAGAAAAGTCCTTGTTAATACTGCTGCTAAAGAATTCGGTTGGATGAAAAGGAGTATTATTGTTTGTATGGGCGGAAAATCTGTGAGACTTTTGATCTTCTACATAACTGAAGCCATCACTACCTCTACAATAGTATTCTCACATCGATAAATACATTACATACATTTGTTTACATACATTGAAGTAGTTCATATAAATAGAAAAAGAAAAATATTACAATTTAAAGTTTCTGAAAACTAAGTTCCTTGGAGTATTTTGCCACCCCAAAGAAATTTCCTGGCGGGGTTGATGATGGCCTGCCTTGCCTTTTCCATCTTTGTACTGATAAATATGGGGATGTGACATTTTATCTGTATAGAGAAACATTTTAATTAATTCCTGCCCCCCCCCAACCTCTTGCAACATTTTTCTGAAGCCTCGTGAAGAGTAAGTAGTTTATCCATTAAAAGGCACTTTTTAGGAATCTACCCTAACCCCACCTAAACGATGACTCACCCCCCCTCGTTATAGCTGATGAGCAATTACACAATACCAAACGTAGCCTAATTTCATTACACATAAAGGGAATCAACTTGGGTGAATCCAGTACTGCCACCGTGTAGCATCACTTCTTTTGCAGCTGGGAAGCCTAAAATATAGTTATTTATACTTTTAAATCAATTAGCTTCTTAAAATTTTAAATTGATTGCAAATGCGTCCTCTTTGGGGTAAAGTCGTAGTTTGGTGCCCTAAAGTCGAAAAAACACGACTTTCCCTAGGCCCTATCTGTATGGTCACTTAAAAAAGAGCTTTAAATTTGTTTGAATGAGCTCCCTCTCAATTATCTTTGACCTTCGTTTTGATACAATCATCCCTGGGAAAAAAACGAAAACAAATAAAAAGGCATCGACGATGTTTCTTCTGAAAAAAAAAAATGCGAAATTCCATATTTTGAAGATCGGAGCTTGAAACCTCTGCGGTACAGTTCTCTGATATGATGTATCTAATAAAAGGATTTTCAATAAGATGTCTTATTTTTTGTGAGTGTTTCCCTTTTTTTCAAAATCCTGCAAATTTTCTCAGATTTTTGATTTTGGGTAGGTAACAATAAACTGAAAGAATTTTATATTTTAAGAATCAGCATAAAACGTAATTACTGCCGGTGTAGCAATTTTCATGAGAGTTCTATTTTTAGTTTTGGAGAATATTGGCCCAAGTCACTTTTTACTTCCAGTTTTTCATCACAAACTATTTGATAAGATTCTTTTGTGACTAATTTTTTTGAACCTGGTCATTTTATTTAGTTGAATAGGACAATAAAAAGAAGAGGGTTAATTTGACAGCTGGACAGTTAAGTTTAAATTTTATTTTTCTTTGGCTATTCTATTTTTTTTAAATGTCTGTATATATAAGGGATTTATGTTCGAGTGGGAGAATTGCCCTGTTATGAAAGAGGTACATTTTACATGGCCTTTATAAAATCAAAACGTGGTATCTATTCAGGCAAGAGGATTTTGAGTATCTCTACTCCTTCTGTAAACTACTTTAAGGCGTAGGAAATTGCATAAAGACAAGTCTTGATCTGTTATTATCTACCAATGCAATAAATCATTCTGTAATTTTGGTTTGAGTTTGATTTTCTTTTAAGATTCAGTGCATAATAATTAAATATATTATTGATTAAATAAACTGATCTCTTTGCAAGGAATCCTTGTTGTTTAAAATTTATTGTAGTTTGTTTCATTTTCCATGCAATTTAAGTGATTTTTTTATTTGAGAATTTGTTTCCTAAGAGTATTTAAAGATAAACTTATTCCTACGAAAAAAATATCCTGAAATATATTCCCTGTCACCCCATTACCACTGCTATTTTGGCGTCTTCCCCCCCCCCTGGAAAATTTTTTGCCGGCGCCCTTGCTGAGTTTGTTGATATACATATATTGTTTTTCAAAACTTTTCTTTTTAGTTTCGGCGGGTATTGCAGGAGTCGCTCCAGCGAAAAGCGTCCTCTTTTACTCATTTTGACAATTCAGTCCCAAATATATGAACCTGTGGTCAAGTCTTTTTCAGCCATTTGTGCGTTTGGTTCGATTCCATTTATTTTTTCTGTTTTCTTTTTTTTCCATTGGAAAACTTTGGGTTGTAAGTGTTCTTTTGTTCTGTTCTTGTTTTTATCCCTTCAAATCTTTTGTTACATAAAGGGTTAAAATAAAATACTATCATTGATAGTGCATAGAGTAACAAATATTTCGTATCCAAGAAACATAAAAAAGTGGAAGAAAATAAGCTCAATTTGGAGCTACTGAAAAGTAATTAGAAATCAAGGCTCCTAACATTCTAATAAAAGCTAAATTATATAATGTGAAAGCATTCTGGTAGACTGTAATTAGGCCATGCAGAAATTGTTTCCAAGTTAAAAATGTTTGAATTATGCTTCCTAAGTCCGACGAGACTTACATTTATGAGCAATTATATAAGTTATATAGGCCTAAAGCTATGGGTCCCTCCTCGTCCCCTGTTGTTAAGAACAAGGGGCGTCCCCCGTTCTTCGTCCCTTGTTTCGTCCCCTGTTGTATTTTGGCGATTTTGAATGTAACCAAATCGAATTTAGAACTCCTGTCTCTTTTCCCTATGTGAAACACCAAAATCGTTCTCCAACAAGCTGCTAGTCTTCAACCGTTTAATCCTCAGGTCAAGGATGTATCTAGGATTTGTTCCGGGGGGTATCTAAAACGCATCAAAATTTGTTTAAGTTTATTTTAAATACATTTGTTCGAGTCGGATATTTTTTTTTTTGGGGGGGGGAGAGCGGGAAGTTCAAACTCGGTAACTTATCCCTTGAATACTGCTTACTTTAAGGTTAATAGATCTGCTCAAACTTTCTTTGAAGAAGACAAAAGACAATCAAGAAATTGTTTTTCAATTAATAATTTCTTAATTGCGTTCCATGATCAAACAGTTCGTGGTAATGAACTGCAAGTAAGGAGTGACTTGGATTAATAGTAACTGAAACTCTAAAAAACGGAATCTTAAAGAAAACACAAGGAAAACAACTTAATAAGGGCCCTAAGGAGAAATTTCGGTAAAATTATGCCGCCAACTTTTGCTTGCGTTGCAAGACTACCCATGAGCTGATATATGAAGCCACTATAATCAGAAATGTTTCCCCTAAACGGAATTCTGGGAATTTCTGTATTTTCCCCATGAACGGACACATTTTTTGTGTTTCATTATCATTTTTTTTTACAGAAGTGACTGTATTTATCCAGTTGTCATTTTGAAAAAGATTTAACTTTTTACAGTTATAAAGTATAGAAGTGTCAAATATGTTGCTTTTTGGTATTCAAAAATAACTTAAAAATATAGGTTTAAAATTTTTGTCTGAGTTTCTTAATCTTAGTTCTAATGCCTTACTTTGAACAAACTACTTTGATAATGCGTTAGTTTTTACAAACACTGAGTCTAAAGGCATCAAATATCTTGGTCTTTGATAACCAAGTTCAAAACTGTCGATATTGTTAAAAAATATCCGTCCGACGCTTCGCATTCCTCAACAGAACTGAATGCTGGGAGTTTATATCTTAATTTTGTAATTAGGCTATTGTTATGTGTATTATTTGTAATTGCTTACTTTTTTCATTTTTATATACTTTTACTTTAATTGACATACTTTTTCCATTGTCTTTAGAAAAATGCTAGTCTCTACCCTTCATGAAACAAGGAAAAAACAAGTTTTTTCAACTGAAAAATAAGGAGCAACATTTAAACTTAAAACGAACAGAAATTATTACGTATATGAGGGGGGTTGCCCCCTCCTCAACACTTTGCTCTTCACGCTACAGTTTTTCGGCACTTTAAAAAAAAAGTTACTTATTGTTCTAATTAAACGACCCTTGTGATTCGGGAGTCGTTTTTAAAGAATTCAAACAAAATTTAAAATCCAATGTCAAGGATGAGGTGCTGAGGAGGGGGCAACCCCCTCAAATACGTTAAAATTTCTTAAATTTTAATGTTGCTCCTTACTTTCAGTCGAAAAAACTCGTTTTTTTTTTTAATTTCTGATCGCTTTTTAAAAAGCGACAGGATACCTGGCTCCATCTCCAGAGAAAAATCCCACTCCCCAAGAGAAAAATCCTCTTGACAATTCAATTGCGGCAAAACTTTACCCCGGAAAATTACCCTTAACATCTCCATGTGTAAAATTGAATCGGTAAAGAGAAAGCAAGACATATAAAGAGATTTCGTATAGGAATTCGGGCAAATTCAACCGGTGTAAAATTTCCCCTGAAAAGTTCACCCCTTGGAAACTTCCCTCTCCATGGAGAATTCTGTCAGCAGAAAATTTCCCCCCCTCCTACCACCCGAAAATTATACGCGTAAATCCCAATAAAAAATAAAACAATAGGCGAATTTTATAACTTGCAAACATTTCCCAAGTGGCATTAGGGAGTCATTTTATGTCCAAAGAAATAGTTATTGGGCCTTTCAACTATGCTGAACAAAAAATCTGTCTCAGAATTTCGATCAGACGATTTTGGGAAAAAACTGACGTGGGAGTGAGCCTAATTGCCCTCTAGTTTTTTGGTCACTTAAAAAGGGCACTAGAACTAGAATGAACCATCTCCCGATGTCCTAGGTCCACTGGGTCGATACGATTATCCCCTGGGAAAAAAAGCAAACAAAAGACAAATAAAGACGCATCCATGAATGATCTTTCTTCTGGAAAAAATTAGAAAATTCTACATTTTTGCAGATATAAGCTTGAAACCTCTACAGTAGGGTTCTTTGATACGCTGAATCTGATGGTGTGTTTGTCATTAAAATTCTATGATTTATAGAGGGTCTTTCCCCCTTTTTTTGAAAATCCGACGAATTTTTTCAGGCTCGTGGATTCAACCAAGTTGATTCCCTTTATTTGTAATGAAGTTAGGCTAGGTTTAACGATCTGTAATTGCGTATAAATCAGTATAGTCCTTCTATTGAATTCTGAGCCTTTATGTTCCTTCCAGTTTTTCTGGTAGTCCTATACTACAGGTCATTACACCTTTGCCAAGAGGAACGAGTATAACTTGATTGGTGATTAGGATTTGAATAAAAGGAATAGTTTTCTTTACAATTCATATTAGTAAGAGAATTGAATTCAAAGAGAATAGTTTTTTATTTGCAAGGATATTAGTGGAGAAAAAAAAATGAGTGGTGCATTTACATTATTGGAGATTAATGATGGAACCGACAGCAGCAGCAGCAATGATATACGAGTACCTAGCTATGGAAATAACTGCTGGCTGTAGACTATGTCTTGAATGGGACACTATGTATGCTAGATACGTGATATCATTAAGCAAATTTAAGCAGGAGGAGCAGCTGTGTTTTGCTGGAAAAGTAAATATTCTCCATATAAAAAAACTTCGGTCAGCATTAGATGTCCTATCGAAATATATTGATGAGAACAAAATGCATCAGTGAATATTATTATTGTAATTATGATCAATAAAACTGTTTCTAAATCAATGGTATTTTTTTCTTTCTATAGTAGACTAGCGTATATTTTCTAGAGTAGAAAAAAGAAATTCTGTTTAGTCTGAAGTTGATCGTGAGAGAGTTAGGACTAAAAAAAAAAAATGGATAGATTCGAGAAAGATCGAATCATGAGGAATCTAGTTCTTATGGAAAAACATTTAATTCTAGACGATGATTTTCTAGAGTTGTCTATTCAAAGGAAGATATTTTCTCGAGGAATGCTTGTCGATATAATGAAAACTGATTCTCCATCATTAGACTATTGTATGAAGCTTCTACATCGTGGTCCAAATGCATTTACACAATTTATTGATATTTTGATCACGACACGACAAAATGATATTGTGGATATGCTTTTAAACATTAGTTTTTAGAAATTTAGGACTTTTTTCATAAGAAAGATGGTGCTCAAGGATGATTTACTCCTCTCTCTCTCAGACAATTTTTTTTGTTGCTATCTCAGTTTCATTGTGGTAGTGAGAGTGTCAACACATGACAAAATGTTCCATACATGTCCGTTATGTATGTACTCACTGGGCAGCTGGTCATCATGTGAGAATTGCACAATGATTGAGGAGTATGATGCAAAGTGTAGATTATGCAACCCGTGTAAATTGCATAGAGGATATGCTGTGCAAATTAAAGATTGTTATTCCTGTCTTGAAGAGGTGTGTGACTCTCATCCTAGAGGTCACCTATGCTCCAATTGTCATTATGATAAATGTAATCAGTGGGAGAGTACATATCCCGGTATGATTGGAAAGAATCCTAACCGTGATTTTAGTTTATTGGTACGAGATTGGTATCGTCGTGGTTTTAGATTGTTCTGGGAGGAGGAACCGGGTCAACGATTCAACTGTTGGAACAACAAAAGAATATGGTTTCTACGTCATCGTTGTGAAGACACTGGGTGTTATGATTATAAGCCCACTGATTTTTATTTGGCTGTGACGGAATGTGATTCGACACTTGAGGACACTGTTTGTGAAATTGCTTCAAATAGGCAAATTGAAACATGTGAATTCTATAGAATGAATGAGAATAGTATCATTGACTATACAAAGAGATATGACAAGAGTGAAGTCACACTCTACTGTAGAAAATGTGACCCTGACATTGCACTACATCAGGATCAGTACACTGTGAATTCAGATAATCTACCTGCACTAGTTGTTGTCGACAAATACCTAGTAGTGGATGAAATCTAAAGAGTAGAAAAGTCGTTTTATCATGTATATAATTTTTTTTTATTAATAAACAATTTCACATACATCTTTAGAACATTTTATTCTCAGGGCACTAAAATCAATATTAAATACACTTGTAAGTATATTCTCCACTAGAAAGTCGTTCAATCGAGGTACGTCAACGTAGATGTTGAGAAACTGCTTGTAGGTGTAGCCACGACATCTGAACATGAAAAGAGTAGTGCATGAAAGCCACATGTCTTAGTCGTTAAATCCTGTACTCTTCGTTGATTTTGAATAATGGTTTTCCCCCTGCTTTCAATAAAGTTGCTGATGTATGGAGCATAGAATTTATACGATAGGCCAAGAGGATCAAAAATTCAATATTCTTTGCTGTTTGAAAGATGCATAGCCAATGACTGGTCTTCAAAGTCGATGGACTGCTATTAACAATGATTAGGATATTGTTAACACTTGGAATTTTTTCAATGAAGTCCGAGGGTATGCAATAGGACTTGTACTGGGACATGTATGGATCCATACTAAATACATTGATTATTTGGTTTGTGTTCATGGTGCTAGGTCTAGTAGAACACTGCCGTCGGGCGTGATTTCCCAATAGGTTTCAAATTGACTCAGTGATATTAGTGTGATACTCTCAGTCAGAGCATTGGCAAATGTACACTCTAAACGTACATTCCCTGTTCGTACTATGGTCATATCTTGCGTGCCTGACAAATCCAAAACAATAAACCCATGATTTTTTGAAAACATTGAATCGGTTATTCCATTTTCAAATAGTTGAGAGTCATGATCTAGGGATTGCATGGTCAACTCGTACAGAGTTCTATAGGATTTTTTGTCAAATGATAGAGTGTACAGTGGAATACCATTCACTTTGCACACGAGGCTAGATAGATCGAAAAAATTAAAATCATGGGGGGATTCAGTCCAGGATCCAACGGCACTGCCACTCTTCACAAAGGCCAAAGCCAATTTTGATGGGATTTCTCCATTGATAAATGATGAATCGCTATAGCTACGAGAGCCGGTGGCAATGTGACGTTGATTGGTGATTGTATGGGGGACAAGAAGTTTAATGTTGTTACCATTGGCTCTTAGCTTCTCCACTGCCAATGCAACAGAGCTCATAACTTGTTGTTTTCGGACGTGGAGAATTGCCGATGTGATAATAACATTTGCATCGGGTGCTGCAGGAAGTGTTTTTCTCAAAATGAAATTCGATGGGGCCATCTGTAACTTTATGTCAATCTTGACATTGGGGGTAGCCATTGGGATATATTGAATATCTCATGATTTAATTTTCCAACTAGATGATACTCTTGGGTCACTGCAGTAGTCAACTCACCGTCAGTATCAACACCTGTTCGATATTCATAGCCCAATGATTGTCCTCTCATCTCTTTGTACGCCTTTGGCGTCATCATCATAAATTGTATGTAGCTTGCATAGTTGGATAAATTATTGCTAGTGCTCACCAATGTTCCATTAATAAATACATTAATTTGTTTGAATAGGTTGTGTAGAATACAGTTTTCATAGGAGAGACCATCACCGGCATTTGGAGTTGTATTATCTGACTTTTTCTTCACCACAACATTTAAATCAATAAATGTTGACGACAAATCAATGAAATAGTCTTCATTGGAAAATATTTGAAAGTGTATATTTTCCGAGAGGGGTTGTTGAGGGTGAAATTGTTCATAGTAGCCATACTTGACACTGACATCAACATTTTCAGCATTGAATAGATTCAATGAGGAACTGATTGATGGATATGATTCCTTGTGGGGGAGATAAGTCATCTTAAGAGAAGAAATCCTTCTTTGATCTAACAATCTTTTTCTTTTCTTCTTCTTCTGCTGCTTATTGGCCTTCGTTGTTTTATTTCTCAAAGTCCTTGTTGATGTCCTTTGCTTCCTGCCTGGGTGGAGACTGATGAGTGAATGACGCGAACGCATCCTTTTCAATCCCTCCCCATTTTGTCGAGATTTTAATTGTTCACCAACGGCTCTTGCTGAAGATCTAATATTTTCCTTAACACTCTCCTTGAAATTCTTGCCCGACCCCCAGTCCTGTAGTGTGGAGGCAGCAAAATTTGATGCAGCAGGTACAAGATATTTTCTGGCAAGGGGTAGTGCAGAACGAAATAGCCTAGCAAACCAGCTACCAAGACCATAGCCAGACATTGTAGTACGCCCCTTGTAGTAGTCCAATCCATTGCCTATTTGACGTGGACTCAAAGCACCAAGATAACAATCGATATCGGGACAGACAAATGGAATTCTTCTATTGTTCATTTTTTAGGTGATTGTACGTGTCGTTGACAATGGGTCGAAAATGACATGTAATCACTGCTAAGCCTTTTGAAATTGCTAGAGAATCACCTAATTCAGTTCTTAGTGTTAACTGACAGAGTTCCAAATAGGAAGTGTTTACGGGAATATACTGAAGATGCTTTATATTGTAGTGATGAACATGTTCTTGATTGGTTTTTCGTTCAAGAACTCGTAGGAGGGGAACATTTGAATTACCAACCCGAGATGTTTCCACAAATGAAGCGTAGAGAAATATACAAGTGTCCGTGGAGAAGGCAGGTGGGTAGTCAGCAAAAATGAAATTAGTGTTTCCAGCACTTCTACCATTGATTATATTGAGCTTAAAGCCAAGAACGTTCTTTAAGTTATCATTGAGAATAATCTTTTCATTGGCAATAGGTGAACTAATGTAGATCTTGCCCTCCTCCTTTGAATAGTTGAAATGAAAAGCTCCTTTTTTACGAGCAGAAATTCTTTTATTGATAGTACGACATAAATCATTCATGCAGGTGAGCTCCTCGTAGGTAATTCAATATATGGATAATCCATCCAATTGATTTTTTGAATTTGTTCTTGATCACCTGGTGGTGGCGGCCAATCATAGGGTCTAATTTTTATATCATATTTACGATCCTTTCTCAGGATGTCATAGGTATTTTTGAGAATACAGTCGACAAGAGCCACTTCATATGCACCGTCAAATTTGACGGCGGGGGAGAGTTTTGTCCAAAAATCACTTGTCGTATTCAAGTCATTGTAGAGAGGATCGGAAACGTTGGACATGAAAGTTACATAGAAATCATTGGGCATTGTCAATATCTTCAACACCAATCCAAGAATCAAAATCAGAGTTGTATCCTAGCCATCGAACAAGTAACTGTTTCTTACCCCTGCGAGTACGTGTCTTTAATATCTTTTCAATTTGATAGATTTCACTAGCATTTTTAACTTTTTGCAATTCATAGTCATAAAAGCCGCCGAGAATCTCTTCATCTTTGGTATCACGCAGGCGATAAGTTATGGGTTTAGTGTCTAGGATTTTTGCCACTTTAAAAAGTTCAGTGGACCACAAGTAATTCCCCTTTTCAAAAACATTAGTTGTTCTATTAATTCGAACAGTATCACCAACATTGAATTTATTTTTCTTCTTCTTGACTTTTGATTCATTGGAATATTGTTTAAGAAAGGTGTCAATTGTATTATGATCCGAATGATGAACTTCCGTTGGTGTAGAGTTGGACAATGATTGATGAGGTCGTTGATTATAAATCAACATGATTTTATCTAGATCATGAATAAAAGCCGGCGTATTTTTCAATGTACAATATCTTGAAATTAAAAGTCGAATAGTTCTTATCAATCGTTCGGCCAATGCAGCCTTTATAGGACTGTGACTATGATAGAGCAGTGTACTATATTTCTCTAGTACTTTTGCAACATGAGGATTAACAAATTCACTACCGCGATCCGTTTGAATTTTTTTATATGAATCCTTTTCGAGAATACTTTCAATGGCCTGAGCAACTTCAATACCTCCCTTTGATCGCAATGGAATTGCATATGCATAGCGACTAAAAACACTGATTGCAAGTAGAATGTACTTGTACGGTGTATTGTGACGTCTTTGAAGCTCATCTAGAGTCAGGAGATCTGCTTGCATTATATCCAATGGTGTAAAAGGCTTTAGTTTTTCGATATTGATTGGCACGAAGTCTATGATTTCTATGCAGTGTGTAACTTGGTTCATTTTGTAGATAGTCTTGTACACTTTTAGTGCGAACACCCGTGACTTTGGAAAGAGTTGTGGGGGAACTTAAACTCCCCGCCTCGCCAATATTTTCATAAACACCTTTCAGAACTTCAGCCATTTTGAACGTAAACACGTTGTGTAACGTCCGCTACCCTTTTGTATACTGGCTGCTGGTGGTGGGGACGTTGACTTGATACGTCTTCGCTTTTGTCTAGCTATCAGTGGTGTGCTAGTATTTTCCAAAATTGATTTAAAATCTTCTTCTTCTTCTTCAAGTTCATATTTAATGTTGATGATGATGATGCACGTTCATTATTTTTTAGAATTTGTCTATTGCCAATAAGACTTTTGGGGAAGTTTAATGTATTTAGAAAGTTGTATAGACGAGTGTCAAATGATAATAGTCCTTTACGATTTGTAACCATGTCATACATTAAATCAAGTAGATTATAGCTCTTGCCTTGAATTATAATCCTTTCCCCATTGCTCTCAACTTGAATTTGATCACTTTCCAGAGATAGATTAGGAGTCGTTTACTTTGTTCACGATATGAGTGGGGCATTAGATTTCCAATTTTCAATACAATTGAATCCAATTCCTCCTTCTTTAATTGTGTTCCAGCAGCAGCAGACTCTTGAGAAGATGATTCTTTTTTGGGATCAACAGCAGTGGGCTTTGATCGATAGTGTTTGTCCACTCGACGAAGTGCATCTTGAAGTAAAATCAGTTTTTTATCATCATCAATAGTTTCATTGTCGAGGAATTTACTCAGATTGTCCTCAAAGTGTTCGACGGGTGAGAGAGCGAGTTCTATTGGAGTCAATTTATAGGGTTTTGCCATCTAGAGAAAACTGTTTACAAGTCCTGCAATTATTGGCAGTAAAAGTGTGAAAAAGCTACCGCCCGCCTGAAGAAGTCGTTTCCTTTTAAAATTCTTTCCTTTCTTTTTAGAGGCCAATGTACGTACAATGGAACGATGTTGCTTTGCCTGTTGCTTAACTACTTCTGGCAGTTGAACATTACCCTCGGTCAAATTTAAACAAAGTTCAGATATTAGATTAATGAAATCATTGTCGATACCATGTTTGAGTATTGCTTTTCTAAGCGGAGGTTTTGAAGTGCTTAGAACTGAAAACAAATGTCTATTTTCATGTAGTTTCTTCAGTGTCATGATAGCGACTAATAGGTCTTTTTAGTGTTCACCGGGAGATATACTGTAATTTCATTGTCGAAAATATCTGTGACTACACGCAGATCCTCGGATGTATTTTGATTAAGATCCAATAGGATATAGCCGTGGGGTTTATTAGTTGCCTGATTGTATGCTGAGAGCAGAAATTTAGGGGCTCCTGGATAGATTTGTTTATTGAGGGTTATTAGCGAGCTAGAATCACGAACAACTCTGTAGATGATATAGTAGGTACAGTTCAAAGCAAGTGTTCGCATACATTTGCTCTGATGAAAGAGATTGTGTAGAACCAGAGTAACGGAAATCTGTTCATGATGAGAGCGAACAGTGAACAATTGCAGCATTTGCTGAGACCATTGTTCAATAGATTCAGCCAGATCGTCAATGATCAGCCAAGAGTTTGGTTCAATAATGTTGAAAACATCAAGTCCCTGTATGAACTGTATCTGCATCGATCCCATGGTGGTGCAGCAATTGCTTTTATTTTATTGTATGACTCCTGCCAAATACTATAGCAATAGTAGATTTTTTTCGGCTTTTCCGCAAACATTTTATCACAATTTTTAATTATTTTAGTTAAGAGTGTTGTTTTGCCCGACATTGAGGGCCCACACAGAAACGATCTGAATGGTGTTTTAAATTGATACTGTTCCTTTCAACAGTTCACCTGGACAACTAACTGTAGACCCTAATTGTCTAATGACTAAATAATTTTTCCCTACTACTACTCTGTTCTTCAAGAAGACAAAGACAAAGACGAATAAAGAATCATATTTTTTCTTTTATTATATGCACATAAAAAAGTAACAATACATTGAAAAAAAAAATACACTTTTTTAAATTTATTCATAATAAAAAATACAACACATTTACATAGGTACACACACAGAGAGAAAAAACACTTTTTTTTTGTTTATTTATAGAGAAAAAAACATTAAATTAGAGAGAGAGCACTTGAAAAAATACACTTTTTTAAATTTATTTATAATAAAAAAAATACAACATTTGCATAGGTACAGAGAGAAAAAACATTTTTTTTTTGTTTATTTATTTATTTATAGAGAAAAAAAAACATTAAATTAGAGAGAGATGGCACTTGAAAAAAAAAATCTGCTCTAAGTCCAAAAAAAGATAACTTTGGTGACGGAGCGCCCCCCGCGCTGGCGGCGGCCGGCCCCCCCCGGGCCGTGAGACCCCCCCCCCCCCCCCCAAAGGCCGCGAGGCCCCCCCCCCCCGAAAAAAGGTTTTTAGGAAATAATTTACAGGACTTTATTTAAACCGAGACTTTCCCTGTGGGCAATACATTCGATCCGGTCTGAAGTTAAATAGTGTCCAAGGAGGAGGGTGGTCACACCATCTTGACAAACATAGACCTTGTCGGAAATGGTACTCATGGCTATTTTTTCTACATTTACAGTACAGTTCCTGTAGTTCAATGAACGAATTGCCAACAATTTGGCTCGTGGAATTGCATTTTCAACAATACAATTCCTATAAATGTTCATGTCGAAATTCTTGTCCACATAGCGCGTGGGTACTCCTTTGCAACGTTTCTTGATTTCCTCGTCATATGTCTGTATAAAGTACACCTTCGGACCTACAAACATACCACGGGAAATCAAGTCGCTACCCGTTTCAGATTTAAAAAATAAAAGCTGATTGGGCGCCCGACGTTTTACTAGCTCAGGGTAAAGACCACCACTCCAATTGGTGTAGTCCATCCGTGAACTGATAATTTCACCGTGCGCCAAATCATCAATTAGATTTGGTGTTTTTACTTTGAGCAGTAGAGAATCCGTGTCACCGTAGCAGACCTCTACTTGCCCCTTTTTTGGCCACTGTACCCTAGCCACATTGTAGTAGAATTCCAACATGAGCTTTTTTGAGATCTCCAAGATAGCACTGCCTGCAGCAATATTTTTATTCCAGACAATGCGTCTTTTTTTCCTATTCAAAAGTACCATGTCCGGGCCAATGATTGTAAAGGAAGTGTAATTGGGATCGGCAATAATTCGAGCACATTGTTCTGGATCGGTCACAACGTCACAACGATTCCTATTGCGAACACTCTCACACATTTTGCCGAAAGCCGAATTCAAAATGAGTTTATAAATTTCTTTTTCGGCTTTCGTCTGTGCTGCAGAACGTTTGCCGACAAAAGTGTCAACAAATGTTTTTAAATAGGGTTTTTGACTAAACTCGAGTGCTCGGTGAACCTTTGTGACGTTGAAACCATTGTTGCACATCCATTTTAACGCTACATGGTGTACAACTATGTTTTTTTTCGGCAGAAGGTCAGCAATAAGTTTTTGTTTTGAAGGTGCCCAATGCAATCCGTCCACCTCGACTAAACGCCTATTGCGAGGACTCAAAGAGTCCTTAGTCACAGGTCTATTGATACATGGGAAAACAAAATCCTTTACTGAATCGTGAAGCTCGACTGGTATCTCTCCATCAATTTCAAAAAACCATCCAACCGGCCCATTCTCCTCAACACTGTTAATGTTGGGGAAATGGGGAGCTTGAGGGTCATTGAGCCATTTATAGTCGCCGCAAGGTAGTGCATAATGGGACATGGCCGAGGGGTAGAGAGAATTCATATCGAGGAAAACTGCATTCGATTTTGTCCCCGTCTTCTCTCCTGTTGGATCGGTTTCCAAGATACGGTCTCCGTGAAAAACAAAACCCCCCCTCATTGACCTCTCGATGAAAAGATGCTGATCAATGTCAGTGATTAGCCCAATTTTTTCCCCACTAATTTTCAGGGTGAGGTCCATCACTAGATGAGGCGAAGAAAAATAATAACCCAAATCAAGATTAAACTCCTCATAGATTTTATCCGTATTTTTACACATAATGTCTATCAGGGTTAACACGTCACTCGACAAATACAGCTTGCAGTAGTCAAACCCATTTTTACACCCTCCCTCTGCTCAAACTTTTTTAGCAAAACTGTATTCCTCGGGGGTGCAACTACGATCGTGAAGACTGTCGTAAAACGATTCAATACAAGGAATAGTCTCCTCGGCGAATCTCGACATGGAACAATAATAATCATAAGGATAGATGCCCTTGACCGTTAACAAATCATATAAATCATTTGGAAATTGTTGCTTGAGAAGGGGGAAAGCATTGCAACCGTCATCGTTTTTCTGGACTTGAATTAATTCGCTCAGTGATTTGGGGAAAAAACTGTAGGAATCTAAAAAGCGAATTTTATTCGTGTACTCATTGCCGGCTTCAACAAATTTCCACATAAATTCCAAATCAAGCAACTTTTCCGATGATTTAGGTATGATTTTGTACGTAAAGCTGTCTATCACCCATGCATCATCCACTGTTCCATTTCTTTGAAGATGTGCCAATGCAGGTAGCACATACTTTAGATCATAGTTAGAGTTATGTACAAAAACCGGTAGATAAAGTTGTTGTTTAATTTTTAAATTACACGAATTGTGAGCCCACCCTCGAAAGTTACTTTTTCCCGTTGAATTGGGGTCAATAAGGTGATTGTGGTCCTGCGCCGAGTCTTTTGGGGCAAGGGCACCCCTACACACCCAGCAAATTGTCCCCTTTTCCAGCGCCAGTTGCTCTTTATCAGACAATGTCATTGGATAATTGGTATTACGTAATCGTGAAATTGCTTTGTTTGTCGTTTTTATTAAAGAAACCAATAACTTTTCCATACTGCCCTCCTCGTCCATAGTCAAAAAAAACTCTTCCAATTGCATTTTATTGTTGGCGTCGCGACGGGCGTGCGCATAGGAACACGCAACTAGTTTGTGTTCCTTGACTATATTTGGCTTTGATGGGTCCGATACCTCAACCAGTCTTGTTTCACAATCCAAAGACATTTTATCAGATTGCAGAAGAGAATTTTGAAAATTTTTAAACTGTAAAGTGTCTTTGCCTTCTGCCGGCATTTCAATTCTCTGATTTCCATGAATTTTGCAATGCCCCATGTGGTCTGAGAATGTTCGCTCAGATCTAAATGAGGAAAGGCACATGGGGCAATAGAAACATTCTCCTTTGTTCTTGCCTTGAGATAAGAGTCGACTTATTGCAGTAACGGGAAAAAATGACCATAAGAATTTACATCTTTGGGAGGTTCGTAAATAACCCATACCCAATTTTTAACATTTTCCACCATCGGTGTCCTCACTGAGTACAAAACCCCTTTTTTATCCGGTTTTTTCCCCCCATCTACAAATTCAGTGTCGTACTGGAGAACAACCACCCCCACCCCAATATTTTCATTTGCTTTCTCGAATATGCTTATTTCTTTAAAGGACACCGGATACTTTCCCTCTAAACAATCAAAATTTACTTTAGGGAAATTTTTCCCACCGTTGCGTGCAAGTTTGTCAAGATTTTTCCATGTCGATTCTTTTTTTAATGTCTTATGGGCTGCTGCTATAAACGCATATTTAAAGCATTGCAGCCCTGTGTCAAAATACAAACTCTGAACTCCTTTGGTAGCCGACAAATCTGGGTGGTATTTTATTTTTAGATTACCCGCTCCCGTTAAAATAAAGTTTTTTTAAATCTACTGAGATTCAGATCCATGCATTCAATGTATAAAATTGTGGACCCACTCCCCCTCTCATTAAATGTATCCAAAGTTGAAATTACTTTATTCACCCAGTTGAAAATGTTGTCTTCAAAATCGTTTGGACCTGGGTAGAAAGTCTGGTTGCCTGTCGAAAAATGAAAATAAAAAACGTCCCCGGATGTCCCGATGTCCCCTTTTGTAAATAAACTTTTTGATTCACCGATGCTTTAATTTCCCCCCGACCTCCCCAATTCTGGATCTGAATCTCAATAAGTGCTCGAATTCTGTCGATATAACTATGGAGAACTTTCACAAGGTCATTTAAAATAATGCTCGCGTTTTCCTCGGGAAGGCTAAAATCTACCCTGTATGTTTGCAAATGGCTTAGAGCAGATTCTAACAAATAAAAATCAGGCAATTCCGGGGACGTAGCACTATTTTCATGTCCTGACCCTGTTTGTTCAGGACTCCATTCACTAATAGTAAAGTTGCTGTTAAAAATGTCCCCGGAAAAATGAGCTGCTGTTGTATTACTACTACTATCTATACTATTAAGTGGAATGGTGGAGGAGGGTGACAGGGAATTGTCAATAACACTACTCCCAGTCTGTTCAATCACATTGGGGGGATGTGACATGAGGTTCCCTAGTACATATTCCAAGGTGTTTGGGGACAATTGATCGAGCCAGCCTGTATTGTCCTCTGATGGAATTTCGTTATGAGGACCCGGTTCAGATTTACTTGTAAAATCACTTAAATGTTCACGCATGAAACTATCTGCCCACTCTGGGTCCTCAAACATGTCAATATCGCAAGTTAAGTCCTCCAGGCTGGCCATTTCCCCAAAAACATCATTAAGGAACCCTCTATGCCACTCCAAATTCTCTAGAAGTAGTATAGGTTCATCCCTGAACTCTGCTGGTGGTGACAGAATTGGTTCTGTAAATACGCATGCTTCATCACTCAACGGTGTCGCTGGTGGTACTATATTTTTAATCTGTAGAAAAAAAAGTTTTTTATGTAAAATAATCATTTTTTTTTATAGTTAATAAACTTTGTCAATTTCTCATAGTCATTGTCCCACTACCACCACCACCTGAACAATTAAAAGAAGAAGAAAAAAAGTTACATTGCCTTATGTCTTTCATAATGTCAACTGAACATGTTAAAAAATATATATTGTTTGTTTTTTTTTTTTTTTTTTTTTTTTTTTTTTTTTTTTTTTTTTAGTCAGGAAAATGTAGTCTTATTCTTAGAAGGGTAAGTTAGAACAAGGGATGATAAAAAAAACTAATGGTTTTATTCCAAAAATTTTCTTTAAATAAAAATGCAAAATATGGGTCCAATTCGAGTGTTTGACCCTCTTCATTATAACTCTCAATAAAATTTGATTATCGTTCGACTGACGTGGTATGCTGTATGAACAGTTGCTCCTCAGCTTCAGTTAACGGACACGAATCCCATATGTCGATTGTTGGTGGTGTTACTTTCTCAATAATCCGTATTTTCCTGTGTCTTTTGCCAACGGATTTGTTTGAAGTTGTGGATGTAGTTGACCTGGGCTAAATAAATGATTGTAAGAGAGAAGAACTTTTTTTCTCCATCCATATCAACAATTAAAGTGCAATTAAAATGTTGGATGGTCCTTTTTAGAGCCCCCCTCCCCCTCACCCCCCCCTGGGAGAACCCTTGGGAACCGGGAGCTTCCTTTGAGGTAGGAGGATCGATGCCCTTTCGAGTTGGAGGTATCGGACTTCACAACACTGTTCAAATAGAACAGCCTCAAATTCTTTCTCGAAAACACCTAAGTGTTTCAATGAAATGAGTTCGCCCCAAATAATGTTTCTTGACAACACTGTGAAGACATAATTGGAGATTACTAAAAACCTTCTTCCTGTCACAAGAAGCCCACTTAGAATTCAAAGCGGATTAAAAAGCGATGGGAGATCTGATAAGTAGCGGATGCGCGCAAATGGCTTAGCGCAATAAAACTAGTTTAATAGTGCTTGCCAACTGTGAAGTAGCAAATCGTTTTTTTTTTTTTTTTTCAAATAGTTAGTTTTTTTTTAAAAGGAATATTGGAATTATTGCATTAAAATGCATCTTGGTTAGAAGTTACAAGGTAAGGTTTTTTTTTTTATAGAAATGCATGATAAGCATTCCTTTATATACTGCTAATTTGGTTAATGAAAGAAAATGAAATAGTTTAGAAACAAATTTTAAGTTTTACTCATCAAAAGCTATGCGCCTGAGAAAATTTACCTTATTTTTGAAAAAGGGATAGAAAAAAAATTATGTATGTACTTACAAATTCTGACTGGGCTTCTATATCTGAAATCCTTGGCAAAACATGAAAGGGGTCAAGCTCACAATCTTCAATAGGCTGAGCTGAGGTATTATGAGAAGCAGTCCATTCTCTCTTCAACTTCCTTCCAGCTTGCGTGGAGCTAACACTGGGGTTAGAGGGCTCTGTAACTATAAGTTGGGTGCTCGATGGATGGTCCAGATCGTGTGTAATTCTACCGGCATATTTGATAATTGATGGTCTTGCAGTTTGCATTAATACACCTTCGCTATATCTTGCTTTCTTGTCAGAAGGGGGGTTATTGCACGTATCCGCTTCCTTGAAAAAAAAGGACAAAATTTAGTATGTAACAAAAATGCATTTTGAGTTTGGAAAATAATTCAGTTTATGTTAGACGTCTAAAGTAGTGTAAAACATTTTTTTTTCAATTAAATAAATATTTATATTTTCCTTTATTATCAAAATAAAATACTCATTGTTACAAATTTAGATTTTTTAGAATGATTTTCAGCTCTTAAACTAAGGTAAGCAGCATAGATTCTAAATTGTTTTGGTTCTTCTTCTAAAGACTAAAAGCATCATTAGGCGAGCCCTACTCCCTGTCTATGTACCCCATCCTTCCTGCTTGAGTATCTTGTAAAAGAAAACTTAAACCAACCATTTTGTGAATTAAAAACAAAAAATGCCAATTAGAATTTTTATCCACGCACATATCGAAGACGAAAGAAGTCGTAATAGAATCTAAATTGTTTTGGTTCTTCTTCTAAAGACTAAAAGCATCATTAGGCTACTATGAACTAAAATATCACTGAAATACATTTTCCAGCAGTACATGGTAACCAACTATAAGTAAGGAACAAACCGAAACTCTAAAAAGGAAGCTTTTGTAACAATTAATACATTAAAAGAATCAACATTTTATTCTAACCCCAAATTACCGATCGAGAGCTAAGCACTTTTTCAAAAACATCCCTAAAAAGGTTAACTGATCTTGATAAAAATCGCACCGTAAGTGCAGACTGGCCTGGAAGTATTTTCAAAAACATCCCTAAAAAAAAGAAGCCACTGATCTTGATAAAAAGGAAGCTTTTGTAACAATTAATACATTAAAAGAATCAACATTTTATTCTAACCCCAAATTACCGATCGAGAGCTAAGCACTTTTTTCAAAACTATCTCTAAAAAGGCCCACTGATCTTGATAAAAATCGCACCGTAAATTTCAGCCTATAAGAGAACTATGTAGAGGTTTCAGCTCCTAAAAACAATAGGCTTCTAAGTGCATAAGTACCCTTAGTAAAAGTGTAAGGAAAGAATTTCTTCCTTAACTTAATGACAAGACAATTTCTTTTTATTATAATAATGAGAAAATTTTACTCACCAGAAATTGCTTAGAATTATCCATTTTCTATGTAAATGTTTACAAAAAATGTCAGTAGTGATAAGTTGAATAAACTATTCAAAACTGTTGAAGAATCTAATTTGAAACCCGAATATATACAAAAAATAATTGCATAGCAGCGAAACAAGACATGCTGGTTTTGATTTATCACTAAAAAAGACATTGAACTTTGAAATTGCGTAAATCTCCTGACAAAGAAAGAGTGTAATGACCAGTAGAATAGAATTACCTACCAGAAAAACCGGAAGGAACATAAAGGCTCAGAATTCAATAGAAGGACTATACTTAAATCATCTATAATGAGGGGGAGGGGTGAGTCATTGTTTAGCTGGGGGTAGGGTAGATTCCTACAAAAATACATTTTAATGTATTGATTCAGACTTCTTGGTGTTAACACCAAAAATTTTTCGGATATAACCCTGCTCAAGCTGTGAAATTTCCCTGTGGACTTTCATTTTGGATTTATTTTCATAAGCGATTTTCATATCGTTTTGCTGGTTATTTCAAGTTCCCTCGGGACATTAAATTTCCATTGCCAGTCTTCAGAGTGTAAACACCTGTTTTTGGATTTATTATTTCACTAACAAGAACTTAATTAATACAATGACATTCAGCAGTTATAAAAGTTCATAATTAAGACCGGTATATCTCTTTTTTTTTACCGATGTGCTTCTTGATAGACTGATTAACTAAACAAGAGATATTTACTATCGGAGATCTTGCCTTAGCAAAGTTTATTAACTACCCCCTTTGGCCAGTTAGAATACTTGGAAGAAATTCCACTAGAAATGGACTGAGTTGTCTAGTATTCTGCTACGGTACTCATGATAAGCAGACAGTTAGTGAAGATTGCTTAGTTTCTTATGCAGAGAATATTAATGAAGCAAAGAGATCGAAAACTAAAAGGGTAGGACAAGCATTCACAGAAGTAGCGACTTTCCCCAATATATACAAAGAGTTTGCAAGAACAGGGACGTCTGAAAATTCTTCTAGTTCGTCTATTTCTGGACTTTTTCAACAGTTAGCTGCGACCCAGGAAGAAGTTACGATAACTAAGACTAAGCTAGTGGCAGATATAGAAAAACGTGTTGCAGAAAAAATAGCGCAAAACATTGGAACTGGGTCTTCTGGTGCTGTACAGATAAATAGTCAAATTATTACTGCAGAAATTTATGATGCTATAGTGCTAGATTTTAATCCGAGGTTTGAGCGCATTGAAAACTTACTTAAAGGACTAAAGAGTCAAATTGAAGCACTAGAAAATCGTATTTTTACAATGGAGAACAAGCTTGATGATTTTGAACAGGAAGCTATGCAAGACTGTCTGATATTCTCAGGAATAAGACAGACACCTGGCTCAGATCTTGATATGACTGTCCTAAACCTTGTTAAGTCAACTATGGGAGTTTCGACTATTACTAGGGAGCATTTTGTGTCGATTCAGCGTTTCAGACTCAACTCTACGGAAGATTCTCGAAATTTAGCCCGCAGAAATCCAGATCCTGTAGCCCCAGTTTTAGTGAAGTTGGTATCAAGGAACTTGCGTACAAAGTGTTTAAAACTAAATCAAAATTAGCTGGATCCGGAATTTATGTTAGTGAATTTCTTACAAAACGTAGAAAGGCAATATTAAATAGTGCACGGGACAAGTTCGGTGTGAAAAATGTTTGGACAGACAAAGGTCGCATTTTCGCGAAATTATCCAGCCAAAGCGCACCGCGTCGGCTCTATAGCCTAGCTGATACTTACTGAGTTTTTCATAGTTGATTTAGTTAGAAGTGTCTTTTTTTTACCTCTGTTTTGTTGCTTTTCTTTTCTTTTGTTGCTCATTTTTTTTTTTTTTTTTTTTTTTTCTGAGTGGGTTTTGTAAGGATAATGGGTGATATTTCTCACTTGCGTTTTCTAGAGAGTAATCCTTTTAGAGTGAGAGATGTTCTTTATGATGATTTACTTCCAGAAAGTATAAATGCTGATTTTTCCCCGCAAAGAGATAGTTGTTATGTGGATGTGATTTCTTCAGGATTAGAGGTGAATGCAAGATCGTTTTGCCTCTGTCATTGGAATTGCCATGTAACTTCAACGTATTATGAAGTTCTCCAGTTAATTAATAATATGAATAGTAAATTTGATGTAATTGGCCTTTGTGAAACTTTTTTAACTTCTGAGCATGTTCTGTCGTTATATAATTTTCCAGGATACAGGCTTATTGTAAGGAATAGAGAGAGAATGAGACGTGGAGGTTTGGCATTTTTGGTTAAGGATCATTTTGTTGCTAAAATAAGGGAAGACCTATCAGTTTGGGTAGAAGGTAAGGTGGAATCTCTTACTCTTGAGCTGGAAGTTGGTGGAAAAAATATATTGATTACTGAGGTTTATAAGCCGCCGAGTACAGTTTGGGAGGAGTTTGAAAATGGTTTTAGTAGTTTAATAGATGCAGTAGAATTGAGTAATCTGGAGTACATTTGCATGGGGGATTTTAATTTTGATCTTTTAAGTTTATACAATGATAATTTGGATTTTTTAAACCTTTTCTCCAGTTATGATTTTTATCCATTAGTTGGGATTCCGACTCGTGTTACAGGACAGTCAGCTACACTTATTGACAATATTTTCGTGCCATCCCGGGTATTACATAGCTTTTATGCTGACGTTATAGTAAATGAGGTTTCCGATCACTTTCCTATAGTAGCAGTGACTTCATATCAATATGCGATAAAGCAGAACAGGGCAAAGGTTAAAAGAAGGCAACTAAAAAAGGGAACCTACAGAAGTTTAGAGAGGAACTAAGTATCGTGTCATGGAAACCAGTTTATGAAGAATCTGAAAGTGCTTCTGCGGCATTCGATAAGTTCATGGACATATTGCAGCCAATATTTGAGAGAACTTGCCCAGTAAAGAGCATAAAGGTGAGGAAAAAGGAACCCCGGAAACCTTGGGTAACTATGGAGCTACTTGACTTAATTAGAAGGAGAAATACATTGTATTTGAGTTACTTAAATAGTAACCATAGTCAAGATCTAACTGAATTTAAACAAATCCGTAATAAAGTAAATCGGCTAAGGCGGTCATGCATCCGCGAATATTATGGAGAGAAATTTAAGGAAAACAAAGGCAATACGAAAACGACTTGGAATATTATAAATGAAATCGTAAATAAGAAGAAAGAGACCGAGATTCCTGCTAGTCTGATCTTTGATGGTAAATTTGTTGATGGAAATGAAGAGGTGGCTAATTTCTTTGGTGAATATTTTTCTAAGATTGGTGAATCGATAAGTAGAATCCATACGATGAAAATAATGAAATTAATGAGACGTTTAGTGATGAAAGGGGAGTTGGATTGGAAATGTCTGCAGATGAAACGAACGTTGAAGAATTAAAACAGATAATAGGATTGGTAAAATCAAGTTCCCCAGGGAATGATGGAATTAATCTGAAAGCGTTCAAGCATGTTATGGTATATTTGTTGCCTTGTATTGTTTTATTTGATTAACCTTTCTTTGAAGAAAGGTAAATTTCCTACTCGTCTGAAAGAGGCTAAAGTTATTCCGCTTCACAAAGGGGTTCAAAAACTGATCCGTCTAATTGGAGGCCGATTTCAATATTGCCCCTATTTGCTAAGCTGTATGAAAAAGTGATGCATCGACGACTTTATAACCATCTGACTACTTACGGTTTTCTCAGTGATACCAAGTTTGGATTCAGGAAAAAACACTCTGCAATACATGCAGTCCAGCACCTAACAGATTTCATCAATGTTGCTCTCGAAAAAAGTGTACTGGTACTTTCAGTATTTATAGACTTTAGAAAGGCTTTTGACACGGTGGTTCATAAAATGTTATTAAATAGGCTAAGCCGTTTAGGGATCCAAGGGGTTATTCTGAAATGGTTTGAATCTTATCTTAACCAGCGTATTATTCGAGTCTCTATTAAAAATTCTATTTCAAAAACTTTTATCGTTAATTCTGGTGTGCCTCAGGGTTCAGTGCTTGCCCACTTCTTTATCTAATTTACGTTGATACCATGCGTTTTTATATATCAGATGCACTTATAACGTCTTTTGCTGATGACACGGTGCTTACGATTACAGCTACTTGTCTGAACCAGTTAATTGAGAAGACAAATAAGGCCCTCGCTGAATTGATAAGTTTTACAAATTCTAGTTATTTGGTAGTGAATATTTCAAAAACAAATTTCGTGACATTTTGTAGAAATGGAGTTTCATGTGTTTTAGATAATAAAATTGTTTTTAACGGTGAATTTTTAAAGCATGTAAATAGTGTTAAATATTTGGGCTTTAGTGTTGATTTTAATTTAAGTTGGAAATCACATTGTGATCTTGTGGCAGTTAAGATTTCAAGAGGGTTGGGTGTGATAAGAAGACTGAAAAATCTAATACCGTCAAATGTTTTACTTTTACTTTATCATTCTATTGTTAGCCCTTATTTATCGTATGGTTGCATGCTATGGACTAGTAGTTTTATTTCAAGTTTTAGAAAGGTCCAAATTTTACAGAATAAAATAGTTCGTATTTTAGGTAATTGCATTCAGTTTGAAAATAGCACGTTGAATTGCTTTACAAATTTGAAAATTTTAAATATTTATCAGTTACGGGATTACCAGTTAGCAATTTTTATTTATCAATGTTTGAATAAGTGTTCACCAGAGGTATTTTGGGAAATTTTTAAAGCTAACTCATCCTATCACTGTTATGAGACTAGAAATGCGAATGACCTTGCATCGGAGCTCCGGAATACTCAACGTACTGCGTTTCTGCCTCGTTTTGCAGGACCGGGGGTGTGGAATTCCCTCTCGGATGCTATTAGACAAGCTGATAATGTAAGCCAGCTCAAGAGTAGATTGAAGCGTTACCTTTTGGGTTATAATCTGAATGATTAGATTTTTGAATTTGATTCATGTTTGGTATGAAAATTGTTTGGACAGATAATGGTCGCATTTTCGCGAAATTACCCAGCCAAAGCGCACGGAGTCGGCTCTATAGCCTAGCTGATACTTATTGATTTTGTCATAGTTGATTTAGTTAGATGTATCTTTTTTTTTTTTTTTTTTTTTTTTTTTTTTTTTTTTTTTTTTTTTTTGAGTGGATGTTTTAAGGATGATATGTGATATTTCTCACTTGCGATTTCTAGAGTGTAATCCTTTTAGAGTAGGAGATGTTCTTTATGTTGATTTAGTTCAAGTGCTGATTTTTTCCCCGTAAAGAGATAGTTTTTATGTGGATGTAGAGCTTTATAATAATGGATTTGCAGCCATCGTAAACAAACCTTCGGGTTTTTGTAGATGGCCGCTATAAATTTGTTTGTATTTTTTTATGCTAAATAAATTAATTTGAATTTGAAAAAAATGGCCAAACTGCTTACTCTTCATGAGGCTTCAGATAAACGTTCAAAGAGGAAGAGGGGAGTAAGAATTAATTAGAATGTTTCTCTATACCGCTTATATGTTGCATTCCCATCTACCAGCACAGAGGTGGAAAAGGCAACGCAGGTCATCGTCAACCCCGCCATGAAATCTCCTTGGGGTAGCAAATACTACTAGGAACTAGTTTTCAGCAATTTTAAAGGGTAATATTTTTCTTTTTTCTATTTATACGAAGTACTTCAATGTATTTAAAAAAATATATGTAATGCATTTATCGATAAGAAAATCCTAATGTAGAGGTTGTGATGCCTTCAGTTATGTAGAAGATCAAAAGTCTCACAGAATTTCCACCCATACAAACAATAATACTCCTTTTCATCCAACCAAAATTCTTTATTGGTAATATTAACAAGTACTTTTCACCAAAATTACTATTCATTGCCAATTTTTTAAGTATATTCAAATTTTTTCCAAAATTGAAATAACAAATTTAAACATAGGACTGTACTAATCGATGTACAATTATTGATTTACACATTTTAAAAGCAATTAACCAAGGATTTAAGGGACCGGTACCTCAAATTATATCTTGGTTAGGCCTGGGTATAAAGCAATCAGAAATTAAAAAAAAAAAGGTTTTCAACTGGAAGCAAGGAAAAAATTTGAAACCTATTATAACATATTATTCATTGCATGAAGGGGGCTGTCTCCTCCTTAGATACTTACTCTTTACTGTGAAGTTTGGCTTTTTTCCAAGTTTTTAAAGAAAATTTTCGGAAAAAAAAATTTCAAAGCACTAAAATCTTTTGTTTAATGAGCAAGGTGTTAAAAAGGGGGCAGTCCTCCTTATATACAGAGTAATTTATATTTTCTTTAGTTTTAAACTTGCTCCTTACTTTAGTTGAGAAACCTTTTCTATTTGTTTAATTGTATTTCGTGAAAATGTAAAGTTTTATGAATACAATAATTTTGGTAACGCAGAAAAAACGATCAATATTTCAATGATCTCTGTTTGGATTTTGATGGGTAATCAAACAGTTCGTGTTTTTTAACCATGGATGATCGTATAGAACCAGTGGGCTTATAACGTCGGGAGAGGGCTCATTATAATGGAAATGAAAAGTTCTAGTGCTCTTTTTAAGTGACCAAAAAAATTGGAGGGTGACTAGGCCCCTTCCCACGCCATTTTTTTTCCACAACCGTCCTATCAAAATTTTTAGATAGCTTTTTCGTTCAGCATAGTTGAAAGGCCCTATAACTATGTCTTTGGAGATAAAATAACCCCCTAACAGCCCCTGGGGAAAGGTTATAAAATTCGCCCATTGTTTTATTTCTTATCGGGAAGTATGCATATAATTTTCGGGTAGGGAAGGGAGGACGAATTTTCTGCTAGGAGAATTTTCAATGGAGAGGATAGTTTACAGGGGGTGACGCTTTCCGAGGAAATTTTACAGTGGGTGAATTTGCCAGAATTCATATACGAAGTTTCTTTTTATATGTCTTGAATTCACTTTACCGATTCAATTTTATGCGTGGAGATGTTAAGGGTAATTGTCCGGGACAAATTTTCGCCAGGATTGAATTGTCCAGAAGGTGTTTTCTATGGGGAGTGGGATTTTTCCTTGGAGGCGGAGCTAGGTATTCTGGCATGATTTAAAAAGCGATAAGAAAAAAACAAGTTTTTTAAACTGAAAGTAAGGAGCAACATTAATACTTAGAACGAACAGAAATTATTACGTATGTGAGGGGGTTGCCCCCTCCTCAACATCTTGCTCTTTACCCTAAATTCTAAATTTTGTCCCTATTCTTTAAAAACGACTCCTGAAACACGAGGATTGTTTAATTAGAACAATAAGTAACTTTTTAAAGTGCCAAAACTGTAGTGTGATGAGTGAGGTGTTGAGGAGGGGGGCAACCCTCGTCAAATACGTAATAATTTCTATTCGTTTATGTTGTAATGCTGCTCCTTACTTTCAGTTGAAAAACCTGTTTTATTTTATGTAATGAAGCTTAGAGACAAACAATTTTCTAAAGGCAATGGAAAAAGTATGTCAATTAAAGCAACAGTTTATAAAAATGATAAAAAGTAAGTAATTACAAAAAATACACAAAACAATACCAAACTTACAAAACTAAGATATAAGCTCCGAGCATTTAGTTCTGTTGAGCAATGCCGAAGCGTTTGACGGATATCATAGGCAGCGCGCTAGCGCTGCCTAAGTAAAGAACGATGTGGGCACAATGTGTTGTTTTTTGGTTTTTCTTCCATACCCGGGCACTTTGTATCGAAGGAGTTGTCATAGAAACTTCGAAAAGCGCTCATTCAATTGGAAATGGGAGTGGTTAGTGCCCTTTTTAATAGTCGAACGTGATTGGAGGGCAACTAGCCCCCCCCCACACCCATCATTCCCCCAGACACATCAAATCAAAATTTTGAGATAGCCATTTTGTTCAGCGTAGTTGATTTCCAGATAGAAAATATGTTTTTGAGAAGGACACTCCCCCACAACCCTCAGGGCAAGGGTTTTAAGTTATACCCTGGGGGCATATAAGGTTTTTATAGAAGGCTTTGTCGTAGAAACTTCAAAACAGGCTCACTCGATTGGAAATTCAAAAAGCTAGTACCCTTTTTAATAGTCGAAAGTGATTGAAGGGCAACTAGCCCCCCCCCCACGCCCATCATTCCCTCAAAGACATCCAATCAAAATTTTGAGATAGCCAGTTTGTTCAGCGTAGTTGTTTTCCAGATAGAAAATATGTTTTTGAGTAGGACACTCCCTAACAACCCTCAGGGCAAGGGTTTTAAGTTATGGCCTGGGGGCATATAAGGTTTTTATAGAAGGCGTTGTCGTAGAAACTTCAAAACAGGTTCATTCGATTGGAAATTCAAAGGGCCAGTGCCCTTTTTAATAGTCAAAAGTGACTGGAGGACAACTAGCCTCGCCCACGCCCGTCATTCGTACAAACACATCCAATCAAAATTTTGAGATAGCCATTTTGTTCAGCGTACTTGATTTCCAGATAGAAAATAGGTTTTTGAGGAGGAAATTCCCCCACAACCATCAGGGAAAGGGTCTTAAGTTATGCCCTGGGGGCATAAAAGGTTGTTGTAGAAGGCGTTGTCGTAGAAACTTCAAAACAGGTTCATTCGATTGGAAATTCAAAGGGCTAGTACCCTTTTTAATAGTCGAAAGTGACTGGAGGGCAACTAGCCCCGCCCACGCCCGTCATTCGCCCAAACACATCCAATAAACATTCTGAGATAGCCATTTTGTTCAGCGTAGTTGATTTCCAGATATAAAATAGGTTTTTGAGGAGGGCACTCCTCCCCATCCCTCAGGCCAAGGGTTTTAAGTTATGCTCTGGGGGTATATAAGGTTTTTAAAGAAGGCGCTGTCGTAGAAACTTCAATAAAAGCTCATTCAACTGGAAATTCAAAGGGCTAGTGCCCTTTCTAATAGTAGAAAGTGATTGGAGTGTAACTAGCCCCCCCCACACCCATCGTTCACCCAAACACATTCAATAAAAATTTTGAGATAGCGATTTTGTTCTGAGTAGTTGATTTCAAGATAGAAAACATATTTTTGAGGAGGACACTCCCCCACAACCCTCAGGGCAAGGATTATAAGTCATGCCCTGGGGGCATATAAGGTTTTTATTGAAATCTTTGTCGTAGAAACTTGAAAAGGGGCTCATTCGATTTGTAATTCAAAGGACTAGTACCCTTTTTAATAGTCGAAAGTGATTTGAGGGCAACTAACCCCCCTCTCACGCCCTCTAACCCCCGTCTTAAAAACGAAAAGATTTAAAGTGTTATTTTCTTTTTCCCTGAAAAGACTATGTCAATATAAAACAGACAGAAATTAATTTAAAAAACTTTTTCCACAAAATAAGTTTTTCGAAGAAAAGTTAAGAACTCCATTAAACAAAAAATGAGCAAAAATAAAATCAAATATTCTACCAAGCTCGAAACTACCACAAATCAGCATCGATAAATAAATAAAACCCAAAACGAACAGAAATTAAAATAAATAACCGAGTCAAACTCAAAACGAGCAGAAATTAACATAAGTTGGGCGCAAAACCCCTATGCCTTCCCAAGGCCAGAACAGAATTTGCACTTTACTGAAAAAATACAAATGAATGTGCATTGTCAGATTAATATACATAGACTGATATTTAGTACTCAAAATGTTAAAATTATTTGATTTATTAAAGCTATAAAAGTAAAATTTATATTTTTTTCAGTAAAGTGCAAATTTTGTTTTGGCCTTGGGAAGGCATAGGGGTTTTGCGCCCAACTTATGTTAATTTCGGCTCGTTTTGAGTTTGACTCGGTTATTTATTGTAATTTCTGTTCGTTTTGTGTATCATTTATTTATCGATGCTGATTTGTGGTAGTTTCGAGCTTGGTAGATTATTCTATTTTATTTTTGCTCATTTTTTGTTTAATGGAGTTCTTTACTTTTCTTTGAAAAACTTATTTTGTGGAAAAAGTTTTTTTAATTAATATTTTAACAATATCGAGAGTTTTGAACTTACTTATCAAACACCAAAATATTGAATGCCTTTATACTCAGTGTTTATAAAAGGTAACGCATTATCAAAGTAGTTTGTTCAAAGTAAAACATCAAAACTACGATTAAGAAAGTCAAATCAAAATTTTTAGTTCAATATTTTTAATTTAATTTAGAATGCCAAAGCAGCATGTTTGACACCTTTTATACTTCATAACTGTAAAAATTAAATCTGTTTCAAAGCGACAGCTAAATAAATACCATCACTCCTGGAAATAAAATGACAATAAAACACAAAAACGTATCCGATTGGGGAGAAAATTCAGAAATTCCCAGCATTTCGTTCAGGGGAAACATTCCTGATTATAGTGGCTCCATATATCAGCTCATGGCTACTCTTGCGATGCAAGCAAAAGTTGACGGCATATTCTTACCAAAATACCTCTTATTAAGTTGTTTTCCTTGTGTTTTCTATAATTATACAAACTTTCTTGTGTTCTAGTAACTGCGCTAATTACTAATAAGTTCATAAGTTTATTTTCTTAATCCACATTCATAAACAAATAAATAAATTAAATAACACTTTCACGCTAGAGAAAACCTATGAAGGTTTGCGATCGCGCGAAACTCCACGTAACTACTTACCTAATAACTCAACTATTTACATAAACCTCAACTATTTAATTAAAACTATTATAAATAAACCAAAAATAGATAAACTATATCCTATATATATATATATATATATATATATATATATATATATATATATATCTATATATATATATATATATATATATATATATATATATATATATATATATATATATATATATATATATATATATATATTATATATTATATATATATATATATATATATATATATATATATATATATATATATATATATTATATATATATATATATATATATATATATATAGATTTATATATATATATATATATATATATATATATATATATATATATATATATATATATATATATATATATATATATATATATATATATATATATATATTATATATATATATATATATATATATAGATTTATATATATATATATATATATAGATTTATATATATATATATATATATATATATATATATATATATATATATATATATATATATATATATATATATATATATATATTATATATATATATATATATATATATATATATATATATATATATATATATATATATATATATATATATATATATATATATATAATAATAAAAAATATAGAAAAATAAATAAATAACTAAATTAAAAATGATAATACATAAATAAAATACAAAAGAAAAATAATAATATAAAATATAAAAGAAAAATAATAATAACCAATCCAGTCTCCATTACTCATTATAGTCAACTCCCTCTCCCCTCCCCCACCCTGCCAACCTTACCTTAGCCCCTACCCACCCTTACGTTCCCAGCCCACCCTTACCTCTTCAGCTCCTCTCCTCCCCTACTCAACCTACCAGCCATAATAAAATTTAACAAATTTTCCCCAAAAAATAATCTTTTAAATGCTTTTTAAATTGAGGTACATGTTCCGCCACTCTAATGATAAATGGTAGCTCATTCCATACTGATGAACCCAGGTATTTCATTGAAAATGAAGACCTGGTGCCACGACGCAAACCAACAACTATATTATCACTTTGCCTACTTCCATAATTATGCAGGTCACTATTAATATGGTAAAAATTCTTAAATACATCAGTTGTTAAACCATTCTTACACTGAAACACAAATACTGCAGCTTGGTAATCTCTTATCTGACCTACATTAAGGAGCTTCAGGGACCTAAAACAAGCACATCTGTCATGTACATCATGGACATACCTACCGATTGTTCTAACAGCTTTATTTTGTAGAACTTGCACTCTTCTATAGTTGCACAAGAAGTTACTGCTTCATAGGAGGCAACCGTAGAAGATATATGGATAAACCAACGAATAATATATAGTTAAAAGTATTCATTGAGGGAGAAAGTGCTGCAGACGTCGAAGTATTCCTACCCCACGGGCAATTTTTTATGAAATTGCGTCACTGCGACACTTCCATGCCAGATGGCAATCAAGATAAAAACCAAGGTAGCGGAGATGATCAACTTGCTGAACCAGATTACCACACAAAGTTACCTGGCCAGACACATCCAGTGGTGTACCAACTCTTGAAAACGTCATTAAAAATGTCTTGCTAACTTTTACACACAATAGACTTAATGAAGTAAAAATCTCCAGCCTTTCCAATGCGAGATTCGCTTTTCTCACCAGGTCCTTCACAGATGAGGCAAACGCAGTTATAACAGTATCATCAGCAAACGAGGTAAGACACACATCTTTCAAAAAAAAGACGCATGAGATCAACATAGATGAGGTAAAGCAGGTACTCCACACCTCACACCTTGTGGTACTCCACACCTCACTGGAAATGCTTCTGAACCCACATCATTCAATACTACTTTGAGGGATCTCCCTGTGAGATAACTTTCAAACCACTTCAAGCACTTTCCGCGGACACCTAACGACTCCATCCGACCTAGCAGAGTTTGAAAATCAACTGTATCGAACGCTTTGCGAATATCTATAAATATAGACAAAGGTGTTTCACCTCTGTCCATACCAGTATTGATTGATTCCATAAGTTGTTGCAAAGCATTCGTCGTCGAGTGCCCTTTGCGAAACCCAAATTGGGTCTCACTCAGCAAATCATTAGCCTGTACAAAACTATATAGACGTTTATGAACAACTTTTTCTAATATTTTGAAAACAGTGGAAGGATCGAAATCGGTCTCAAACTCTCAATTTCCTTTTTAGGGCCACCTTTTATGAAGTGGTATCACTTTCACAACTTTTAGCTGGTCAGGAAAAATGCCCTTATCAAGTGACAGGTTTACAATAAAAAGCAGTCACGGTAGAATATAATGCATTATTGCCTTAAACACTCGAAGAGATAAGCCGTCCACTCCCGCAGAATTTTATTTCAGAGATTTTATTATTTTAAGCAGTTCTTCACTTGTACACAGATCAAAGGCTAATTCAAAACTCTAACCTCTATTATCAAATATAATGTATTTTTGAACCTGTTGACATCTTTTTTTTTACACTATTTTGCACTTTAGTACCAATATTGGAGAAAAAATTACTAAATTCATTTGCAATTCCAGACTTATCATCAGAGGCGAACCCTTCAAGTTGTACTTCATTCCTTCCAATTTCAGCATTCCCATTGGTCACTTAATTTATCAGTTTCCATGTTTCTTTCATATTTCCTTTACAATTTGAAAACTTTCTATCGCAATATTCCGCCATAGCTTTGCGACGTAATTTGTTCACTAAATTGCGCTGTTTTTTGAACAATTCATAGGAAACATCACTTGTATCATCTAGATATCTTTGATAAAGCTCAATCCTTAGCTTTCTTTCTTCCAGTATTTCACTCGTTATACATGGCTTACGGGGTTCCTGTCTCTTCACTTTCATTACCTTAATAGGACACGCACTATCATAAATGGGTAGAATAACTGACATTAGATTATCAAGTGCTCTCGTAGGCGATTCTTCTTCAGGAAACACAGGTGTCCAATCGATAACACTAACCTCCTCCACAAACTTTTGTGTGTGATTGTGTGATTCCCTGTGATTCTCCACAAACTTTTGTGTGATTCCCTTTTTTTATTAACCATGTCTTTATTTTCTTTTTCTTTGGTCTGTGCAACTGACACTTCACAACACTCGCCAATGGAAGGTGGTCAGAACCAGGAAAGGCCACAACATCAGCAAAACAAAGCTTCAAATTTGCAGAACGAACGAAAATATTATCAATTGGGGTTGCTTTCTGTCCAGTAATCCTCGTGGGTACACTCAGAAGCGGGTATAGATCATTCGATATCATAAAATTGAAAAAGTCAACATTAAGATTAGATAAATCAAGCAGGTTAAAATTAAAATCACCCATAACAATATGACTAGCTCCGGACGGTACCTTTGAAATCAGCTGACTCATACCTCCCACAAAATCCTCCAGGTGAGCACTGGACGGCTTATACACCATACTAATTATATTTTTTCTCCCATCAAATTCAATTTCAGTTGAAAAAACTTCAACCTTACCTTCAATCCATATACTAAGATCATCCCTTTCATTATAATTCAAACCATTCTTTACAAGGAATCCAATACCACCACGACCCACCACCACTAGGTTCTTACCAAAAGATCATAATCTGGAAATGAATACAGTGAGAGAGACTGGTTTGAACTAAAAAATGTTTCACATAATCCTATAGTATCAAAAGAAGAAGAAAATTGTTCAATTAATTCTAAAATATCCAGGTAGCTTGTAGTCACGTAAACATTCCAAGAACATAGTCGCAGACTCTTTTCGTTTATATCATGAATGTACGGCAACCGAATATAATCACTCTCCCTCATAGGCTTTAGCTCAACAATCGGTATATCATCATCGCCGGCAATACTTCTTAATCCTGAAGACTAAAATAATCCTGAAGACTAAATAATCCTGAAGACTAAAATAATCCTGAAGACTAAATAATCCTGAAGACTAAAATAACAAATACTTATTAAACGGGCGTTGTGTTTCAGAATCCATTCCTAAACAAATTGCACACACAGTCAAATTTTAGCGTAAAGAGCATGAAATTTAGCGGGGGGGGGCAACCCCTTCATATGCGGAATAATTTTAATCATTTTGATTTTTAATATTGCTCCTTACTTTCAGTTAAAAAACTTAGTTTTTTATTTAATTTCTGATCATTTGTCAAATAATGCCAGAGAATCTGGCTCACCCTCAATGAAAATCCTCCCCCCCCCCACTCACAATATTATTCTTCTTGAAAATTTCCCCCACCGAAAATTCACCCATCCTCCATAAAATTCCCTATGGAAAGTTCCATCATCTTTGACCCCCCCCCCCAACCGATAAAATTTCATGCGGATGATTTAGCCTAAAAATTCTCCTTAGCGTACTTTCATTTGAAAAATACTTTAGTTTCTAATCGTAATCCTACTTTCCGCGCAATTTTTTCAGGGAAATCCAAAAACGCTTAAAAAAGCCCCTGTATAATTTCCCCAGAACCTCTCCAGATGCAAAATTGAGTTGGCGAATAGAGAGTAAGACAAATAAAGAGAAATTCGTACAAGAATTCTGTCAAATCCCTCAGTTTAAAATTTCCCCTGGAAAATCCATCCTCGGAAAATTTCCCTCCCCACGGTCAACTCTCCCTATGGGAACCCACCTAAGGCACAAAATCTCGCCCCGCTCCAAAACTAAATTGTTTGAATACTTCCCAATAAGAAATACTATGCGTAAACAATGTATAAAGTTCATAACTTACAGTCATCTCCCCAAGGACTGTGGGGGGGGGGTCATTTTACCCTTAAATACATAGTTATTGGGTTTTTTTCAACTATGCTGAACAAAATGACTATCTCAAAATTTTGATCAGACAACTTGGGAAAAGAGGGGCATTGGAGGGGGCTAGTTGCCCTCCAATCTTTTTGGTGACTTAAAAAGGGCACAAAACTTTTGATTTCCATTCGAGTGCACCCTCTCTTGATCTTCCGGTACAATTATTTCGATACGATCACCCATTAAAAAAAACACAAATGTAAATTAACACACATCAGTAGTGGGGGAATCTAAGGTTGAAGCAGGCCCATAGCAGAAGGTTCAAGCGCGCCCCAGTTTCAAGCAGGCTCATTATGCGTGGAGCTCTTAACCCCTCGCACATGTTTCTAGCGGATGGCTGTTTCTATGACATGCCCTGACAAGATTCCCATTAAAT